>CM043122.1:27771433-28225060 GCA_023701765.1 Hylyphantes graminicola
TTTGTTTACTATGATCCCCCCTTAAACGAATAATCCAAATGCAAAAAACTTTTAGACACTTACTAATAAAGAAGGGGGAAAAGAATGGAATCATAAAAAACAAACTCGTCACTTGACCAGGGTTCTAAATTACGAGGCGTAATTGGATGTGTTGGCCGTAATTGACCATAATTGGCTACATCCGTAATGAGAACCTTGGTCAAGAGACGAGTTTCTTTTTTATGATTCCATTTTTTTTTTGTAAAAAAGAAACTAGTCTCTTGAGTTCTAAATTACGAGGCGTTATTAGCTGTGTTGGCCGTAATTGGCCATAATTAACGACGGCTCGTAATTTAGATTCTGGTCCAGAGACGAGTTTGTTTAAACACACAAGCCGAAAAATACGTGTATACCAACCAACAAACTGCATTCATAAACCTAAAAGGAAACCAACATCACTCTCATAGGAAGAGTACAGGGGAAGAACCGCTTGATTTCTTTAGAGTCTTTCCGTAATTGTGTCTGCTTGGAGGACATTGGTGACCGGAAACCAGTTTTTCTTTTTTTTGTGATTATTTTTTAGGATTCTGTCTTTTTTATGATTCCATTCTTTTCCCCCCTTCTTGATTAGTAAGTGTCTCAATTTTTGATGCATTCGCATTATACATTCAAGCTACAGACCTCTCCGAATAGCGAGCGTTATTTTATAACCACCCTGTATATATGTCCTATTTCCAGATACAATTATACACTGCTCAAATCAATTAGGGGAGCACGTTTTACTTTCAACTTTTACTTCACTCCCAACTTTTTAATTTTCGTTCTAAAAATATAAAATTGGGGAAATAGGTTCATTATGTATCCGGAATGAAATAGTAAAAAACAGGAGAAAAAACTTAGTCTTTTTAAATTGAAATTTAAGGAAAAAATAGGAATCATAACTTTTTTAATAAATTCTAACAAATTGTTTTTCAAAACTTTATTTGTTAAAAAAAAATTGAAATGTATTTTTAAACATCCAAAAAATGCAAGCATGAAAAGTTTAGGGTCAATTTATTTTTCTAAAACTGTTTTAGAGTGAATTTTATTTTGCCATATTTTTCATATTTTCATTTAAAAATAAAACAAAAATTATTAAATTTTTCAAAGACATGATTCTACCATCTCTCGATACATATAATAGCGAATTAAACTTAGTCAGAAAAAAAAAATAGCAAGCTGATTATTTGCAATGGAATCATTCGGAGTTAAAGGGTTTAAACTAAGCCATGTGCTTCCCTAATTGTTTTGAGCAGTGTATTATCCCTTCAAGCCACCATTTATGTATGATGCAGATAGATGCCGTTCTTTCACTTTACGTTGTTTATTCGGTATCGCAATGATACTGGATTAACATTTGGAAGGACATCATAGATCGTAAGTTACTAACTGGAGTACACTCTTAAAACAAAAGAGTGAAATCCACTCCAATTGGAGAAGTGCATTTTCGACACCCTAAAGGCATGCATATTTTCTCAGACTGAGTTAAAATCACTCGTTTGGAGTGATCCTGTCGGAGGTTTAACACACAAAGGATCCACTCCAAAAGGAGAAGTGCATTTTCCAGTCTGGATGAGTGAAATCCGCTCAGACTGAGTTAAATTAGGAGTGTTTGTTTTAAGAGTGTAGTTTATTATGGACCTTTTCGATTGATAAAGCTGTTCCGATGTTAACGCAACAAAACCGTATAATCGAGAGTCCAATGGCAACACCAAATTTTTTGGACATCAAAATTTTAAGCACCGTTGATATAGTACCAATACCCCAAATACATAATTTTTGCGTTAATTTTCTCATTAAAGTTTTTCCTTAACACCATTAGAGATATCTTCCATTGCTAAGCAACTTACTTGTAAAACCTGGGCTGACCCCCCTGCTCACCCTTGGTACTTTCTAAGACATCCTCGTGCCGCCACAACATTTAAAGGCTCCAGAGTACATCAGATGACACTGCCTCAACTTTATGCCGACTACTTGAAGTGTTTCATTGTTGAAGACAGTGAAAGAAAACATCCAACATGCTCCAAATGCCACAATGCTCCGTTTTGCCAGCGGCACATTTTAAATTTCTTGGGGTTTTTACTTGAAGAGAGGCTGTGGAAATTCAACATATTCTTTTTGGAAATATTTAACCTTATGGATCTAGTTTGTTCCACTTGGATAGATGGGGATTCGTCCCACCACCACCACTAAAGATTTCCGGTATATTAAAGCAATAATTTTGAAATCACTCCTGGGATTATCTGCAAAAAATTAGCCCTCATGTAGCTCCAGTGCGGCCATAATTCAAAACTAACCTAACCAAAATCTGCAAAACACTGATAAATGAACTGGAATTGATAAATATGTTTTTTGATTTTCGCTCAAAAGAAACAATCTTTTTTTTTCATAATTCTATTTTTTGTTATTGCTAACATTGGCAATAAATATGATTTTTTTAAATCAGGAATCATCAATTTAAACCCAGTATAAAATGCCAGTCCCTTCTAAAAATGGCTAGCCCTCGCAAAAGGATAATTTGCATCCCATGGCATTGTTTGTTCTATAGAAAACTTCTACGTATACATTTTAGTATCATAATATAATTAATAGTACTTTTTTTACATAACTGAAATATAATTTTTAGAAACATAAATGAAATGTAAAAATGTCTTTGACGCTTAAATGAAATTTGCTTAATGTGAAATTATTCGGCGATTAATTTGTGTCTACATTTTCGAAGTTCGACTGCAAAAAAAAATACGTGGAATTTTGGTGCTGCCATCTGCTAGATGTTCTTACAGTTCAAAGATAGTGTGCTCGTATGAAATCATATATTTTACATAATCATTGGAAGAAGCAATTAAATTATATAAAAAAAACTTTTAAAGTGAGTAAACAATTATTAACATAATTTAAACTGTTATTGAAAATAATTAAAATTTCTTATTGTTTATATTATACTCTTAATGAGCTACGAATTAGAATGTTGTTTTTATAAAATATTATTTTAATTGATTTTATTCGCACAAGTAGGTGGTTCATTAAAACTGTGCTCAATTAATATCACTAGAAAGGGGAAAAAGTTTTTCTAATAGTTTTCTTGTTCTTTTGAGGATTTTTTAAATCAATTCTTTTTTTCAACGGATGAATTACCCTAAGCATACGTCTGTAATTTTGAAACTTCTAATTTGGTTTTATATTTATATTGATTTTGATACACTTAATTACTTTTATTGATTGCAACTCTGACATATGAAAGCATATCTCACTGATGCTCTTCACAGGTGAAACCATAGCCTCTGAATAAGCTTTCGTTCTCCTAGATAGGCACTTTTTGATGTTTGAATAAAGGCCAATACGGGATAAAACGTAGTCTTTCTATTTTGTCATATGGCAAAAACTGCATAATTACGCATGCGAAAATGTAACATTAGGAGCAGTAACAATACTCATTTTTATACACCATAGCACAATAACTGACATTGGAAAACTAGTGTAGGTAGTAATGTATATTATACTTAGAGAGCTGATTAACATTTAGTTTTGGGCTGTGAGGCGCCCTGTGGTCAGTGTCTCGATCTACGGATCGGAAGGTCCCGCGATTGAGTCTGGTCGCTGAAAACTCACCGATTATATGCGGAGTACGCGCTTCGTTAAATCTGTGGGATCCGAAAGTCCTGTGGGCGGTCATTGCGCAGTTTCCTACGGGTACAGGATCCTATAAAATATTTTCCCTCCCCTTCAGGGACATGTCTAAATTGTGGAGGTGGCGCGTGATAGATGGCAGAATCTGTCACGTATATGTGTGCATGTGAGAGTGAATGCGTGTATGTTGTGACTGTCTTACTTGACGAAGGTTTATAAGCGGCCCTCTGAGCAAGCACACAAGCCTGAAAATATATGTATACCAACCAACCAACATTTAGTTTTTAATCAATCATTCAAACAATCAACAACAATAATTAGTTGACGGTTGATATTGTGCAATTAGTTCACTCAACCTATGTATAATTCTTGTACACTAAAGTCACTTAATAATGCTTCTATTAACGTATCCAGAGTTGTGGCTGCTTTGGTGGTAAGGAAATCCGCGTCCACCAAGGAGCATGGTGAAGGTGAGGCGGATTGATATTGGGTTAGCAGACAATGAATTGCCCCGGACGGTGAAAGGAAGCGGTCCCCAAATAACCATATAGCATGCCTCGACTCTTTTACGTATTAATTCAACCGACATTGAAGGACGTTAATGCACAACTCCGAAAATAAGAGCAAAAAAATATTTTTACAAGCAGTTTGATAGCGACCATATAAAACCGCATTAAATGTGTCTTTCGTGAAATAAAAACCAGTGCGCCGCATAAAACATAAAAAAGCTAAGAATCGTGCTGTAATTTACGCAGTTAGCATTGTGTTGCTGGAAGAATAGACAGCTTTACTATCCCTAGGAATGCATGGTCAAGGCTACAATAAGAAGAGACATCGCGTAAAAGTCAAGGTGTGAAATAGTAAGACACCTGAATATTACATAAAAGGGTCTCACGTGTAGAAGGCAGGGCCTCGAAAACAATAGTTGCAAGTGTGGTAGGCAGACTTGAATAATTGCATAAAAATAGGCACAGCTTTGGGCGCGAATGGCTTTCTTTCGTTTGTTTTTTCATTGAAACCATTTATCAAAGCTTTGCCCAGAGTTTAGTCTTAGCGGACTTGGAAAACGATGACGCAAAGTAAATATGTTATTTGAGTTAAATATCGCCAATTGTGTGTAACACTTGCCCTGGTCTAATGTAATGGGGAAAAAATATCGGCTTTCAGTTTCATGAATTAGTGATAAATGCTTCTAGTGTTAGTTGGGAAAACACTTAAACTGGTTTATTGCAATCAATAACTTTTTCGCTGTTTTGACTTTTGTGTCAGTTGCTACTTTTTTAAATTCTTCTTTACTGAACGAAAGTTCAAAATAACGGAGCTCTGTTCTATGGTTTTTTTTCATGTTGGATCCAGAAAAAATCCATCAGATTCAAAACGAATTAATCTAATATTAAAGTTGGTTTATTTTGAAACTGATACTTTTCAAAAGGGCTAAGCAAAAACCTAAAGTAAAAAAAAAAATTGTGAAATTTTCTTTGTTAGTAGCTAAGGATACATAACTCACCGCAACTTATTACTCACACAACGCTCGCTCACTTGTTACTATTTCTTAAAACCTCCCCTCAAACAATTAACATGTTAATTAGTTCCGAAATTGACTTGGTCCGATAGAAGAAGATCCAAATATCAGTTTTCAACCTTTGATTACAGGTATCAGTCATTTATTTCTATAAAAAATGAAAAGTTGAACGAGCGTCAATACGATATTAGAGTTCTTAAAAAATTATTTAAAATTTGTTTCAAACTTTTTAAAAAGTTCTTTTAGTGGTGAATTTCAAAGTCATTTTTCATGAAAAACAATGTTAAAATAATCTGTAAACTACAAATAAGTTACACGGCCTTTTTTGTTGCATTTATAGCACAAAAAAAAATGTGCCCTTGTAGAGTTTAAGGTGTGTCCCTAAATATCAATAAACATAATTAAAAAAAAATTCTTTGAAAAACAGTTTTTAGCATATATTTATATGAAAAGTATGTTTAGATTAATAATATCCTCGTAGGAAAATGTCCGGGTCTTAAGAGGTTAAACACTAGTTTTTACAAATTCCAACCATAATTTAAATTCCATAACATTAAAATTTTGCGAAAAATACTTTTAAATCTATAGTTGTTTTAAAAATATGTGTTTTATATAAAAATAAATGTGTGTGTGTGGTGTGGGTTTTGTTTGAGAGTTTAAAAGGTAAAATATTTAATAACTTATGTTCATATTATGAGTGCATTCTACAACTTTTGCAAAGGGTATATTTATTAAGTAATGGTAAACACACACATTATAATATGTAGACAATGATTCCAATCTTCTTTTTTTGCATATCGTGCCATGGAAATAACTTGCTTTTCTATCAACCGAGCCTCACGAAACCCGCAATAAAACGCACGCTGGGGCCAGAAGTTTCTAGAAGCTCTAAAAACATCAAACAGAACAATAAGAAAAAACTCGCGACTGTTGTCTAGATGATATGCTTTATTTTGTAATGGCGAACGTTTTATTAGCTTTTGAAATACGTTAAATTGTCGGTAATCATCTTGGTTTACAGTAGCCGTTACTCAAGTTATTTTGCAAATTAACATTCAATGGTTTTGGTCGCAACTTATCACCAAATTACAGATTGCGTTTAGTTTCAATTTGAGGAACTGATTGTATATGTAATTTGACGGTTTCTGTTGGAAATGATTACTTTTGTGAACGAAAGTAAACATTTACAACAGAAAAGTTTCTGACGTAATTTTTTAATCTTTTTTTAAACGTAAGATGGAACACTTTAATAGTCTTTTTTTTAAAAGATAGAAAAGAGAGAAAGGCACGGACATTGAACTGCTAAGCTGTAGAACGTTTAAAGCCCAACAACCACTCTCTTTACAGGTCTCTGGAGACTATTTCCCTCCCCTTCAGGGACATGTCTAAATTGTGAGGTTGCGCGTGATAGATGGCAGCATCTGTCACGTATGTGTGTATTGCGTCTGTCTTACTTGACGAAGGCTTATAAGCGGGTCTCTGTTCAAGCACACATCCTGAAAATATGTCTACCAACCACTCTCTTTTACCGAAAAGCGTAAGTATATACAAATTACAACTGTGGTCAAGATGGTGTCGTGGTTAACGCGCCTGATTTATGTCGTCATTCAGAGTTTGTGTAACGGGTCCTATGTGAAACATTCAGTTTTAACGTACAAGGAGCTACAGAAAATATGGTATGGTATAGTATGATACATATATATTCCAGCTTGTGTGCTTGTTCAGAGAACCGCTTATAAGCTTTCGTCAAGTGGGACAGACACAGAAAGAATTTTTACAGTCATCAAGAAATGAATAACACATAGACAAATAACAACATTAATTGACAGTCACAGACATCCATGCCTGACCGGGATTCGAACCCGACCCCAGCAGCTCCAAAGGCTAGTACGCTAACCATTCAGCCACCGAGGCGGCTACAGAAAATATTTATGTGGGAATATTTTCTGTATTGCTTTAGCTACTGGAAAATTCTGCAAAGATAATTTTCTGTTACATTACTGAAACTTTCTAGCAATGTTACAACCAGAAATTTTCTGTTTTAAACCGAAAAAAATATATTTTAGTGGCAAAGTAAAAAAAAAAACACATACGACTTTGGTGTCAAGTTAATCCCTAAAACTGTTAGTAACTAGATTTACGGAAATACAGTCCTGCACAAAAGTTTAGACACAGACGCAATTCACGAAAAAATCGTCAATGTTACTATTTTTCAGTAGTTTTTTTTTAAATATATATTCTTTAGACAGCATGAAAAATAATAGTATAAAAATTTTTGCCCAAAAATATAGATAAATTTGACTTCCATCAACAAATTAAAAATGTCCGTACTTTCCTTGCCACAAAAGTATAGGCACAAGTTTCAGTTTTATGCAAATTCTATACAGGAAGTGATTGCGTCATCAAAGGGGAGGAGTTTTAAGTTGCTTTAAAAGGTTGAAGGTAATTTTCAATGCTTAGAACCATTCTGAAGTCAAGTGAAATTTTGTATGAAGAGATTTTAAGGATATGGACATTAAAATTCAGAGGTAAATCTGCTTCTGATATTTCTACTGAATTTAAGCGTTCAAAACGAGGTATTTATAGTGTGTCAGCACGTGGCGATCAACACCCACCAAAATCGCGGTCTGGAAGACCTCGAATCATCAGAAAACGAGAAGACAGACAAATAAGAAAATTGGCTTCAGACAAACAATGCTCTTCAAATCAAATTAAAATCCCAATTGTGGCTTAACTTTTACCAAAAACTATCAGGAGGTGAATCAATGAATCTGGATACTTGATAAAATCCAAGCTTATAGCGCAACCTAGCTTGCTATCTCATCATTAAGATGCAAGACTGCAATGGATAGCTGTAAGACATGTGTTGTTGAGTCCATTGCGGTCTTGCATCTTTAAGATGAGATAGCAAGCTAGGTTGCGCTATAAGCTAGGATTTTATCAAGTATCCAGATTCATTGATTCACCTCCTGATAGTTTTTGGTAAAAGTTAAGCCACAATTGGGATTTTAATTTGATTTGAAGAGCAATGTTTGTCTGAAGCCAATTTTCTTATTTGTCTGTTTTCTCGTTTTCTGATGATTCGAGGTCTTCCAGACCGCGATTTTGGTGGGTGTTGATCGCCACGTGCTGACACACAATAAATACCTCGTTTTGAACGCTTAAATTCAGTAGAAATATCATAAACAGATTTACCTCTGAATTTTAATGTCCATATCCTTAAAATCTCTTCATACAAAATTTCACTTGACTTCAGAATGGTTCTAAGCATTGAAAATTACCTTCAACCTTTTAAAGCAACTTAAAACCCCTCCCCTTTGATGACGCAATCACTTCCTGTATAGAATTTGCATAAAACTGAAACTTGTGCCTATACTTTTGTGGCAAGGAAAGTATGGACATTTTTAATTTGTTGATGGAAGTCAAATTTATCTATATTTTTGGGCAAAAATTTTTACCCTATTATTTTTCATGCTGTCTAAAGAATATATATTTAAAAAAAAACTACTGAAAAATAGTAACATTGACGATTTTTTCATGAATTGCGTCTGTGTCTAAACTTTTGTGCAGGACTGTAGTAACGTAAAATTATTTTTTAAATGATAAGTGAATAAATTAGTAGCTGCTCACTAGTGGATTCACAGATTTCCAGATAACAACATTAACTACTTAAAATATAATTTTTAATTTTTTGTATTGACAGTAAAAACATTATTTGAAAATTTGTTTCTGCACAATTAAATGTACTAAAACATATCAGAACTTTTAAGAAAATGCTTTAAATTTGCAAGAAGTGCTATACTTTTTGTTTCCATATATTAGAACAAACACCAACAAACACCAACATCAGAAAGGAAAACTAAATTCCAAAGAATGTTGAAAATTAAAATCAGATAAACAATTTTGGAATTAAAAAAAAGAAAAAGCGGGCTTATTAGTGTAAGACCATGAGGGAAACAAGAAGGACTTTGTTTCATTCGTGGCTTAGCATTAATAGCGGAACTTATTAGAAGCCGTGATGGAGCTACGTACTTTTTCCTTCGCTTAAAAGCAGGTTATCATAGGGTACTAATGTTAATTTTCTGTTTTATTAATGAATTAAGTATTTGCAAGCTATGCAGTACAATGGAGGTATATCGGGGTTTCACCGATCGAAAAGAGGAGTTTCCTTCAGGGAGAAAATTTATTTATTGAAAAAAGGTTTATTCAATATGCACAACCCAATCATAACTTGCAACTAACTATTTTAGATTAAATATTTTGCTTTTTATAGTTAACAGATGCGTTCAATGAACCTTAAGTTATCAAGATTAGGATTCATAAGAAAATTGTTGATTGGAAAGTTTACTGATGGTAGTCCATTGTTGAAAAAAGCTTCAAGTCGAATAGCTATGAAAACCAAGAAAGCCACACAAGGCCTGGACAGATTTAAACCATCCTTAACTAATCAAGTGAAATGTTAAGTTCTTCAAATAAATAATGTGAGTTTTAAGCTTTTTGACAGTATAACTTCCTCAAGTTATCGAAATTTAAAAAACATTTCTTTGGCCAGAATTTTTAAACCTCTGAAGAATGTCATTTGCAAAGTTGTAAGTTTTCACTGCATTTGTTTTTATAATTTTGTATTTCTGCAGCAATGTTTATGAAAGACTCCTAATACTTTTAAATTTAACATAATAATAACATTTATAAATTTGTAAAAGTTATCACTTTTTTTTTTAAATTTTAGTAACTGACAGTCCATCGGCGGGTTTATACCGATTTAGTAATAATAAGTCTAGTGGTCAAAAACTCGTAATATTTTTCAAAAACAATCTTGGCAAATAAAGTCAATATATAAACTTCAGTAGAAATAAGAGTAACAAGGAGAGAAACGCGAAGAAAAAGTTATTCTATTCCATTTTATATCTTAGAACGGGCGTTACTCGACTACATGTTCAAATCGCTAAATTCGACAAAATAAATGTACGTTTTTAGTATAAAACTAGAAATATTAACGCACATGAAAAGTCGACTTATTACATATATGGAAACAAACGTTTTTAATCGCTATCCCTTTAACAATTAAAATAAAAAAATATATATCAACACAGACAACCAATTAATGGCTAATCAGCTGTTTCGTCTTCATTTGAGTAGAAAAACCACTGCGCGTACGAATCAATTCAATACCAAGTGATGCAAGTCGACAATAAAAACGCGCCGTCACTTTTCGCTCGCTTGTATCATTACTTTTCATGAAACTGAGTAAACAAAACTGGATATCCTTCCCCGACGGAATCTATCCAGTGTCGAGTCCGTTAAAAGTTAAATCCCAGTCAAAGAGGCTTTTTGACAATGGAGAGTCCAAATAAATCAGACAGTTCCCGCTAAGTTATCATCGCCCGCCCGCCATTGGCTGGTCACGCGTGCGACGTCACTTACTACTGGACTTTACGTCACACGACACGAGTGACATCTTATTTTTCACGTGTTTGTTTTCACAAAGTCCTTTTTTTTCGTAAGTCCTTTAATTGGGAGAAAATTCAAGGTGCGGGTGGCAGACTGTTGTGATTTCAAAAGAAGAACTGTGGTGGAATTTCCCCGCTCCGTTTGTTGTTTTTCAAGGGGATCTTTAGTTTCGTTTTCATGACCGGAGATATTTGTTTTATTCGGTAATTTTTCTTGTCATAAGAAGGACATTTGTATTGTTTTATTTTAATCACACCGAGGAAAATGTTAGCAAAGGTATGCCTCGTGGGACCTAAAGGTGAGTGTTGGTTTTTATATTTAAAAAAATTGTTTTTTTCATGTACATAGACAATTTCAATAGAAAAAAAGTTAAATATTTCTAATGTGAAATAGATTACAATCTAAAATCTAAAAAGCAAAGAAATTAGGTTGATGCACATCCATAAGATACTATTTTTATATTTTATATAATACAGATATTTTAAATATACACATAAATAGATATTTCAAAATTTAATTTCTTAAACAAATTTATTATAAAATTTACTTATTACAAAATAAAAAAGCATTCGAAAAAAATCAACCTTAAATTTTTTTTGAATTACACGTGGTTTCTAAAACACCAAAGAATAAAATTACTGTTTATACATATATTGACCGTCTCGGAGTCATTCAAATTTATTGAAGCTAAATGGTTTTTTTTTTGATATTTTATGCCTTTTACAAACATAATTTTTTCTTTAAATATTTATATTTTAAATGATACACTTATGAATAATTTAAGAAACTAAAAATGATTGAAATTTTAATTTTTGAACATTTATATGATATTTTCTATTTTTATTTAAATAATTTTGTATCACATTACCTCTCTACCTTTGTCAAGAATTGCATTTTATCATTAATTCATTAATTGGGATTGTAAATTGAGTACTGATCATAAGAATAACCCATTGTATTTATATTACTATTTTGACCTTAAAAACACGATAATGACAGTTCGATTTCATCAACTTTATGTAACAGCAAAATTGTAGTTATTCTTTGAGTTAGGTTTTCTATAAAAAAATCAGCATATTAGGAAATTTAATTTTTAAATTTTAAATGATGGTGTATATTATCGAGTTATTATATTGTCTTAAATTGTGTTTTAAATTTATTTATGGATCTTGCACTGAATATAATAGGCTTTTTTAAAAAGTTTTTTGAGTCTGGCTTTGGTATTTGGGTTCTTAAAGTTTATAAGAGTCATTAACTATTGCAACTCAGAAGTCATATTAAATTTTTTTTTTTTTACATTATCATATTACATATTCATGCCAATGTACACAATAAGAGGATGAATTAGGTATTTTTATTACATGATGCACAAATAAATATGTTTAATTAAATTATTTACTAGAAATAAAATTTGATTGAGCCCACAGAAAAAGTGTGATGAGAATTTATTTTTCAATCTCATTACATTTTCTATTTTAAGCAACAAAAATTCCAAATGCTAAAATGAGTTACATGAATATAAGCTATGGCACTTTTATTTTTTAAGTAAAGTGCAAACTAATATTATCTTCTCAAAAATATTAGTTGTTAGGGCTAAAAAAAACTTGTGTCATTAAAAAAAATAATTACTCCTCATTTAATCATAAACGATTGTATTCTACGACCTTTAAATTATATTTTAACCCCTAAATTGGTGAGAAACTCTAATGAAACGTTAACATTAAAAGTATGTTACATTTATATTACCAACATATTAGTTCTAAATAGTTATCGCATTTTTGATGTAGATAAATCTTAAATTTAAAATATATACATATTACTTTTTTCGCACAATAAATAATAATTAAAAAATGTTTAATAAATATTGATTATAATGAAAAATAGTTTTGCACTTTCAATAAATTTGTTCTTTTAATTATATTTAAAAGGCAGGTTGAAGTTTTAGATTATCTATTTTTAAAACATAAAATAAATAACAATAAGAATTAAAATTTACTTTGCGATGGGTTAAAAGAACGGTAGTTTGCCTATAAAATAATTATTTTTGTCAAATTTTTTTGAAATATCACTTTATATTTTAATGTCTATAATCTTAACTTCACCATTTCATTTTTATTCTTCAAACTAGTTACAAGTTTTCTGGTTGCTCAATCAATATAGTCATACTCCTGTAATAATATTGAATGTGCTTAACACTTTTTTATGAATACTTTTAATGATTTATTTTATTATTATTTACTAATATTAATTTACTAATTATCATTTAAGTCGCATGGTAGGTTAAAGTTATTTGCAGCCCCTAGATCTTATGAATATTTATCGATAGACTTTTGATTATTGTAAACATGCATTTCATCAATACAAATAAAATATTAATTTTAAAAGTAAGTACATGTATAATATCATACTAAAATTCGGAAACTAAAAAACTATCTTGAGAGCGAGATATTTTTTAGGGGCAGGCAGATAGATATTTTTATACGAATCTGAAATTTTTCAGATAATGCTGTAAAGATAAAAATAACTCGGGTCAAAAAGACCTATCTATCTTTTTTTCAATATTTCACTTCTCAAGACAAAATGATTCATTTGGAATTGTTATTTTGGCACTACGCCTCAGTAAAGTTATATGCTATACAGTTATGCACTAGACGGTTAAATTATGCACTAGAAAAAAAATGACTTGAAATATTTAGTAATGCTGAAGTTTTTTCTTCTATGTTTGAATCAAAATTTCTTTAAGGTAGGCGAATACCCAAAATTCTAAAATATTTACTATTAATTTAGTCTTTTCCAAATTTGCATAGTGATTTCAAATATAATGAACAATGCTATTTAATTTTTTTTTTTATTTGAACATAATTGATTTATTTTAAACGGTGTTTTTCAACTAAAACAAGGGGTTTAAGCTAACATTTCTAGCATAAAAAGTTTTACATTAATTTACCTAAAATTTTTTACAGATGCTATTTCAATATATATCTGTGCTATAAGCCTCTAAAATCTGGTATGAATATAGTAGTTTTTTTTAAATGTCCAAGTGTCAGCTAATAAAAAAAAAATGTTTAGTTAATTCATAAAATTTTTCTTAATAACTTCTTTTCTTGTAATTTGTATGTAACGCTAGAGGGAAAATAAAAATGATCTTAAATTATAGTTAGCTACTGTAAAGAGATAAAAATAACTTGGGTCAAAGAACTACGAATCATCTATTTTTTTGTTTCGATATTTGACTATTCTAGACAGAAGGCTGAAGATTTATTTAGAATTCTTATTTTGTCACTGCGCCTCACTAAAGTGAAAATTATGCACTAGAAACAACGATTTTCACCCTTTTGTACGGCCACAAAATAATGGTTCAATGCTCTCTTTCGGAAATGCAACTTTAGAATAAACCTGATGGTTCAAATAGGAATTGCTTTGGCGAGGAAATTATTTTAGAATGCGTCCAGTAGTGAATTATTTTAAGATATCTCCCATCACGAAGACCAATCGGAAATTTATATTAACATACACTTGTGTAATTATCTTGTGTAATATCGGAACTTTTCAACGAAAAATGTTATAATTGTGAAGTTTTGCAGAATTTTGTAAGAATTCTCCATCACGAAACACGGAAAGAAAAACTAAATAAAAAAACATATTCGTTAAGAAAAGCTTACTGCAATCTGTTTCACAATAAACCTTGATATTGAAATAGTTGTTTTCGCAACCACTTATTTAATATTTTATATCAAATTTGTATTTTAACTAATACTTAAATAGTTAATGCTTTTAGTTTAAAATATTTTAATTTAATTTAGAATTATCAGTTCAAAAATTTTTACACCGAAAAAAAAATACCAATAATATATTTTAAGACGCCATTTTATCACATATCCATAAATAATAGTTGAGGCTTGCATGTGCAATTACACCAAAAGGTAAGCCTTAATTCCCTTTAACTATGCGTGTGTGCATATTATGTTTCCTTTAAAGCATAAGTAATTATATTAACTAGAAAATTACATCAACATGAAGAGAATTTACGTTATGACATAAGCGTATATATGACTAATGCTAATACACTCGAATAATGTCAAAGTAATTTAAAGCAAATTGTACGCAAAATTGACTTAACTTTTAAAACAACAAAGGTTACAATTGGTTTAAAAAGCTTTAAACTTTATATAATTGTTAAAAATTGATCTTACAGTTACTAATGCTTTGTTTTCGGGGATACTGGCATTATTAAATACACTATTATTGTGATTTAAGTTAAATTTTATCATCACTACATTGTCAAAGTCTTATGTAGGTGAGGATTATTTTATTTTTTTATAACTTTGAATAAAATATACAGATTAAAGATGCATGTACTACTTTACGTCAATGTTGTCTCAGCTCAAGAACTAATTTGCTTGGTTTCAATGCCATGTTTTCTTTAGTTGTCGCTCAAATCCCAATGTCAAACAATGTCGTCTTCGGGACAACAATGGTTAAGATTGTAAGCAAGTTACTGTAAAAAATGCGCGAATATATCAGGTTTAATATTTCTTATTCAAGGTGAATTTGTTGAAAAGTGTAGATCAGCGTCCAACAATTCGCGCCTGAAAAAATCCTTGAATTTTCTGCACGTGAATGAATCACGTTTTACGAGCTATCATTCATTCATAATATTTAACAATTTACAGTTTACGATTTTACATACAGATCAGTTAAACATGCAAGATATTTCAATGTGCGTATCTTTACAAGTAGGTACGATAAATTTATACACTGTTGAAAATGTCGTGCTGGGTTTCACCAAAAAAGTGTCTTCTACTAGCTGCAACAGTTGTACTTTTATGATTTTACTTATTTCAAAAAGTTATTTTACACTTTTACTTCAAAGTTAAAAAAGAAGTGTACTATTGTGCTTATTATAAACACCCTCGTCTATGTTTTTACGTTGTGTGGGGAAATATTTCACCATATTTTTGGAATTGGTTGAACCATCTTTCAGGTTTTGGTTTCCGAAATCTGAAAAATGGTTCAGCCAGAAAAAATAGTGAAACATCTCACCATAAAGTTGGTCCGTTGAAACTACTAAGAATTTATTTTTTTGGTGAAACCAAGGTTAAAATTTTACTAGTGAATGATTTTACGTTTTTCAAAAAGTTATTTTACACTTTTACTTCAAACTTAAAAAGAAGTGTACTATTGTGCTTATATATAAACACCCTCGTCTTTGTTTTTGCCCTAAATAAAATATTTAAAAGATGAAATCCGGTTCAAACTTCTTACTTATCATTATTAGTACAAAATAACGATGGAAATATCCAGGAACAATGATCAAGATGGTTTCAACTCGCACCATCTTCGTTTACACATCTTTATTTAATGTATGCATTATTAATACACACAATTTAAACATCTTTCATATTTTCGATGCCATTTAATGTTAGTTTTGATAATTTTTTTAAGGACACCCAGCACCAATTATAAGTTTTATTTTAAAAGTCAATACATTTTATGTTAATTTTAATGTAAATGAACCAAAGTTTTCTTTAGGTAATATACCTAATAAATAGTTGATATGTTATGATACTAAGTTCTTCAATATTGCCTAGTCAATTCTTGCCGATCTGTCGAGCAGTTCCCACGGTCTTAAGCCGTATGGTTAATTCCTTTTTCAGAAAACTTGCAAAATTAGCAGAATATTTTTAATTTCCTCTTCCACTTTTCTCACAACCATTCAAAACAGATTCACTTCTAAGTTATGTGAGGTTGTTTTGGTCTGGACTTGCTTTCTTTTAAGTGTTTCAAGCTGATTTATAATAAATATTTTTAGACGTCCAATATCTGTCATTTTTAGAATGAAATTGAAGACTAAATATGCTCTTGGGCGTCAGGATATTTTCCCTTACATTTTTTAAAAAAGTTTCTTTTTCGGACAAACTCCGTTCTACAATTACCCTTACTGATAATACTCTTAGAAAAGCGGCTTGAACAAGTTCCTTCAGATTTCCAGTGAAATCCTTTGAGAAGATAACCTAAGTGTGAATTTAAAGACCATAAATCAAAGAAGGAGATATGTACCTGTGACTATTGACAATCCTTCTTTCATCATACTCGTATGAATGACACTTATTACCTAAATTTTACATGAATCGCATATAAAACAGTATTTATTCGCTTAAGATAAAGCAAATTCAATATCTTCTGAATCTCTGCTGAGATTTTGAGAAAGTACTAAATGCTTCAAACATGAAATACATCCTATTCTTTAGTAGTTGGAAACCTCGCATTTTATGTTTGGCGGTTGTAAGACATAAAAATAGAAAATTTGTTTCCGATCGGTTGAATTGGTGAATTCCATTGAAGTTTTACTTGAACTCGTTAGCTTCCAGCATTTTGCTTATAATACTGCTTTAAATTAAAGAATTTTTTATGATACAGATTTAAAATTTCTTCTTAAACACATTAATTTAAGGAACACATTAATTAAGTCAAGGAATTTTCCTGAGTATTTGAATATTTTTTTTCAAACAATATTGATACAAATGATTAAATTTCAAGTTTCGCGATAAGACATCTGTCAAAGGATTAGTAATCCTTGATTTGTGAATTCGATAACGAGGATTATTTCTCACAAAGGAAATTCGAATGTGCGTTCATTCATTAACACAACGTAACACTTTCACTATCCCAGAAACTTGTATTGAAATTTCCTGTTTCGATACTCCATAAACTGAGTAATAAGCGTCAGAAAATTAGGTGCAACACTTGTAATTACGTCTTCAGGTGACTTTGTCTTTTTGTGCCTTGTTTGTGAATCAGTATGGCCAAGGTCAAGGTCATTGCACAATGCATTTCAAATAGACACATTGGAGAGCATGTTGTTTCCTTCTTGCATATTGGGATTGAAGAACTATTGTTCTAGGCAGAAGAATCGGCATTTCCTTTAACTCCTACTCATTTGGAAAATTCTAGTCTAGATTTGATAACATGATAACGCGATGTGAGTGGATAATTGAAGTCTCTGTCATGTTAACTCAATAAGGGAAGCGCCACTTTTCCGCATATAGTGAAATTTAGTTTTGAATTAAATTCTAGGGGAATTAAGAATAACTAGAATGTTTTTTCAATTATTTACTTGGCTTCTTTCCTTCCGTTTTTCTGTCAAAATCGATAGTAAACAAATAGTAAGGAGGAGAGATTGATTTAGGGCGTTAAAATTTGTAATTTTTTTAAAAAGAGGGATGACCTGTCTCAAAGACCTGCCTAAATTTTGAAATCCTAACTGAGAAAAGAAGTTTGTACAATATTTTAAAATTATCTGAAGTTTTTTAAACTATATATCTAAAAATAATTGATTGTTTTTTTCTAAAATACGTATATGACATATCATGACCCAATTTTTAACCTCAATTAAACTTAATGATTCTAAATTGCCTTTTCACATATAATTAATATCACTTAGTACTTTAACCACCCAACCGCACCCTGTAGGCGACAAACAGTTGCCTAATCAATCGTTCCCACGGAACTTTCCTGAGTCACCCGCCTTCGCACGTTGACCTTTTAAAACCTTTCTTATAACAAAATCTTAACTTCTGATTGGTCAGTCTGGGAGCGTTGAACACCCTTCGCCATTTTTTGTGAGCATTCCACCCTCGTCTATTGCCGACGAAGGCCGATCCGGCGGCATAGTGGTTAAGGCATTGGCCTCTGGAGCTGCTGGGTCCGGGTTCGAATCCCGTTCAGGCATGGATGTTTGTGTTTGTCGAGTATATGCGGAGTACGTGCTCGTAAAATCTGTTGGGTCCGAAAGTCCTGTGGGCGGTCATTGCGCAGTTTCCCTTGAGTACAGGTTCCTTGAGAAAATTTCCCTCCCCTTCAGGGACATGTCTAAATTGCGGAGGTGGCGGCAGATGGCAACATCTGTTATATGTTTTTGTGTGTGTCCTGTGTTGTCCTACTTGACGATGGTTTATAAGCGGGTCCTTGCGACCAAGCACACAAGCCTGAAAATATATGTCTACCAACCAACCAACCGACGAAGTTTCCCTGTCGACCTACATACATATATATTGGTTTCAAAAAAGTTAAATAAAAAAAATAATGTAGCCAGAACACATAAGAGAAATGAAGAAAGGATTCTATAATTTCCTGTGAAATTTCCTTAGATTTATGTGAGCTAATTTATTCCATTCTTTTAAAACTATTTGCGTAAAATTGAATCTAATTTTCACACAAAAAAAAACCTTTTGAATTAAAAAAATTATTTTTATTAATATTCCACAAAAATATAAATCTAGACTCTTTCCGATTTTTCGTATTTGATCTGATAAAAAATCCTATAAATGAATCTGAAAATATGCTTTTTGAAAATTAAATGGTCACTAAGATTTATTTTTAAATTATAGAAAATTCTTAAAACTATTATTTTTTTTAGACCTAAGCAAAATAAAAACAATAAAATGTAATATAAATTCCATCGTTAAAGGCAATGTAATTTAGATAGATTAGCTGATAAACATTGCACAATAGGTTTGAAACTATTTTTTAGATTGCAACACGACTAAGAAGTACAATAGAGGTAATTACTATTAAAATTTTTCGAAAATTCTAATAAGTACTTTTGGAACTAGGTAACCAATAGTTAAAAAAACCCAGTTTACATTTGTTTGGATTTTCGTCGCAATAGACTACACGAGGGCTATTGGCGAAAGGCGTCATATTTAAGAACCACGTCTTGTATTTACGGAACTACTCAACAGAGTAACGTAGTTTTTGCACCAAACACGCATCTTGCCTTTCTACGCTTATTTTCATTAATAACGAGTTTTCTGATTTTTTTCGACTGAAGTGGTTTCTGCACTCACCGATTCAATTATGGAATTAATGTAGTTATTCCTGACATTTTATTCCACATCGAAGTACTATGAAGGTTTTAAACCTTTCTTTAAATAAAATTTGAACTGTCACTTTTAGTTTCCTAACTTCAAGGATATTAGGGGTTTATTTGGACGATGTTATTTAATTTTTCACTACGCAGGTTGTTTAAATGTATCCATTTTAATAAAATACTTATATAATTACACAATAAAACTTTTAAAACACAATGCATTTATTACAAAACTTATTGATTTTTGTTTTTTAAATTTAGATATAATATCTTTTGACCAAATGACAAAATATAAAATTTATTAATTTTCAGGTGTTGGAAAAAGCACGATGGCTTCAAAATTCGACAAAGATGCTCTTTCTAAACTGATAAGAGGAACAACGATAGCGAACTTAAACATGTAAGTATCTCAGTAATTATAGGAATTACAAGATGTGTTTTCAGTTAGTGAATTTGTATATCTTTTTCTTAAAAAAGGCTTCATCTGCTATAGGGAAGAAAGGTGATTTTTCGGCAATTTAAGTATTTCGCAAAATAAAGCTTCTTTTGTTTAGTTAAGCGGGATTTAAAAATAATGGTTTCCTCCTAAAAAGACCATTTATAGTGAATTAGTTACCAGTCAGAAAATAACGAAGAGTTACATTTTATTGTGAAATACATTCATTCACTAGATTCATTTCTAGGAAGGATAAAATTTGTTTTAACACCGATTTTGAATTTTGTTAAAACAGCCCCGCAAAAAAAATTATTGATAATTATACATCGTATCGTGGTTTGCTGTGGTATGGTATCGTAGGTACATTTATATTCCAGCTTGTGCTTGTTCAGAAAACCGCTTATAAGCTTTCGTTAAGTGGGACAGACACACAGAAAGAGTTTTTACAAGCACAAGAGACACACAAAGAAAGGACAACACAAACACATAGACAAATAACAACATTTATTGATGGTCACAAACATCCATGCCTGACCGGGATTCGAACTCGATCCCAGCAGCTCCAAAGGCTAGTATCCTAACGATTGTGCCACCATGGCGGCTCGTGGTTTGTGGAAGCTGTCAAAAATTGCCGAAACGTGTCAAAAATTGCCCTCTACGATATCAAAAAGCACATCATTCGAATCTTCAAACTGTTTTCTTTAAAAAATATTTTTTATTAATCCCAATAGATGTCAACCATATTAATTTTTTTTTAATTATCATCAGAAAGATGATGCCAAATGGCATCACTGGTACTGAAAGGGTTAAACGACATCTTATTGCTTTGATTATTCATATTTTTACCTGTAAAATTGCTTGCAATTAGTTAAGTATTTAACGGTTTCATAGTTATCCTATCGCGTAATAGTTGAAATTTAATATTTATATATTTTTTTCTAAAAAATACCATAAATGCGCTTTAATCTTGCATACAAAATATTATATTTATTACGTATTATATTTATTGACCTATTATTTTTTTAAAAATTATGATCAGAAGCATGATGATGCCAAATGGCATCACTGGGACTGAAAGGGTTAACCGTAAAAGAGGATGGGAAAAAATCTAATGAAACTTGGCGGCTTGAAATCGGAAGAAGCTCTCTCCACGTTTGCGGAGTAATGTTACTCTACGTTACTCGGCGAACAAGTTGGCAGCATATTTTCATAGCTTCCACCGTGTTAACGGACATTCTACCACTTTTATAAAGTGAATATAGTTTTCGCACAAAAACAATATATACATAATTACTTTAGAAATAGAAATTTTATTGGGTAAATGCAATTAATATTCAAACTCTAGCTTATGTACCAGGTAGAATTTATATTACACAACTCTTCAAAATAGCGGCTATTAATATCGATCACAACTCAGCTTGTGTATTTTTCGAGCAGATGCTTGTGGGGAATGTAACAAAACATTGCAAAAAATAAAGAAAAAGCATTATTATGTTGCATAAAACAACACTAACTGGAGAAAAAATAGTGGATGACTGTATTATTAGCACAAATTTAATTAGTGGAATGTTCTTGGGTATAAGAATATCGTTTTAAGTATATTTATTGATTTGAAAACATGCTGCTTGTTATATTACACCTTGAAATATAGCTTCGTTATATGATCGAAACCATATCTTGAACATCTGTAGTTTTCAAGGTAGCGTCATTGAAATATTGCTGAGTAACAGCACTTTTCGCTTTTTGACATCATAATGAAATAGCTTTATACGTTTAAATAGTTATAGATTAAATATGAACATAATTTAATGTTAAATCAAGAGAAACGTCAATTCTTGGTTATTCGACAGTGTCATTTTAATAAATGATATTATTCTACTATAAATACAGTTGCAAAAAACCATTGAAAAAATAATTTATTTGTGAAGTTTAATTTGTGTTTTTTTTTGCAATGACATTAAGAAACAAATTAAATTTTCCTTTACTTAGTTGGAACATATTTTGAATTTTATAAATAAAATATTAAATCAAGCTGAAAGTTTGTATCGATGTATGAAATGTTACAAGAACTTCATTTTCGAAACTATGGCTTTGTACGATTTTTTTTTATCGATTTTGAAGTTTTCTGTTCCGTTATAGTATGTACAGCATATTTCATTTTATATGTTTAGCATTGTAAAGTTTTAAGAAGACTCATTTTTACCACTAACTATGCGCTCATATTAATAAACAATACTTAACTATATTATAGGTGTAGTTTCCATTCTATTATCTGGGATACCATTCTGTATTTATCAAAACATTAACAAAAAATGTGCACAATTGTATTAATACCACATCCTGTAAACAAATTATGCTGACCAAGACAAAGGAGAATGAATGCAATTTCCTTATGAAATTAAGTACATTCTTTAAAGCCACGGAATTTATTATGTCTTGCACATATTGTGGTTTTCTGTATAGAAGCTAGTATCATTTAAAACCATAATATATTTTTTATAATACTGTATACGGTTTAATATCGACAGGACCTACTGTTTTAACCCCATTACGAATGGATTTAAAAACCCATGTGAGGAGCGGGATTCGAACAAACAGAGTTTGTAACTGAGAGCCAGCTCTTTATAAACTTGATTGAATTAGTTTTCTAGCTTGAGCGGCTAGCTTTTCTAGCTTGAGCGGAACCATTACAGCTTTCATAATAAGTCAAATTTGTGTACAAAAGTACATTTTTAATGGGGCTATAAAAGAATTAAATACTTAATGGGCAATAGTTAATTATCATCTTTAAGAATTAAGAAACATTCGATGATTTCAAAATAACATAAAAGTAATAAATTATATTGAAAACTGTATAAAAGCACAACTTTATATATTAAAAATTGTATAAAATCTCTACATTGTATTAAATATTGTATAAAGTCACTACATTTTATTAAAAATTGTATAAAACACAACATTCTATTAAAAATTGTATAAAATCACATCATTATATTAAAAATTGCATAAAATCACTGCAACAATTGTATCTAAATTTTACAGGCTAGGGTATAATAGTACTTAAAATGCTTCTATAGTTCTTAATGCTAATGCTTGAATAGTGTTTAGTGCTTTAATAGTATTAAAAATTCAAAGGAAATACTCCGCGAAATAAATTTCACCAATAATTTTATTACAAAGTAGGAAAGTGTAAAAGAATATCATGTATTGAACGACACGATCTAAAGCTATAAATATGGCCAATGCGTCATCTCATGATTCTTAGATATGATACGCCACTGGTGACATCACATTTCTTCCTACTGAGATCCTATATTTGCAATTCTTCATTGTTGTGCAATGTGCATCAATGGAAACTCTTTTTACAGCAGTAGTTTTAAGAGATTTCAAATCACAATGATGCCCTTTGGAATGTCGCAAGAGAGTACATCAATATTTAATTCATAGTTTCACAATTT
The DNA here is from genome assembly GCA_023701765.1 of Hylyphantes graminicola. Taxonomy (NCBI): domain Eukaryota; kingdom Metazoa; phylum Arthropoda; class Arachnida; order Araneae; family Linyphiidae; genus Hylyphantes; species Hylyphantes graminicola. The sequence goes on from CM043122.1 coordinate 27,794,818, forward strand.
TTCAGTTAATAAAATGTTTTAATAGCTACCGATTGAAAATTTCGCATATAACAAAAGGATTAATGAGAAAAAAAGTAAGAAAATTGAATGACTTTTTTGAAGGTTTTTTTATATTGTTTATTTTTTAATGGAAATGTACAATTTCTAAGAAATATTTGGAAATAATTATTAAGGTTTTATAATAATTATTTAAAGTGAATTACCTAGCTACTATAAGTTAATCAAGTTTTTTGTTCGTTTAATAATAAAAGCATTATTATTATTTTAATTTAAATGATCTTTAAACACTTAAAAAACGTTTCAACGATTTTCACAATTCTTATACATTTCAATCTCAACATTAATCTTCATTTAAGAATTTTAAGTAGTATAAATAACGTTAGCGCTACATTATAAAGAAACAAAAGATAAAGATCGAAAGATATAAAGATCGAACGATTCTATTTTAAAATTATATCCTAAACAAATAGTCAAAAATAGTTCAGATATTCAATAAAGATACTAGAGAAAAAAACGTAAGAAATTTCAAACTTAACCCAGACGAATAACCTTTCTTGTCATCAAGTCTGATAATATATAGAGTGACATATTTATCAAGACGTTTCTAGGTGTGAAAACAAATCTGAAAAATGTGTAACAGGGGAAAAACCAAGCTAAACTGGTGTAGCTTTTATGGCAGTTTTATTTATAACAGTGATAAGAATCCACGTTTTAGCAGCTACTTTTTACTGTCACGCATTTCTTTAGTGATTGAGGTATAATAGCATTTTTCCATATTTAAAAAGGAATGATTTTAATAGAGGTCAATTGCATTATAAAATGAGTAAATACATTTGATTGGCGTAATTACTTTTATTAAATATAAAAAACTGTCGAGAATTAAAGGGGTCAAAAGATATTAAAAATGTAAGCATGAATATGCGAAAAAAATGTGAGCACATATAACAAAAGAGCGAAGCCCAGTGGCTTAGTGTGGTCGTGCTTCACATTGCCATTCCACAGGTCCGGGGATCGAATCCCGGAATTTGGCGAGGTGGACCCATCACTTCATCCCTTGAGTGGGTCGATAAAATGGATACCAAGCATGCTTGGGAACTAAGCACTGGGGGTTCCGCGTGAGGCTGACCACCTTACCGGGACATATGCCTAGCTCCCCAGAGCCCTAGGTCACGAAAGCTGAAATGGGTAAAGCAGGCTTTGGCCCAGTAATAGGCTGTTGCGCCGCGGAGTTTAGTTTTATAACAAAAGAGCATAAAACTAAGATCATGAACCCACTTAATAATCGGATCACCAACCCTTTTAGTTCTATACTGAACAGATGCACACTACAAACTACCATTGAGTTCTCAAAAATAATAGAGAAATTTGGATCCATTACGAGAATGAAATATGCTCAATTTTGGAAATATTTAACTCGCCTTTGATCCCTCAGGTTTTTCTCACACAGAGTGTGTTACGGCTAACTAACTATTGTATATAATAAAAGTAATTGCGGTTCCGGATCCTATGGAGCCAAATGAGTAATATTGTATGAAATTTCTTAGTCTCCAATTGATAAGGAACCCTCTAAACATTTAGGGACAGGATGCTTCACTCTTTTATTTTTATTTCTTTTATAAGCTTACTCCTACTTTGTGGTGTAAGTTTAGTCCGATTTTTGTGAGACCTTACTCTGTTTTTTTTTAAATTTAAGTTTACTCCTTTTTATGGAGTAAAAACACAAAGTATTTTGCAGTGTTGGCTAGGGCAGAATTTAAGAATAGCATTAGCATTGAGTACGGTACTTTACAACACCAATGCACTCATTTTAGGAAATTGGGTGTCAAAAACTGACGAAGTAGTGGTGACTATCCATAATGTTTCATGTGACTATGATGTATTATATTTGTTTAGATTGTTTTGTTAAGTATTTTTATTTAGTTTTAGAATATAAATGTAAAAATACTTACACATGTAAAAATATTGAAAAGAAAAGCAGTAAATCTAGGGCATTCACAGCTTAAAATAAAATAAGAAGTGACTAGGCTGTTTTTTTAATAAGCTTCACTATAATGATATTTTAAAATCTTGATCAATTGAAGGGTGAAGTTATAAAACTTACATTCGACAAAGCATGACTAAGATATAGCGTCTGGATCGTTCTTTTGCGACTGCGCCTAACTGAATTTAGCATTATCAAAAGTCGTTAATGGACAAACCGGGCCCTATCGTAGTTATTCATCGGAGAACGTGAGTTTTGCCACTACATCTTTAAATTGGAGAATTTGAAAGGGTCACGTACGTAAGGAATCGTCACGTACGTCTTCGTACGTTTTGAATTTGTGTAATGTAACAAGGTTCACATTTTGTATGCAAGATAAAATCGCATTTATGCAATCATTAAGAAAAAAATATACATTTTTTATAACTATTACGCTGAAAATAAAGCTATGAAACCGTTAAATAGTTAACAAATTGCAAAAAATTTTACAGGTAAAAGTATGAATAATCAAAGTAATAAGATGTCGTTTAGCCCTTTCATTTCAGTGATGCCATAAGGCATCATGTTTCTGATCATAACTAAAATAAAGTAAGGTTGACATCTATTGGGATTAATAAAAAAAATTTAATCGAAAAAAGATTGAAAAATCGAATGATGTGCTTTTTTATATCATTAATGGCTATACACGATCAAAAAAAATCTAAAATGATGATTTCAAATTGCTATTGGGACTGAAAGGGTTAAAAAATTATTCGTTGTCAATTTAGCTGATCAAAAGTTGCAAATACATTAATAATATTTGTAATTTGAAGGGGAACACGCTCTATTTTTGGTACCTCTGGAGCAAAGTCTCTTGGATACGTTTAATCTAGACTTAAAAGTGATGTAATGAAAATTTTACTTTATTATGCTATATTATCTTCTCCACAATGTTCAAAGAGTTAGATCATATTTTCAAAGAACAATTTAAGGATTTATGAGTACTTATCAACTGCTAGATATCTTGCAAGAATTTTTTTTATTTACATGAACCTTAGTGCAACAGTCCACAGTTTTGATTTTGTACCTTAATAAATTCCAAAGGGTCTGAAGTTCTACCTTAGGAAACCACACTTTTTTATATCATATAAAAACTTAATGTATGGTCGAAAAAATCGTTAAAAAAGAAAATTTTACAGCCAAAGCTATGTAATATAATTTATATATTTGTATTTTACAAAACTAAAGTAAATAAAAAATGCCAAACTTAAAAGAGTAAAACAATATATGCATAATTCCAAATAAATTTTGAAATGTCTATTATTTCAATATTCTATATCGTTAATTTAAATGTTTAAATAACCATAACAATGTTTTTTAATCTTTTATCTATGTATGATGAATTTAGTTGTAGTATTTATAATTCCATGTTGAGATTTTATGTTAAAATATTTTAGTTTTTTCAACAAAGCAATGTTACTGATATAATTTTAGAGAGATTAATGTTAACTATATTCGTTAATACTATCATTTGCTTATTACAGCATTTTAGGAACTTATAAAGTAGACCTACAAATTTGGGATACATGTGGAGAAGACCGTTTTAGGTGCATGGTAAGAAAAATTATTATTATTTATTATTAAGACAATAAAAACTTTTCTAAGGCCGCTTAAGATTCGACTTGGTTTTTTAAATTTTAAAAGTTAGTTTAGAAAAAGGTTTTTAAACTATGTAGAAAAAGAGATGACGAATTTAAAATAAAGAAGATTTTTTTTTAATTTTGAATTTCAGTAGAAAAAAGTAATGGTTTCACTTTAATTGTACTATTTCTAAACGGAAAAGAACTAGGAAATTAAGATTGAATTATTAAAAACTTATTTACTATTTTAACCATGCGAAATACTTAAGAAACAAAAATCATTTCAAAAACTGTTTGTCAGTTATTTAGCATTTCTCTAGTAATTTTTTTCTCGAGTAACTGTTTTTCAAATAAATTCATTTGAGGTATACATATGTATAAACGGGACCAAAACGACTTTTGGGTTTTCTAACAATACCACAAATAAGCTTGTAAAATTTTTGAATTTATAATTTTTCTCATTTTAAAAGGTGCAAAAAGAGATTTTAAAACCATTTTCTACAGAAACAATTAAAAAGTAATTATCTTTAAATTAAGGAGCGGGAAATGGTATATTAAAATATTTTCTTTTGCCATGAAAACAAGTTGTACCCATGCACTTAGCCATCATAGGTTTAGACATGAAATATTGTTCAAAACCTTGAAATTTTTTTTTGTCAGGGTCCTATCTTTTACAAAGCTACTAAAGCCGCGATGTGTATGTTTGATGTAACATCCAAAGAATCTTTTCAGCATCTTGAAGCGTGGGTCTTAAGTAAGTAGTTTTAGTTAATGTTTTCTACACTGCTCAAAACAATTACGGGAGCACTTTGCGTAGTTTTGTTAACTCTTTCAGTTCCAACTTCTTATTTTTTTATTCTAAGAAAATAAAATTTATGAAATAGATTCGTTATGAATCCGGAATGAAATGGTAAAAACAGAGGGAGATTTTTTTTTAATTTTTTAACTAAAATTCAAGGGTGAAAAATTGAAAACTTAACTTTTGAATAAATTACAACAATATTTTTTTACAAATTTATTTGTTAAAAAAAAGCTAAAATCAATTTTTGGGCATCCAAGAATGCAAGCGTGAAGAATTTAGGGTAATTTTATTTCATAAAAATTTTTGGGAGAGAATTTTATTTTACCATGTTTTTCATACTTTCATTTAACTTAAAAAAAAACATTATTTAATGCTTCAAAAGACATGATTCTTCAATCTAAAGATAAACAAGAACGAGCTCTACTTAGTGAGGAAAAAATCGCAAGCATATGATTCTAAATGGAATCGTTATGGGTGTAAGGGTTTAAACCATGCGCTCCCCTAATTGTTGCGAGCAGTGTACATGATTTGCATTTATTGGGATTTTGTTATTAGTTAAAAATAAGATTCAAATATAATATTCTATATTTTCTCTGCGTTTTATTAATTTTAGCTTTAATAAAATACTTTTTAAAAATTTTCATTGAAATTACAGTGCACAATATTGCCTTTTGATTTTCCCAATGCATACAAATATGTTTATTTCTATAGATCTTATTCATTTCTTTCTACTTTCTATTTAATTCTCAAGGGATTATTTGTAAACAGAGTACCCGTCACAAATACTGGTATCAAATGTACACAAACCTAAGGTTTTATGTACTGTTTCAATGATTTTAATAAATACTGTTGATAGACTGTTAAATAATATTTATTTTTAAACTTGTATTTTTCTTGACGCATTTGTCTAATACTTTGACATATTTTTTCTTTTTAGTCTCTGAACACTAAATTAAGCGATTTATGTATCATAAAGCGAGGCCTTTATTGTCCTGTACCTCCAAACATTTATTTCACAGTTAATAATCAATGCTTTATTTGCGTCATAGTTCGTACTATTATAGCTTCTAGAAATATTTGTACATTGTGTTTACAAAAATTTTACAAGGTCGCCTGCTTCGCTATTTTTTTCCGATTATATTTGGGCTCTATTTTTAGAAATAACTTTTTGAAGGACAATAGTAGAGCATAGAGTCGTAAATTATTAAAAATGCCCTGTTCCATTTAAAAGTAAAAAACTTATAACTGTTAAAAAAACCCGAATAAAATACTTTTGGAGTGCTTAATTTTTTTTTACTAATCAAAGTACATAAACTTTTACTTCGGAATAAAATTATAATAATTACACTGCACCTGCACTAAAATTAATTAATAAAATCGAAGATAAGTTAATTGCACTAGCGTAAAATGGGGTAAATGGAAGCATTTTTAACTTTGAACATTTAAAAAAAAGAAACTAGCAACCTTTTTTGGTTTGATTTTTTTTTACTAGAAACTTCAGTCTTGTTTTATTCATGCAATATTTAGTAAAAGTGTAACATTTTGAATAGGATTTATGTATTTTATTATTTAATTTGATGATGTTCCGATACACCTCTAAAATAGAGTGAATCGGAACACTGTTAAAACATTATTTTTTTCTGGATTTCGCTTTTAGTAGAGCTAATAAAAAAAACTAATAATGATCTGGGGCAAATAGGAAGATTAATTATAATTAAAAATAACCTTATTTTTCATTCAAATAAATGTATGATTTTTCAGGATATTTACGAATTGTGAACGCAAGTAATGTAAAAATTTATTGTAGGGAAATGTATTTGAATTGATAAATATTTAATAGAAATTCGTTTCACCCATGTCGTTCGCAAAAGTTATGTCCTTGAAACGAACAGATGTTTGAATGTTGTCATTTGGCTTTTCATCTTCTGTGAGGAGCGCTCTCTCCCCCCTTTTCCTGAAATCTCCAGTTTGTTGGAATCTTAAAATCTTTTCCAACATATCCGTCATCTTCTTGATGCATAACTGAAATTACACCAGTCTATACCCTGTCTATTTACCATGCGAGCCTCGAAAAGATTTTCTTCTCCCATCCCTTCACTTGGTTTTCTAGGAAACGGGGGAGCTTCGCTTTTCTAAACCTAACGCGTTTGAGGTTCTGTTGTGAGGTTAACAATCCGAACAGTGCCAAACCAAGAAGGGCGGGGAAAAAAACACGCTCACGCCGTTTCGAAGAAAACGTCATGCGGGGATGGGGACGAAAATGCTTTCGAGGCTCGCATTCTAGATAAACAAGGTATACAAGACTTTTTCCATGAACTTAAACGGCAAGGTATATAACGGGGAAAATGTGTTTTTAAATTTGGGACATTCTAAAACTCAATCTGGATCCTTTTCGGAAGATGTACACATTATGATACCTGTTGATAGTTTCTATCGTTTTTTATTTGTTCTTTTCAATGGAAATAATATAAATGTGGGTGTTCCGATGCATCCCGTAAATCTTAAACGAATAGTGTATCAATATATTCTTCATTCTTTACGACCAAGTTTTAAACTGCTTTAGCCACTGCTTAAATTCTAAAACGGCCTATTGTTATACAGGTTTATACCTAATAAAAAATACCAATCTTTGGTTTAGAAGGATAGGTTTCTATTTACATACGAAGTTTTGCAGGAGAAGAAAATATCTGAATATTACAGCTTCCATGTGCATTGTGCAGTCTTGTTCTTAACATGAAACCAATTTCTCAATCCCTTATGATATTATCTTGCTCAAACGATAGGCAATCAAAAGCATCCTAATTTATATTCATGGGAAATGTTCTTTTTTTACAGGGAAGATTCGTTCCGATTTATCCCGTTTTACGGTACATACGGTATCCCGTTTTACGGTTAAGTAATCTTGACCTTTTTTTCTGTTTTAATTAAAAAAAATATTAATTGTAGTTTTGTATCGAGCTTTTCCTATTTTTTTTATTTGATTCTACTTCCCATATAAATATATATTTTATAATACTTTAATCGTTTTATTTTTATAAAACTTTTGAGAATATAAACAAATACTAAATGACAAAAAGTATAGCAAATATTTTTTAGACAAGGTCTCAGTTTTTTAAATGTCAAGCACTCAATAAAGCCAAAACAACTTAGTCTCGGCACATTAAGTCAACAGAGATTGATTTGTTTTCAGAGTTCGTAAATAAAGGTACGTTCACTTCGAACCATAAACCTTCAATGCTAAAACAACACGGATGGCGCCGCACCTGAAAATACTTGGAAACGTTTAAACAATACTATAAATACTCTTACAGAGAAGTATTTCTACTTGTTTCGATTTGAAAAAAAAAATGCTTATAAACTAGGAAGTTGAATTCAGTTTAAAATCTGCTTTGTTATCTAACATTTAAATATTAATAAAACTGCTTATTTTGATAATAGTTTAAAAGTTTTACTTGAAAAATATTTTATTATATTTCCATGTAAATAGATATGGTTAACGCTGCATGTTGAAAATGTTGGGCTTAGACAATATTAACAGATTTAGATCAACAAATTTTGAAATACTAAAAAACTAAATTCCTCGGTGCAACAGCTCATTACTGGGCCAAGGCCTGCCGTGCCCATTTCAGCTTTCGTTACCTATTTCTCCGGGGTGCTAGGCATCTGTCCCGGTAAGGTGGTCAGCCTCGGTACCCCAAGTGTTTAGTTCCCAATCTTTTAATTGTAATCGCATTTGTGTTTAAATATAAAGGTACAGCTGGGGAAAAAAAAAACGAATCACCCCTCGTTTCTCGGCTGGTATTGATCAAGGATTTTTGTGTAAGGTGTCAATTTTCAGGAAATAGCGTGAGGAATTGGGAACTGGCAACAAAAATTGTTATAGGGGTCGTCTACATATTAAAATGAGTAACAACTTTGAAAATTCCAATGGCAACACCCAATTTTTTTTTACATAAAAATGTTCAGCACCCTCAAAATACCCCATGTATAAAAAAGAATTATTTATTTTGCATTATTTGCTGAGATATTAAAGCCTTAATTTTGAACTCGGTTAGGGGCAAATCTCCTAAGTTAAAAAAGGTAATATTTTGGTTGTGTCTTTTCAAAACGACAAGCTAAAAAAGGGTTAGCATAATCTCGCCAACGGATGCTAGAATTTAACTTTCTTCAGTAATATTGGGATTTTTCGAATGTTTTCTTTTTTTTTTTAAATTTTGGATTTTGAAATTCAGAAATAAAATAAAGACTAGAAGATGAAAAGTTTTAATTTTAAATTAAGTCGCATATACGGTTATTTATAACGAACAGATTTTCAAATGCTATTAGTTACAATCAGATTGAAAACCATGATTATTTCACTAAGACTGAAAACATTTTATGCAAATTTTTGTTTCATTCGCAAACATTGTTGCAGAAATTTTGTTTAAAATTCGTCGCACTCTATCGGTAATATCGGCCCAGTGACTTGCTGGTAGTGCTTATTTCGCATTGTCACGCCACAGGTCCGGGGATCGAATATCGGATTGGGCGAGGTTGACCCATCGTTTCATCCCTTAAGTGGGTCGATAAATTGGGGACCAAGCATGCTTGGGGAACTAAATGCTGGGGGTTCCGCCGTGAGGCTTTCCACATTACCGAGACATATGCCTTGCACCCCAGAGCCCTAGTATCCCGGAAGCTGAAATGAGCACAGCAGGCGCTGGCCCACTAATGGGCTGTTGCGCCGAGGAGTTCTAGTTTTTATCGGTAAACCACGTATTGCAAATTGAGGGTTACAACCTTAACACGATATTTAAGGAAAGCAAAATAAAAATATTCAGAATGATTTGGTAAAGATTTTTAACCAACGCAGTTGGCACTAATCCTTTAAAAAAACTAATGTGGTAACAATCAAATGTATTTAAAACCGAATTCTAGTAATATTCTAGGGTAGTTAATTTTTAATATTAAACACACTTTTGAAATTGTATTGAAAATAACATACATTTAAAAATATAGGAACGGATATCATTTAATGTTAATTATACAAAAAAAAATACATTGTATGCACTTGAAATAAGAAAAGATTTTTAGACATTTGACAGAAATCGATAATTTGAATAAACATTTACCAACAAACGCTTTTTAATCACCAAACGATAATGCAATTTAGGATCAAATTTGCCGAGTAATTTTTTACACGGTCCCTTAAATTCGTCTTTTTCAGTTTTTTTACAATAACTCGGCAAATAATTGTTATTGAATTAAAAAATTTGGGATTTTGGTTCTACTTGATCTACTTTATCGATTTATGCGAAAAAAATTTGGGGTTGCTATTCATGTTTTATTTTTTCTTATTTAAATTTAAATAAAAAATTATTAAAAATAAAAAAATGATGAAAAAACATGTGTGATTTGTTTTTGGAAAATTAAGAAGTATATAATGAAAAAAAAAATCTTTGTTCTATTCATTTTATTTGTAGAGGTATGAATAAAAGTTTGTGAAACTTTTTTAACATTATGGGCGTTCAACTTTGAATACTTATATCTCAGCAAATAATGCAGTATAAATAATTCTTTTTTATATATGGGGTATTTTTAAGGTGCTGAACATTTCTATGTAAAAAAAATTGGGTGTTGCCATTGGAATTTTCAAAGTTGGTACTCATTTTAATATGTAGACGACCCCTGTTACAATTTTTGTTGCCAGTTCTCAATTCCTCAAGCTATTTCCTGAAAATTGACACCTTACACAAAATTCCTTGATCAATACCAGCCGAGAAATTGGGGGTGATTCGTTTTTTTTCCCCCAGCTGTACAATTATTAAATTATCAAGAGATTGGTTAGAAAAAAAACATGTTTATCTCAGTTGAAAATCAGTCGTATCATCAAAAAAATCCAACTAAACGAATCTAATAGTTCTGATCTCAAACTAGTTAATATATTTCGATCAGTTTCCGGTATTATCCTTCAGACGTTATGATATCGGCCCGACTTTATAGATGATCGTATGATATCGTGTGTTACTACTATTATAGGATACTGTCCCAAAAGATCCCAATTTGACATTTGCAAGTGTCATTGAAATCTTAAGCAATATCAAAAATCCTGAAAATACTCGATTTGCCCTTGAGGAAGAAAGACTTTAAAGACTCTAATCCAGATTATCTCACGGGTTAGAAAATGGCCGTCATGCGAGATTATCTTATAAGTCAAGCTGTTTGCCGAGTTAAATCCCGAATAGGAAGCAATCGTAAATCTATTAACTTAAAAATGCAATCAGTGTCGTACGAGATAAGACAAATGCGTCGTTTTTTACTTTTAAAACAAATTATAAATTTAAAAAATAGTGTTGTATTTTCATATCATAGTTTTCAGTTAATTTGACATTCGACTGCAAAACTAAAATAGTTTTTGAAATCAATCATTGTAATACATTCACTTTATTAGGAAATTATGAATTTTCATAAATATCAATGAGAAATACAAATAAGCATTTCCACTTGTGCTGTGAATTGTAAAACATAAATAACGATAAGGAAATATATAAATAAAATAATTATTTCAATGAAATATGGCTAAACCCTGGCCTAGATAATTTTACCCTGAACTTAATGAACTTAAACCGAGTTAAAATAAAATTTTATAGAATTTTAATATCTAGTATGAATTTATGTAAAATCCATTTATGATGCTCTCTATTTTTAAATATACCTCAGTAGAACAAGATATTTCATGACCTCTCCTTGATGTTGTCTCAATATTACAGTGACATTGAATTGACATCGGATGAATATCATTCGATACCGTGTGCTTCTAGGGAATTGTAAGATAATGTATATATTTTAAAATGGAAAATTAAATATTTTAGGTGTGCAACAAAACGCAAATGATGAGTGCATTTTTGTTCTGCTGGGAAACAAAAAAGATCTTTCTGAGACTAGAGAAGTTACTGAAAAAGAAGCCATGAAATACGCAGAATCCATAGGAGGAAGATATTTTGAAATCTGTGCAACGACTGGAGAAGGTAACCAAGTTAAATTCAAATGCATAAAATAATGTTTCATTAGAAGGCTGTATTGTTTAACAGCTCATAAAAAAGTTGAATTTCTTAAACGTAGGTAGTATTATATAAGGCTGTCATATAAAAAGTCTGTAAAATTTTATTATTAACCTTTTGTTTGGTTTAATTCAAGTTGTAAGCTACATGAGGGCTAGTTGTGACGGGCCTCACAATTTTAAACAGCGATTAAGTTATAAGGCCATCACTTGAAGTGGCACAAACCGCAAGAACTCCGCAGATTTAATGAACAGTTATGCCCCAGCGTAGTCAGATTTTGTAACATGTGCGTGGTCGGGTTGTAACATGTGCCGTTTACGGGGATCTTGTTTACCCCCTTGTGACGAATTTTTCTTTTCTTGTAATGTTTGTTCTACATTAATAAAGTGTTTGTTTGTTAGTCAGTCATTACTGACTCGTTGCTTGAGATACAAGGACCGATAGGATCCAAAGTTTTAACACCATGGTTGCTCCTTGGGAATCATTATTACGAGTTGATACCTAAAAAAACAGTGACACAAACTAACAAAAATGCTTTTCTAAAAGCTATTCTAAAACGATTAGTTAACTAAACAATGAGCATAGTTTTAAAATATAGCTTAAATGTTGCATGACTAAAGAGTGTTATATAATCAGAATAAATTTAAAATATTCGAATGAAGTATGGTTATTCACTAAATTTGTTTAGGAGTAATTGCTTTAGTTATAAATTTCTTAACTACATTGTTTGCTGTTGTTGCAATCAGCTGTTCTTGAAAATGTACTTAGCGGATTTTTTGCTTGGTTAGTGACACTTTTTGCACTTATTAAAATTAAATAGTACATAAATTTAGAGTGTTTCAAATTCAACATTCAACATGCCAATTCAACATATTTAATACGAATAAAAAATAGCACATATTTTTGAGAAACAATAATTAAGCAAAAAATAGGTTTATTATATTAAAAGAGTGAAGTAAACTCTTTGAAAGTTTAGAAATGTATAACTATTTAATCTAGTCATTCCTTAACTTTTTTATATTATCGGAAAAATTATTTATTATATAATGCTTTTTTTTATTAAGAAATAAAGGTTTAAAATGTTGTGTAGGAAACGATACAAAACTATACAAATGAAGTTCATTACGTCTTGAAAGATTTTAAAAAGTGATTTACTTTTCCTTAAAAAAATACTCAAAACTTTACGAAAATAAAAAAATTTCGCTAAAAACATTAAAATATGATCCCAAACATTTGGTAAAAGTTTAAAATGTTTGGTAGAAAAATACAAAAATATATATAGAGTGTGCACTGTAAAATTACACTACAGAAAAAATTTGGGACCTAGTTTAAGGGACTGTTTATTTACTTTCATTTTTCACTCAAATTTGATTGGAAGTGGCCAAAACCTAATGAAATTATCAAAAATAATATTAAAATAAGAAATTTACATTCGTAACTCTTATGCAATTACGATGAAAATGCGTCACAAGATAAATCCTATAAATGTTAGGCGGGGTAAATTTATTTTATTGGGTCCACGGGAGACATAGCATTGCACTTTTTATGGTGAAGATTGTGCTATCTATACATGAATGTGTCTCCAGGAAGAGTTTTACATTTTATTTAACTGACTTCCACATATGTATGGCAAAAGCAGTAAAACCATTTCAGTAAGTTAGAAACAAGTCTAAAAACCGTTTGATTGTGTTTTACAGGGTACACAAGTACTCAATGAAAGAATATTTTTATTTATTAAGTTCTTTATAGAATAATGGGTAGCGTTTAAAATTAAATATACCAATACAAGTTGTGAACATTTAAAGCCATATATTATAGGAGTGATAAAAAATTAAACAATGCCTAATTGTTGTCTCTTGCATTGAGTTATCGTAATACATATCTTTCAAATTTTAAATTCAAACTGTATTTTTGATAAGAGTTATCTGTCTACACTCTTAAAACAAACGAGCGATTTTAACTCAGTCCGAGTTAATTTTCACTCCTCCAGTCTTGAAAATGCACTTCCCCGAAAGTAGTGGATCCTTTGTGTGTTAAACCTGAGACACGATCACTCCAAACGAGTGATTTTAACCCAGTCTGAGTTAATATTCACTCCTTTCCGGTGGCGAAAATGCACTTCTCCTACTGGAGTGGATTTCACTCTTTTGTTTTAAGAGTGTAATACAGAAACGTCTTGACAAGTAATTAATCGTATTTTTTATTTCTGTTTTTGATGTTCTAGGAGTGCAAGATGTATTTCGCCATATCGCCACTGAACTTGTCCATCAAAGCGACTGCTATTACAGTTACCACGCCAAGTTGGCGATCACTTCAAGCGGAATGGGATTCTGTGGCTGTACCATGCGACGAAAGAAGATCAAGAAAAACAAATTAGATTCTACTTGCCTTTCCTGTCTTCTCCCAAGATGAAACAGAATCTTGATATTTAATTGAAAAAATCATTATAATGTAGGGTCAATCCAACTGAACTGTTAAACTGCTTGGCTCCAAGTACTTTTTAGGACCTTTTAGTTGGACAGTGTTTGATCAACACCTACTTTAGTCAGTTCGCTCTCATGTATTAATTGAAATGCAGGGCAAAGTCTTATGTACCCCATATTGGTTTCACATAAAAAATAATGGGGTGCATAACAATTGAGCTTAAATTTCTTTGGATTTGAATTAGCAAAAATATACTAAATGCATGGTCTTGTATTATAGTCCACTCCAAGTAAATAAATGTTTACAACCACCGTTATGAATGGATTACAGTAAAAAAAGCTTTTTAAGCTGGATCTGACTGGAAATTACTGCTGACTTTAATTGGAAACGCAGTGACAGATTATGCGTAATAATTCAGTAAGTAAACCAAAAAACCAACTAATTGCTCAAGTTCAGTAATGAGGAAAATTCTGAGTTTCAAAAGTTTGTTAGCTTATCTAGTCTCATAACCAAGTGTTGAAAGAAAACCACCATTCTTGAACTTTGCCATCTATCTATAGGATATTCTTAGCGGACAAATAGCAAATGCGTTAAAAAATGCCAAAACAATGCTGAACTAGGTCGTTTAAGATTGGTGTAAGACTATTCTTGAACTTACTATGTTACGTTATATGATTTGATTACGTGTTGTATGTATATATATTTGATGGAATGTTTGATTTTCAACTTGTGTATATAAATCTGCATTTTGTAGAAGTCATCATGTCTATAGTACTATTATTTGTATGTTGGTATAGTTTTACTGTGTATTCATAGAATATAGTGTATTTAAACTTCATTGTTTCTTCATAGGTTGTCAAGCATGTACTAAATTGTAATATTTATGAGAAAATTAAAAATATCATACTCCAATGTTCTTGTGCTATATTCTTTTATATAGTGAAAAAAATAGAAACATCTTAATGCAGGAAAATTCCCCATTATAACAAATATTAAGCCACAATGAAAGCTGTCACCATTACCGTTTAAAATGAAATTAAATATTAAATTTCTTCCCGTAAACTATCGGCTCTATACATTACGACCAGCGGCTGTAAAATAACATCGTATTACGCTTTTCCTTTTAGTACCAAATATGAAACATAAGGTAATGAAAGTTTTGTGATGGGGGTCAAAAATCCAAAATGAAGATTTTGTGTTTTCTTTACGTTTTGAAGGGTGCTATTCTAGAAAAGTGGTTTTTGAACATTGTTCCGTATGTCTACTCTACTGGTTTAACAACTCTAACTAGGTGTAACCACTCTACAGGATGAACTGAAAGAGCTACAGACTTCAAATTTTTTACACGAGTTCCTAGTACCTGTTAGGAGTCATAATAAATTTTTCAAAAAAATATCTCATGCCAAAAGAGTAGATGTTATGAACTTTTTAGGTTTTAAGGTTATTGAAATTACCTAATAAGGTATATAATTACCTTTAAATGCGTGCATTGATTCGATTATCTACACTGCTCAAAACAATTAGGGGAGCACTTTGCTTACTTTCGTTAACCCTTTCAATTCCAACTTTTCATTTTTTATCATAAAATTTGTGAAATAGATTCATTATGCACCCAGAATGAAATGTGACAAAAAATAGAGGAAAACATCTTAATTTTTTAAATTAAGATTTGAGGGGGAAAAATTGCAGTCATAATTTTTTAAAAATTTGTTTAAAAAAATAAAAATCAATTTTTAGACATCTAAGAATGCAAGCGTGAAGAATTTAGAGTCAATTTATTTCATAAAATTTTTTGGAAGTAAATTTTATTTTACCATGTTTTGCATATTTTCATTTAATTAAAAAAAACGTTATTTAAGAAATGATTCTTCCATCTAACAATAAATAAGTGCGAGATCAACTTAGAGAAAAAAATGGCAAGCTGATGTATCCAAAATGATTCATTGGAGGTGAAACTGTTTAAAACCATGCTTTCCATAATTTTTTTGAGCAGTGTAATATAAAATATATTTTAAAGAAAATATTGCGATTTGAAGATCGGAGGATTTGGAGGAATATTTGATAAGGAGATTTTGTGTTTTCTACACGTTTTGGAAGGTGCTGGTACTGAAATTTTGGTTTTTGAACATTGGTCAAACTGCATGTCGGTCTAAAGCAACTCTACAGGTCAAACTGAAAGAGCTACGGACACCAAATTCGGTACACGAGCTCCTAGTACCTGTTGGACATGAAAAAAGGTTTCGGGAAAATTGCGCATGTGAGAAGGGTAACTGATATAGAACGTTTTCTTCGGTTTTAAAGGAATTGCTGTAAAACAAAATACGATACGGACTCCAAATTTTATACATAATTTCTCAGTATCTGTCAGACATCATAATTAGGTTTTTGGAAAAATCGAGAATGTGTGAACGGTAGCTGCCTCAGAGCTTTTAAGGTTTTTTTAAAATTATTGAAATTACCTTATACCAACATTTAATTTTTGGTAATAATAAATGAGTATAGATGAGCATATATAAGATAGATTTCGAAAACATCAGACTTCCAAATGTAACCTGTTACTCTGAACCTTATACATACTTCTGTTTGACCAAAGAGTATGAAAATGTACAGCATACCTTTTAATTTTTATACCGTACACGGATTCGCTAGTGCAGTGGTTCTCAACCTTTTGTAGGTGACGACCCCCTAATGCCACAAAATGACTTCGCGACCCCCTCCCCCCCTGTCCTACACATGCTGTACTCTTTAATAACTATTATATTCTGCTAACTGTTTTTTTGTTATTTTACGATGGCTGTCCCTTGGGAAGGTTTTGAACAAGTTATTTGAGCTGCGATCTGAAATACTGATATTTTTACTAGATGCTAAACCAGAATTGGCCGGATTTTTTCAGCTCCCCAACTTGGTTGTTTCAACTTTCATACTTAGAAGACATATTTATGCACCTAAATGAGCTAAATACCGAGCTACATGGTCAAAATATAAAAATAATCTAAAAACAAGACAAAAAATTAATGGATTCTTAAAGAAACTAAATGTTTATGTTGCTAAAGTTAAGAAATCTAATTTTGAAAACTTCCATTTATGTTACGAATTTAAAAGTTCCGACAAGCACAAGTTTCTCATTAGCTTGTTGCAACGTAACGTACTAGAATTAAAATTATGTAATTATAACATAAAAAAGTTGAAATGTAAATTAACCAAGATATACAGTAAAATAATGTGTGGTGATTTTTTTTCTTCCATTCTTCTAGAAAAATTATTGTATAAAACGTTACTTAAATACTTATTTTTATTTTTAAAAATTTTTTAAAATTTTTGCGACCCCCCTAGGATCCCTTCGCGACCCTCCAGGGGGTCGCGACCCACCGGTTGAGAACCACTGCGCTAGTGTATGTATTTGACCTTGGCCTATAGAAAAGTGCCCTAACCTTTTGTTTTTCCTCAATGTACATAGATGTCGCTACTAATCATAACTGGCATGTGAATTTGAAAAGATACAATAATAAACTTTATGAGAGGTGGACAAAGGATATTCTGACAACGCGGCCGTCAAGACTACTATACTAGGCATTTGAATGTATATTTTAATCGTTCTGACAGGCTATCGGCAAGAATTATCTCGATATTCAGTAAATGCTGATAAAATAGTTTTTTTTCCGTTTAATCACTAAAACGGGTTTTTACCGTTTTGTGAAGCAATAGATAGCACATAAATAGTCGTTTTTTGTGTACATTTAATTAGGAGTTTTGGAAGTCAAACTGAAATTCAAGACTTTTTACTATAATTAAGTTTAACACCAAGCTGGAAGTATACTTTGGGGATCTAGAAAAATAAGTAGTACCATAAATTGTTTCAACTTTTAAATTTTTTAGGAGATTTAATTATAAGACTGTCCTTTCCATGATTCAAAAAAAGTTATGGGAGCATCTTCGATTTTGAGTTTTAACTTTGAAATTTCACCTTTCAATGGGAAATAATTGTTTGAAAAAAGAACATTTCATTTTGTTTACATTATACAAATTGTATTTGCTTTAAAATTTTATTTTATGGTCATTTTCTGATTCCTTTTTCCTTTTTTTTGAATATTTAATTAAGGCAACATTTAGCACGTCCCATTAGCCCTGCACCCTGTCCCATTAGACTCCAAATATCGAGGCTAAAGGGCAATGTTTGTTTAAAATACTCAGCAACCAAAATATGGTAATGTTTTAACATCTGTCTTATGACTTTTCAAGTACATGAATATTTAGTTTATGAGCTTGTAAAAAAAGAAATTAAAATTCTTGTATTTTTGCTGAAATACAGAGGTTGAAAAAAATTGTCCCAAAATCCCCCCCCCCCCCCTCTCCCATATATAAAAAAATTGATTTAACACTTTTGCAACAGATCCGACTATGCTTGGAATAATACTTAGTATGATTAGAAAGAGCACATGAATCATTCTTCAGAAAACGTAAAATTTGCTGCAAGACATCTCGAAATAAAATATTTATGAAAGTTTTTGAAACTTTCGATTTGCATTACACTTGAAGAGTACACGGGAAGAATTGAAAATATGACATCGGTCCAGATCATACAATTAAAAGGAATTATTCTGATATTAAGCCTTAATTTAATTATGTTATTTAGAAAAGTTTTAATCTCTAAAAGTAATATAACAATAGTATATTTATCTGCTACACTTTCATAAAATTTCAGCTTTACTTTATTATATTAGTTTAGTTAACGGCAAAATATAATGTTGTTATCATGCATTTCACATATATTTAATCAATTCATTTTTAAACGTCATGTCCATGGATACATAAATCATGTCCGTGTGCCTCAATATACGGATATGAAGGTACACGCACATGATGAAATCGTAAATAAGGGCTTTCAGACAAAAAAAATATTAAGCTTAAGCGAAGCAATGCAAATCGTGCAAACTAAGCTTATATAACGTATTTCCTTCTACAAATAAAAATTATAAGTTGAAATCGTTGACTTACCTTCTTATATCTTGGCCACATAAATTACCCCATAATCTTGTCAATGGTCGGTTTTTTAGCTTCCACACTACGTTTATAACGTAAAAAGTGGAAGGTTTTATAATCGTTCTGGTCCGTCCCTCACCCACTTTCACAGAAAGAACCAAAAGTCTCACAAACAAGTGAGATACGTCATTTTGAAGCAAAAAATCAGTTTAGGCTACATTCCAAGTTTCATTAAAAAATTTAAATTAGAAGTTTATTTAATATTTAAATAACTAAAAATTTAATCTACATTGAAGTAACATGCGAATTCCATTTTTATTCAATATTTTCACTGTTGCCATGACATCACGTACGAGAAACTTTATTTAAAATAAAAATAAAATTCTTGAAAAAATATTTATTTTTGTGTAATAATTCAATTTGGATTGTTGTAATAGCACATTAAAGTTATTTTGATGGTTCGTTATATTTTTGGGAAGAAAGATGCACAAAAAATTCGAAATTTGCATAAAAAATATGCAAATTTTTGCTTTTATTTTTAAAGCAACAATTTTACTAATTTATTTTTCGAAATGTAAACTTGTGGCTGCAAAAAAAATATTTATTAAAAAAAATTCATCACTATTCTTCTAAGTTCGAAAAAATTAGCAAACGATAAAGATTAAATATCAAATCTGCAAAAGAAGATTAAAGAAAATTATTAGTTTTTGCTTATAAAAGTTTGAATTAGAACTAGCCAAAGGCCCTGTTTGGCGAATTTCTTTTTGAGGTGTTAGTGTGTTTCCTGTTTAGTGTAAAATGTTGTGTGGAAGCGGTGTAAGTGACAGGATTCTGTAACAAACCAACTTGTTTACTCTTAACTTCAAATTATTATTTTTATCTTCTGTGGTATTCAGGCTATCGACGTGACACAACTTTTAATTAGCATTATTGAAAACTGATAATAATGAAATATAGTACTACTGTCATTTCTAGATTATTATAAAGCAAGAACCCAAGGCCCCTAGACTTAAGTTATTTCTAACGAAAGAAATGTATCGGATTAGGCAGTGTTTTCATAGACTTTTTTTTTAGTGTATGCATTCCGACGATCGACGGCCAATTTACAATTTATCACATTTTCTCAGAGCTGATTTTTACGTCTGTTTTATAAAATATTGTTAAATATAGTTGTTATTCTTAAAAAATATTGGTAAAACAATAATCAGTACTGCGAGAAAATTTCCGCCGGCCGAAACTTTTGCAGCACGCTTTAAAGGTTCCTGTAAAGTCAGACTTTTTCCCAAGCATCTGGTGGCACGATATAGCACAACGTATTTTCTAACTATTCAAAAATTTAATTAAACTTTTCTTCTTTGTTTTTATGGTATTTTATTTGGTGGGGTGGGGGACACTGTAAGTGGTCTTTACTTTTATGGTGACAGAAATTAAAGCTGAGTCGAGAAGCAATAAAAATGAAGAAAGATTAGCCTTTTGATTTAATTAAATTTTTGTTCAGTTAGAAAATATGCAACGCTTTATCGCACCACCAGATGCATGAGTCGACAAAGTCTAAACTTTAAAAGGATCATTAATACGGAGTCTGGTAAAAGTTTCTGCCGAAACTTTTAGATTTTATCATATATTATCAGGTGCTGCTGCTGTTGGGAAATTTATGGGATATTATAATGAATAAGATAAATTTTAAATGTGGAGTTTTAATTCAATAATTAAGAGTTTTTATTCTATTAATAATTTAAAACATTTAAAATATTTTAGAGAATTCTTACTTTTGTCTCTGATACTGGTGGTGCTGCCATCTACACTGAAAACAGAGAACTAATTTTTGTCTATTCAGAAAATAAAAATAATTAAATATAATCCTTACCTTTTCAACTATTTATCATTTATTTTCACAATCCCTCCCATTAAAAATGAAACCAGAGATAACATGCGTGTTATCTGTTAGGAAGATTGGTCTGTATTTGTCAGCAAAGAGTAAAAAAAAATATTTAAATTGACTTAATTACGGGGTTCCCCGAGTACATTAGAGCAGACGCTCTCATTAAATTTATGGAGTCCAAAGTTCCAACGCCATGCTATTGGGACCTTGTACGATGTCACTCGAAGTTCAGTTGTCGAACTCGTCACCTGACGGCGGTTCGAAATTAGGAGGCGTAATTTGTAGTGTCAAAGTTCCTAAAATTAGATAGAGATTTTCGGAAATAATTAAATTAAGTTACTGTAGTTGAATGGATAGAAAAAGAAGTATTATTTTAAAATAATGCCTATACATATTAATTGTTATACATTTGCATATATTAGCTTTTAATTATTAAGATTGGATTTCGCAGTAATTCTAGTCTGGTACGACGTTAACCCAACTAAAACTAAAAAGAAGAAATCAAAGAAACAAATCTCGGCTGCCGACCCGGCGGCGCAATGGTTAGGGTGCTAGCCTTTGGAGCTTCTGGGTCCGGGTTCGAATCCCTATAAGGCATGGATGTTTGTGTTTTGTCGAGTATATGCGGAGTACGCGCTCGTTAAATCTGTTGGGTCCAAAAGTAATGTGGGTGGTCATTGCGCAGTTTCCCACAAGAACAGGTCCCTGGAGATTATTTTCCTCCCCTTCAAGGACATGTCCAAATTATGGAGGTGGCACCGATAGATGGCAGCATCTGTCGCGTACGTGTGTGTGTTTTGTCTGTCTTACTTGACGAAGGTTTATAAGCTGGTCTGTGACCAAGCACACAAGCCTGAAAATATAGGGGAGAGTGGGGGCTATTGGGACGCAGGGCTAATGGGACAAGGGCCCTAAAGCTAGGAAAAATATACTTTTTTACAAATTTTCCTACACTACAGAATTGTAACAGTTACACTTCACATTTTAACAACCAAAGATCAGCAAATAAATGCATGTGCTGATGAGGAGAGAAGAATTGCTGTTTTGGAGAATTTAAAGTTAATTAAAAGTATACCTTGTTTTTCAATTTTGAAGTATTAAATAAAAACTTTCTATGAATTAAAATGCAGTTTTAGATAGATGAAATATCCTAGATTAATATAGTTTATGTCAAATGCTGTGGTGAAGTACGAGTGCTTCTGTGTTGGGTCATTTATAAAAAACAACACAGTGGGGTCTAATGGGACAGAAACAGTGCTGTCTAATGGGACACGAATAAACCTAGCTTTGCATGCTTCTCTCAAACAATCTATTTAAATCTCTTATATATTATTCAGTCAAGTTGCCTAAAACTTTTTTAAACTTCAATTTTAAACTTTTTGAACTTTGTTCACCGTATAATAAGTGAAAGTTCAAGTAGTTTTATTGGTGACATATTTCCACCTGGAATTTTAATAATTATATCTGAACAGAGCTTGGTGAAGATAAATATATTGTTATTGGTAAATTTTGCTAGTAAGCAAGCTATTTTTTATTTGATGGGTTGCTTTCTGAAAAAGAAGGCGATGAACTGAAAATGTTCGTAGGGTAGGGTAGTTGCATATATATTCCGGCTTGTGTACTTGATCGAAGACCCGTATATAAGCCTTCGTCAAGTAAGACATACACAGAAAGAGTTCTTACTGTCACAGAGAAAGGAAGTACACCCAGGGCAAAGGAGGGGAATCGAACCCGCACCCGTTACAGGGAAAAAAACCTTTAGAATAATCTGAAACAGGTGAACGATGGTAAGATATTTGAAGATAAGAGGTCTTTTAAATCCTTGTACCGTGAAATCGAGGACAAGTTTGGGATAAATTTTAGAAGATTTAGTTATAAAACTAAAGATTTAGTTATAAAACTAAAGATTTAGTTATAAAAAAACTAAAGATTTAGTTATAAAACCTTCCTTTCCAGGTATTAAAAAAAAATTATGGGAGCATCTTCGATTTTGAGTTTTAACTATGATATTTCATGTCTTTCAATGTTGAATAATTGTTTTTAAAAAATTTCGTTATGTACACATTATTTAAATGGTATTTGCTTCAAAGTTTTATTTTCTGGTTCTTTTCTGATTAATTTTCCCTTTTTTAAATATTTTATTAAGGCAACAATTAGCATGTCCCATTAGCCCTGCACCCTGTCCCATTAGCCCCCACATATGGGGGCTAATGGGACATTTACATGTTTGTTTAAAATGCCCAGCAACCAAAATATGGTAATGTTTTAACATTTGTCGAATGACTTTTTAAGTAAATGAATGTTCAGTTTATGAGCTTGTAAAAAAAGAAATTAAAATTAATTTATTTTTGCTGAAATACAGGGGTTGAAAAAAATTTGTCCCAATAGCCCCCACCCTCCCCTATGTCTAACCAACCAACCAATCTCGGCAATTATCAAGTGGTTTTACTAGCTGTGCATGGCCCTAAGCATATCAATATTCTCTTATGCATTTGTGGTTTTCGCGCGTCATGCTTGATCAATACCACCTAGATTATAAGGCCGAAGAACTAAGCAACACAATTTCACACTAGTAGACCAATTTCGATTTGTTGACCAATAACGTCGTATCTTAAGATGACGTCGCATCTTGATTCATCTTATCTTAAAAATCTATTCAAATACAAGATCTAGTCACGAATGATCATTGGTAAAAAACACAGAATCGGTCCACTTATATGACGTCAAGCATTTAGTTCGCCGGCCTTCTAATCTAGGTGGCATTGGCTTGACCGACTTGGTTGCTTCTAGTTTGTCTTAGTTTTTTCACTTGTGTAGTTAGTTTTTAATTTCTTTGGTTCGCAAGGCTTTTTTTCTTGAGCTTGTTAGCTCTCTATTAGAGTCTCGTTTTTTGCTTTGCATCCTGTTCCTTCAAGTATGGAGTAAATGTTTTTTTTTTCTCCTCTCACTTAGAATTCTTGGGTTTAAAGTCGCCCCAGGTACGCGGGGCCATGGCTGGGGTCCCCAGCCTCTTCCGATGATCTCTGCGTTTTCCGACCTGACTTAAGAAATCAAAATATACTTGAAATTGCCTTTAAGCGGTCTTTAGTAAAAAGTTTGTCATATTCCTTAACCCTTTCATTACTGAAGCTCCCCAAAACGACCGGACTAAGGATTCGATAATGTTACTCCTATCAAATAATACGAGAAAGCAAATAGCCTTTGTAGCGAAAGGGTTAATAGCGTACCCGGCACTATCCCTCGTTCCTATCCTATCAAGTTGAAAACCGAGCTTGGGGCCAGTGTATCCAACCCAAAGCTTATTGATTCTCTTACGAATACCAATGCCAATAAAATTATCTGCAGTACCTCCGACTTCAAGACGGCCTCTGAACTGTTGTCGATCAAAAAGCTGTTGGCATGTCAAACGCAAGTTGGTATAATTACCGAGAACTTAACCAGTAAATTTGTACTCTACAATATCACTGTAGGAATCTCTCCCAAAGACGTATCAGACGAGCTCCGAAAATAACGACGTTTACGAAGTTCGCCGATTTCAGACAAAGGTCAAGGGAAGACTTGTCCCTTCTGAAACCGTCCTCGTCACAAGCATCGGCGAATGCTTGCCTGTAAAGGTTAAGCTATGGCACGAGATTAAACGTATTAACCTTTTTATCGACCGCCCTCGTATTTGCCTGAACTGCTACGAGTGGACTCATAATACTAAATCTTGCCCCAATGCTACAAAATGCGAAAGATGCGGAGACGACCATGCGTCTTCCAGCTGTAAAAACAATCTCAAGTGCCCAAATTGTAACAATACCCATGTAGCCTCTAGTGACGAATGTTTGATCAAACAAGGGGAAAAAGATTTTCTGAAATTCAAATGTACCAACCAGAGACATAACATAGAGTGGACTGCGCATTCATAGTAAAGCAGCTTAGGGATGGAAAACCAAAACCGGTTTTCAAAAAACCGGTGGTCCCGGTTTTGATTGAAAACCGGTTTTTTTGTATGAGGCCCTACGCTACTGAAAACCGGTTTTTTAGGGAAAAACCGTTGGAAAATGGAAAACCGTTTTTTTCTAAAAAACCGCCATCCCTTGCAGATTAGCATTATGTCCTAAACATCATAAATCGCCAAGAGGGGAAAGGTTGCTACATATGGCAACTTAACGCTACCGTTTCGTTACGAACTATTCCCAATTGTCGCAAGACCTGAATATCAGCTAGCAAACCGAAGTGGAGACTACCATCAATATCCATTGTCACGTGGGTTTCTACCAATCACGGCAGCTTGAATTTTTTTTAATGTTTTTGCAGACGATTTTTTGAGCATTGTTGGCATTTTTATCTTTTGGCTTAAATAATAAATGTTTAATTACATTCTTTTAATCTCTGAGCATGTTAACAATCGTGAATGTTGTACTCTTAATTCAGTAACGTTTTGTGCAAGATGCCAAATGCTTGTGAATCCCTAATTGTAAAGAGGATTATAAAAAAGGATTAGTCACACTTTCACGGGTAAAATTTATTTAGTTCTGCATACTTTTAGTAATTGTGTGTTCGTCATAAACTATAATTTCTATCGAGGGAATTTATTCTAAAAGCTCTTTTATACTAAAGAATCATATTCATGATTAAATCAACGTTGTTAGAACTCTAATTATAATAAATATTTTGGGCCAAGTCAATTAAATTAATGGTCTGAACATTGACAGCTTATAGGTAGAATATTTTTTTTACAATTTGGTCAAAACGAAACCTGTTTTTGCAATCGTAGTTTTTGAGTTTTTTATATTTAAAAAGTAGAGCATTTGTTGAATTTGGAATATGTTGATGTGTTTTAGAAAGTTGATTTATTCCAGGTGAAATAAAGGAAGAAGCAATATTTCGAAAAAAATATACTTGATTTTTTTAAAAAATCGGACCGTTAGAACGAAAGTTATAGAGACGGCAGAAAATATTCACCATGTCAATACCAACTTATATTACAGCAACACTCTACATAAACCTACTAATGTTCTTTTAAATTAATTTTTAATAAAGAGTCCACATTCAATTGTTCAAGTAATCTTAAATAGACGCACAAAATCAAAGAAATAATCTTAAGATGATCTTAAAATACTAGCGATTCATCCTTGCTCCTTTCCAAGCTTCTTTATCATAACATTAGATTGTCGGCCTCTGTGTTCAGGTCGTTGTGGAAAAACTCGCCAAATGGTAAACTCGCCATAGATGCGAGCCAAACGCGACACAGTCATGTGACTGTGTAAGTTAGATGTTTAGGACACTTTAGGTTTGCCAATGCGCAGTCCACTCTATGTTATGTCTCTGGTACCAACAGGCTTACCTTTTCCGAAGCTCGTAGACATTGCCACAGCCACAAAAAAGCTACCATACTAGCCTATGAGTGACACCAGCCAATTCGTAACCAAAGACGACCTAACCTCTGCGTTACATCATCTCACAATAAGTGCTCAAAATTCGTTGGTTAACGCCCTCAAGGACCAGGCTAACATGCTTGCCAGTATGTTTACTGCCTGCATCAGCCCTGCTGGCCTAGATCCTCTCCCCCCCCCCCCCCCTATTTCCGAATACCCAAGGATTCGAGTTGTTACAGTTCCCCCGACAGGAAAAAGTTTGCTAAGAACAAATTCTCATCTACCTACTCCCCGGAAAGCCCTACCCCTAATGGTAGTCTAGATTCTCCTACCTCTCAACCCGATCTTCCATATTCGCCCAATAAAAATCAGGCCGCTGTCATTCACCAAATGCTTGGCGTTTCTACTGCCCAATCCCTAATCCCATCTAGTACTAGTGTTTCTCTCTCCGGTTCAACCTTCAGTAGGTTGTCTAACTTTCATGCGATTCTCCCAACTAGCTGTCACCAACCAGGTTCCAAATCAACAAATTTCCGAAAAAACGGTCATTCCATCCGTTTCCTTAGACCCAAAAGATCAAGCTAAATTAGCTGCTACTAATGAATTAAATATCAGCCCATATTTGACCAAGATTCCGACAACTTGACCTTCAACTAGGGAAAGTTTTGTCAGTTGTTCCCGTAAATCCCACTTTCTTTCTTCTTTTCTTTGTGCCTCCCAATGGGTTCGTTGCAACTAGTTCAATGGAACTGTAGGAGCCTCAAAAACATATTTAGCCTAAGACCTTATACTTAAAATAAGAAGTGGTAGAATGCTGATCTACTGCACAATCAGAAGAAATTAGAATTTTTATGATAGCCAAAAATCTACGAACTTTCGTGTAGTGTCAGTCACATCAGGACATTTTTACTATTTTTTAGTTAAGTATTAAATTAAAAAAAAAGTTTTTACTGATTGCTAAAAATACTATATGCTCAGGGGTACACTGGCATACAATATTTTTTTTAATAAATAGAAAATAATTATGAACTATGCAAAATAATTTTTTTAAATCGTTCTGATGTAGTGTCAGTCACGCGTGGAAATGCCCATAAGTCTTTGAGCAGAATTTAAAACTGTGAAATTTTGATCTCCCAATATATTTTAAACTTATAACTTACAAATCAATTATGAAAATGGCGATACATAAATACTAACTCTTAAGGGACTCTCGAGTTTTTGACAAAACATCCTAAATCGAAAAAAATATTCCCGGTGAAATATGAACAACATGAAAATAAACTAAATAAAAACCAGGGTTACCATATGGCAACCAAATGTTATAATGACCATGTACATGCAATATATATTTTTGTACATCAATTTTTTTAAAATCCAAATCTTGCCATTTTGTAATGTTTGTATGATAAGATCATGCAATTGCTAGGTTCCTAATATATACGGAAGATACTTAGGCTTGCAATATTGTTTAATCGACATATTAAACAAGGAATACGGTACCAAAAGGAATACTGTAGTCTCATATGAGACCCTAAGTATGACAACAATATCCTCATATGAGACCCTTATTATGACAACAATATCCTCATATGAGACCCTTATTATGACAATATATAAAATTAATCAAACGTGTCTAAAACTGTTCTCTTCTTATTTTTGTATTTTAAGATATTTCATAAAGGTTTTTTTTTATCTATCCTCATTTGATCCGTTTAACATATTTAATTTCTCTACTCTTAAATCAAGGAGTGAAGTCTAATGTTATCTGTTTTTCCATAAGGTTCTAAACAATGGAATTGATTTTAACTGCAAAACTCGTTCTATAGATCTCTTTATTCGTAATAGATTTACACGTAACCGTCGTTTATTTTTTCATGGCTCTAACCATTTCAAATACATCCCATTTTTTTTTAATCTGTACATGTTTTATAAAATTTACAATTGCATTTCTATTGAACTTGATACTTTTGCTTTGTCCTTTCATGATTTTAAAGCAAATTGTTTAAGCATTTTAACAGTATAATGTGTTTGTTTTATACTCAATTATTTCGTGTTTGTTTTCGTATTCTAATAGTTTTATTCAATAAACATTGTAACTAGTATGTGCATTTAAAAGTGAGTGAGTTTACACTTTTCCTTTTACAAACATTTAATTAATTTCTCATGAAGTTATAATGCTTCTTAAGTCTCATGCTGTAATCAACCAATTATTACTCACAACAAAAAAAAATCCTAGACTGGTAACGAAATGGTATGGATAATTTAAACTTTCACTAACGCTATATAAGTGCACATCAGAAATGATTTAAGATAACAAAAAATAAAAAGCAAATCATTGTTTGCTGTGACCATACCCACTGTACGCGGATAAGTGACCTATCGCTCAAATATGACTTTTCGAGTTGTGAATGCTATAATATATAAAACTTAAATATCTAGCGATATTAAAGCAAAAATTAAATCAATTGGTAGAATAAGTGGAATGCAGTAATTAATCGTTATCGTTGAATCGTTATTTTTCAAAAATGCAATGCAAAGGAAAAATAAACCTTAAAAGATTTTTCTGAAAAACTAGTATTTTTGCAATAGGTCTCGTTTCCGCATATAGTGGGATATATGGCAATGCCTAAACAGGCTCCAAAAAATCTCAGAATTCGGCATATCAAAACCAAATTATTATTAGACCTTAATAAGCCACATAAATTTATTTTTAATGGATTCAACGTATAGTGACATTCAGTTTTAATCGAAACACCAAGTTTAATTTAAAATAAACTTTTCCTACTCCTTTGATAGAAAATTTAATTTAAAAAAGGTAAAGACCTCTTAGCATGTAATTTAGAGTAAGTACTTCAAATTAGTAGATATACAGACAAATTATAACTTCATGAGAAATTAATTAAATGTTAGTAAAAGGAAAAGTGGAAACACTGCTTGTTAATATCGCATAAATAAATTATATTTAAATGATAAAATGCTTAAATAGCATTGCTCATTATATTTGAAATCACTATGCCAAATTCGGAAAAGATTAAAGTAATAGTAAAAATTTTAGAATTTTGGGTATTCGCCTACCTTAATGGTATTCTTAGGAGTTACGTGGTATTAAACTGAAATATTGAAGTATCAAATCGCGAGTTTTTTGCAGCGTGACGAAAAAATGCACTTTTATTAGTAAAACATTAAAAAAACTATAAAAATGTTAATATACATTTAAATAATATTACAATGTCAACTTTTATTTATTTAAACCCCTGTTGCTACATGTACAATAGCACGAGAAACATTACTTATGTAAAATAAAAATCCTTTATGGTATAAATCAGCTTGGAAAAGACGTCAGAATATATAACACAACGGGATACTCTGATGGTTCATTATTTGTTTAATGAAAAATTGACAGAGAGCGTTCTATTTTTCCCCCCAAAAGTTTTGTTATTTTTACCTTTCATTTCAGCGCCTAATGTTACGCAGACACCTTTGTCTATAAATATAGTTTTATTAAAACTAAACGATTTAAACAAGAACGAAATGCTGAATTTATAACTAAATGTGTTTGTTAATTTTATTTTTAAGTTCTATAATTCATGAGTGAACTGTTTTAAAAAGATTCACAATTTTTATAATAATATTCTCATTTTGATTTCATTAGTTTATAATGGCAACGAATATATTGTTCTCAAATTTGAGACGATTCATGTTCTTATTTTTGAGAACGATTGATAATTAAAGGAACGCATCGTAGCGTTTGGGATCAGTACAGGGCTGCACCAAAATTATGTCCTTGTTTAGTAACAGGGACGAAGTTTTTTTTTTCATCTATCCCGACTAGAACTCCACTCTAAACCTATTACAGAGCGCAATTGAACTTTGCCAACACATTGCCAGTAACAATCCAGTAGATGTTAAGGGTTCAGACTCATTGAATTTTTAAGAATATGTAGCAAATGTGAGGTATCAAATTTTTTGTTTTCTAAACGATTTTTCTCTCAATAAAATCATTTTTTATTTTCATTTTTCAATTAGCCCGTTTTTAACCGTCTGGAAGATCTACTCTTAGTGACATTTACTGTTACAATTATGCTATATTCCCTTATAAACATAGTGTGGAAGCTAAAATCTAAATAATATTTCTAGATACAGTCATCCTGACTTTTCTTATCCAGGTGGATTACAAATTATACTAAATTTCTAATTTTATGTTCTGTTCGTGACTATTACGCATAGGGGGCGTTTTTTATTATGTGCCCCCTCTCTGCTTTCCTCCACTTGCATGGGCGGGGCGTGCACTTTCATAAAGTTTGTGGGAAAATTTCTGATAGCAACACCCAATTTTGACTAGAGACTTTCAAATCTATGAGTAATTTTAAGATAATTGCTGGTTTATTACTTGTTTTGTTGACTTTTTGTTTGGACCTTGAAAACTAAGCTTGTGTTCTAATGTTATATGCGTTTTGTTGAGTTAAAAATACACTGCTCACAACAATTAGGGGAATGCATGGTTTAAACCCTTTTGCCCCCAATGTTTCCATTTTTAATCACCAGCTTGCTTTTTCCCTCCCACTAAGTTGAGATTGCCCTTGATTATCGTTAGATGGAAGACTCATGTATTTTGAAGATTTAAATAATGTTTGTTTAATTAAATTAAATATGAAAGACATGGTAAAATAAAATTCACTACCACAAGCTTTTATGAAATAAATTCTTCGCGCTTGCATTTTTAAATGCTTAAAAATTGATTTAAACTTTTCTTAACAAAGTTCTAAAATTTTTTGACAATTTATTCAAAAGTTATGATTCCACCCCCCCCCCCTTAATTTTTTTTTAAAAAAATTAAGGTTTTCCCCAATATTTTACCATTTCACTCTGGATACATAATGAATCTATTTCACAAATTTTAGATTTTTAAAAATAAAAAGTAAGAAGTTGGAACTGAAAGGGTTAACAAAACTACGAAAAAGTGCTCCCCTAATTATTTTGAGCAGTGCATATATTTTTCTTGTAAACATTTAGATTCATGAAGATTTTATTACACTGCTTTTCAGTCACCCAAGCAAAGTAAGCACAACTACGTTAAAATACTGTTATTTCCAGTTAAAACACTTATTGCTACATCAATATTTAAAAAAATGCACACAAAACTATTTTGCTAAAAAAAATTGTGTATAATCAACAATTGGTTGGCCAATATGGCGCCAACAAAATGTTTGTTGTCACAGCCAAATTATTTTATTGGTTAAAAGAGAATTTTGTTGATTCAACAAAAGTTCATTCATTTTTACCAAATGATTTTGCTTATTTAAAAAATCTTTGTCGGTTTTGATTTTAGATGCAACAGATATAACGAGCACGCCGGTCTCAATGTACTCGGGAAAGCACTTGATTTTTTAGGGATATTTTTCAGCAAAATTCGTTCATAGCATGGCTGTGATACGAACCGGAAACATTCTAGATGAGAAGTGGGCCTATTCTAGGAGTGGGATACGCTTCGGCCATGAGGGCTCCAACAAATTGGAATAGAAACAGCCAATTTTTCATTTCGATTAAAATTGTATCTTTACTATGTTGATTTGTTGTTGCTGACAGATGCCATGACGCCACAGTTAAAAAATATTAACAGCATGCCGAGATAAAATCAATCAAATGAGTTTTGTTGAGTGCAACCAATCGATTTATTTGGACAAACAAAATCGTATTAGGTCAATAGCATTAGTCAACAAAACAAATAAAAAAATTGGTTCTGCCAACCCATTTCTTTTTCTCTTTAATTCAAGCCACTATATCTTAATTTTTTTTACTGATGGGCTTAATTACTATTACTATTTAATTACAATTTTCAATCAGGATTGGTGGTACCGAGATTGGACTTCTGAATTTTTTTCAAAGTACAAACAAACATACAAATATTGTCAACCACATCAAAGTAGGTCCCAGCAAACTTTTTTTCCTTACATGAAAATAGATTTCCGTCCGGTCAATTTTTTTCCGGATCTTCGGAAAAAAAACAGGACAATTAGGCGATCCTAATAGGTTGGAAAAATCTCCGAATAGAAAACTTGATGAGAATTGGAGAACAATTTCGGGGTGGTTCGAAGCGAAGAAACTTGTGTTCAAGGACCTGTTACACATCATTACCAATGGACAATCCATCGCTCGCGTTTTCTCGCGGGGAACCACGAGCCGCTGAAAGTGTAAACGAAATCAGCGGAAGAAAGTATCGCGAGTGGACTCCGCTCATTTGAATTTATTTTTTTAATGAGTTTCGATTGCTAGTTAAATGGATAGTGCGGTAGTGGCTAAATATATGCTTTGGTTGTTGTCAGTTTATAGTTGACCGGTTCTTTAATTGAATTTCCAGTGGATGATATAGCTAAAGTCATTGAAAAAAAAGTGGTTTAGTTTTTTTTATTAAAACAAACCAACCCAGTCTCTTGTTTTATTACAGAAGACTTATGGCAGCATAGTTGCCAGAAAATATCTTATGAAATGTGTTAACAGAATTTTCCGTATGAAAACAATACAGAAAACAATCGTTCATAACATATATTCCTGCAGCAAAGAGGGAGTTAAAAAAATAAAAGCCGAAACCATTATCAGGGAAGTCGATCACACGGCCAATATGCCCCCCAGTATTACATATTTTAGCTTCCACGCTAAGTTTATAACGTAAAAAATGAAAGCTTTTATAAAGGCTATGATCATCCGTCTGTTCGTCACCCACTTTCATAGTCCAAACTACAAATGCTTCAGACAAGTGTGATGAGTCAAAAATTTCAGCTCATCGAAACATTACATGGGAGTATTAAATGTGTATTCTTCGAAATATAAAAAAAAAACTTAGCAAATGGTAAGTAATAATTAATGAATTTTCGTAAGTGTTTAATAAAGAATTAAATCATGCATTTTGGTGCTTTTTTCCCTGTTGAGCACAAATGTTGCGTGGCAATAAACATTTATTTTTTTATGCGAAATTCAGTATTCAATATTTCCTATTAACTCAAGACATCAATGATTCACAATAACGTATCAATGCATTAAAATTCAGCTTACTGCAAAATTAATCACACAATTTAAAAAGACCGGTGGCATTTGAGACACAACCGGTTTACGTCATTGACAACTCATACTAAATGCCTCCGAAATGTAAAAATTTCACTTAATTTTCATTAATATGAATAATTTGATCTTTTCTGAACCGAATAAAAGTACCCATTAAAGGAAATTGAATGTCTTATACTAAGGGAGGATCTAAATAATAAGCAGACTCCTTACGTTTTTTAAGATGATTAAATCCACACAAAATATTACTGTGGTCAGTGTAATACGTATTTGAAGTTGTTAAAAAGTCATACTGAATGTCTTCTAAGTAAGCAAATTTCATTATTTGGTCATTAAATCTTTTCGGGGGCCCAACGCAAGTACGGAAATTTAATATTTTATATAGCGCCTTAAACGTTCATTCACTGGTTGGTCTACCCTAGCTGTAAAATTCGAAAAGTTTTGATGAGATAGGCTTGCCGTAGATATGTCGAAATAAAGTAAAATTTTTGCCTTTCTATGTGGAGAACTAAATTTCGTAATTATATTTCTTATAAATTGCAGAGTATCGTTTTGTGATGTTAAAATAGCAGGTAAGCTAAATGACTAAAAGACAAAATCGTCAACTCTAAGTATAAAGATCTGAATCAGTTCCATTTATTTTAAAGTGTAAGAGTTATTAAATTTTTCGGCATGTAAATAATAATTATTGCTTTTAAGAGAACATCGTAATCTTAAGATGAGAGACAAAGTATATTTAACATTGCATGCAGAAGATTGTAATTAAATAAAGGGCAGTGCTAAACAATTAAATAATTATTATTCAGAACTAGTGTTATCAAAATACAATTATTGTGAGAATTAATATTTATTTTTAAAGGTTAGTGTGTTCCTATTTGAAATATTATTCCTCGTATGCGCATATTGTATAACTTATTACCTTAACAAAGTTTTAAGGCTTCATCCAAACAAACTTATTTCGCAGATATTTAATACTTTGATGACCCGATGCACTAAGTGAAATGAATATTATATAAATGTGTATTGAAACTAATTACACTTTAAAGCCAATTTTGTGTTCATTAAATACCATTAAGGGGGTTCAATACCCTAAAATCGGTGAAAAAATCAAAACAAAAATTATTGGCTTAAAATACTATTACAACCTTTATTAATAATGTCACAAGGTATCAAGACGATTGGAAAAATATTTTTGACATTAAAAGCCATTTTAATGTCATGGCTTCGTAAATAAATGGGTTAACAATAAAAACTTTAAACGCGTTTTTCCCTGAACTTGATTTTTTGAACTTCGATGTACCTTTTCTCAAAAACTATGCTACGTTTTCTCGTGAAATTTTTTTTATATGATGTAATACATAGTATGATTAATCTGAGGTTATAAATTTTAATAAAACTAAAGTGAAAAAAAAATTATGGGACTAAAAAGTGAACAATTTGGTACTTTAAAGCTTATTTTATTTAAAAAAATCTAACAGTTATTTACAAAAAACTTTTAACCTCAGATTAATGCATAAGGTTGGTATAACAGACGCAGAAAATTTTAAGATGATCTGATCAGTAGTTATTGTGAAAAGGTACATTGCAATTGGCCAATTTAACATTACCGATATACAACATACTGAACCCCCTTAAGACGATTAGAATATCGCGGATTATCCCCAATTGTGAAATTTAAAAAAAAAATAATTAATTAAAAAATGTAAATGCAATTTAACTTTTGATTTTTTTATTCCCCAATTTAAGCTGTTTTATGTAGTTCATTCACAGCTTTAGATGTTAAATCCACCCCCCCCCCTTGAAATTTAGATTAAACAAGAAAAATAAAAAATGACACATTATCTTTTAACGATTCTGCACTCCGGTGTTACAAAAAATCTACACTGATCATAAAAATTAGGGGAGCACTTTGCGTCCTTGTGTTTACCCTTTCAGTTTCAACTTATTATTTTTCTTTTATTATAGTAATCAAAAATTTGTGAAATAGATTCAGTGTGCATGAAACAGTGTGCATGAAAGGGGGGGGGGGGAGTGAATCTTAATTTGTTAACTAAAATTTAATGAGGGAAATTTTGAAATCATAACTTTTGAATAAACTATTACAATACTTTTTTCAAAACTTTATTTGTAAAAAAAGGTAAAATCATTTTTTAAGCATCTAAGAATGCAAGCGTGAAGAATTTAGGGTCAAATTATTTTATACTTTTTTTTGGGAGTGAATTTTACTTTGCCATGTTTTTTCATATTTTCTATGATTTTCGCAAAACTTTATTTGTATAAAAAGTTAAAATCAATTTTTAAGCATCTAAGAATGCAAGCGTGAGGAATTTAGGGTCAATTTATTTCATACAAGTTTTTTGTGAGTGGAATTTATTTTTCCATGTTTTTCATGTTTTCTTTTAATTAAAAACCATTTATTTCTTCAAAAGAAATGATTCTTCCATCTAACGATAAATAAGTGCGAGCTCAACTTAGTGAGAAAAAAAATGGAAGTTGATGATACCAAATGGAATCATTAAGGGTGAAAGTGTTTAAACCTTGAGTTCCCCTAATTGTTTTGAGCAGTGTATAAAACCATATTTGAAAATATTACATTTTCGAATTTTTTCTAAAAGAATTTCCAGGAGGCAAGCACCCCATTGCGCTTATTTGTTGGTTAATGAAAACCCAAAGTTAAAAACCAATGAAGTGTTGAAACAAACAGCATCGGAAGTATTCCCAGATGACTTAAGACCACTCTTGAAATTGAATGAGGAGGAAGTAAATGCATTCAAAATAAAATCTGTTTACAATCTGCGAACAATGGATCTGCCAGCCGAGCTTGAACACTTGTAAGCCAGCAGAGCTAGTATGCCAACATGTTATCAAGATGACGATTTCATTTGAATGTAGTAGAGATCAGGAAGAAGCTGAGGAACTTTGATGCATTGGTTTGACCAAAGTTTAACAGCCATTTATGTAATTATTAACTATTTCTGTTTAATCATTAAAGGGCCTGAGTCGAATAATAGCGTGAAATGCTATAAAAATGACTTCGACTAAATGCTATGAATTGAGGAATATTTTTAGAAAACTTTTCCTCAGATAGACAATAATTACTATAAAATATGATGTACCGACTGCACATTTATAAAGATTAAAAAAAAGTTAAGTTTAAGGGTACATTGTTAAAAATTTGGCACTGGATTTTACTAAAAATCTGGTGCTTAGTAGCTGAACGGCTTCGTGGTGAAATGTTTAACCATATTTTCGGCATTATGTTGAACCATTTATCAGGTGTTTTTTTTTCAAAACCTAAAAAAATGGTTCCACCGAATATCGAAATATGGTGAAACCGAGCACAACATTTCTTTGAGTGAAGTTTCTTATGAGGCTAGAAATAATAATTATTATCTTATATATCTTATTTATTATATATCTTATTTATATCAAAAATGAGTTCAGTGTTAGTTAAACGTTTGTCAACCTGATGATAGATTTATTACGATCAATGAAGTGAACTCTGTGAGGTTCAAGTGTAAAAGGCATTTCCCATGTTATTGTCCGGTAAATGACATCGTTAGTGAAATCAATTTAATTTGGGGCGATTGTTTTATGTGTGCCTTTGGAAAGCAGCAAGTCATCAGGTTCCTAGGTTATCAACCCACACAGTCAATATTTCGAATTCTACGAAATATTTAAGAAGAAGAAGAATGAGAATGGAAAGTGTTCATTTGATTGAAGAGTTTATTGAAGTCAGCTTAGTATGAAATTAACTGATGGAACTCAATCACAACTTGTTTAGTGTTCCGTAGGTAATAAAGATTCTTAAAACGAAATCATTCTATCTCTCGCAATGCGTGAATATAATTCTATTACCCTATATTCAATATGGAGATGTGTATTAGAGTTGTTTTTTTATTTATCAAAGGTTTTGACAACGTTGTGAAATACCTTGGTTGGAAAGCAAAATATATTGGTTAAGCCATTGAAATTGTATACGTATTTCTCTTGAATTGAACAATTACTTTCTTGTCTACTACTTTCTAATCTTTTGTTTTAGGAAGTAAAATGATTTTTACTTTATTAATAAACACGAAATGTTAATGGCCTAGGAGGTATTTACAAATATTTACGCAAATACCTTGTAGTGAAAATAATCAAAAGTATTTGGTTTGAATAATTAAAATGTCATTGGTTCTTGTTATGAAATTGTGAATGATTGCGAACAATCAGTACGCTCTGATTGTTTTATAGTTATGTTCTGCGTCTATTTAGAAAAGATTTCTGTACCGAGAGCTGCTGTGTACCGATGGTCCGAAGCGTCATTACTTACTTGTATGGACAAATACTTTCAGAAAATGTGTTTGGTGAGAAAAATTAAAGTTTAAACTTAGGGCAGGTCAGGGTAATCGATAGGCAGAAATACATATCTAACTAATGAGTGAAATTTTTTTCTGGAAACCTCACTACTGCTGGATTTTTTTTATTTAATTAATAAAATATCCTAAAAATTTGAAAAATAAATTGTGTATCATTGATGAATTTACCAGCGGGGTAATTATTCTACAGAGTCTGGTAATTTATAAAAGCTTATAACAAGTAAAGTTTATATAATTTTTCCAGTCCCTCCATATTATTAAAATCAAACCAATATCATCTTCAACATGATATTTCAGGGTTTATTTTCGATGGCAAACGATTCAAAACGATGGCATCACTCAATATCACGTATAAACCACATTTTTGGTTAATGACAAGAGGAAATTTTCTGCAACAGTGATCATATGTCTTAAAACTCAAGCTCATTTTTGAATGTACGGTAATATTTTAGTGTTCGGAAAAAAATTATTGATTTTTCAGTTTGTTAATCATTTGGGATAATTTTACATCTGATCATAAAAGTTCTGCAATTATCATATTAACCAAGTTTTACAATTTGCAAAAAAATAACCCCAACTTTTTTGCAATGTCAGTAACAGTTATTCAGTTTTACATTTTTTTTATTACAAACTATATCCCTAAATAGAATATATTTGTTGTGGTTATCACCTCAAAATTACCTCATAAACTATTAACTAAAATAACCACACGAACAAGTGACTGGCTTCAAATTAAAAATAATTGTCTACGCATTACCTCAAAAGCACTGTCTACTATCAAATCTTCTAAACTAAACTCATTTTATCAAACAAAATATTTTATCTAAATAAGTTTTTCTATTATTTAGTGAGACATTTTTAGGCTACATGCTGGAAGGTTCTCCATATTTTGAATACCTTTTGTATCTTACTATTTTTTTTTATTTAGTAAACTGCTTTTGACTTACGTAATAAAATTTCACCAAGTATCCAAAGATTTTTTTAATATATATATATATACTCGGTCTAACAAAGAACAAAAATCGATGTAAATGAAGAGAAAATCAATTAAAGTGGCCAAATGAGGATCTGAAAAAAGCAAAGAAAATACCTTTTTTTAATAATTAGAAGTAATTTTACTTTAAATATTTGTTTACTTACGTTGAGCTTACGAATGAATTATATTAACATACTTTTCGTTTTATTCATTGTCCCATTTTGTATTCGCGTTATTTTGAAGTTATATTAAATAATGATATATTTAATATATAGTTTTACCAATTGTGGTATATTAAAAAAAATGTCTTACTAATTTAATTAACTTAATAAGGGTTAACAGCGTTTTATCACAATATAATTATAAGTGTCTTGTCGTCGGATTAGGCTAGGTTACGGATATGACGAAATATAATTTTAAGGGTCACAGAAACAAAAGTTTTAAGGTTAGAAACAATTAGGCAGGCAAACTGAAATAATGTATTTTGTTTCTTTGTAATAATGCGAAGAAGTGATACAATAGTTATATACTTTATCAATTTCTCAGCCATATATATGATGGGTATGATATGGTTGATTCAGAGACTCTCACATTTAACTGAAAATATTTTTTTTTAGTACTTTCCATAGTACTTATTTATTTATAAACATTATAATTACTTTATTTATTTTTTTGTATGTTCTATGATTGCCATTTAAATTAAAAGAAAATAACCGATTTACTAAAGAATCGGGATTTAATTTTGATTTACTACTCAAAGAACACGCAAAAATCCGAAGTGAAACAGCCCAAGGACATGATTAGTCATAGTCTGGGGACGCACATTTTAATTTAAAATATTTGAATTCTCTTGTTTAGTAAATTTCAGTCGGCAGTTAAAATTGTCATAATCTAAAAAATAGTGAAGTGGAAGCATATTTTTCTTACTTTGTATGTTTTAATTCTTTTGTTTAGTAAACATCCATATCGGCAGTCGAAATTGTCATAATCTAAAAAATAATTGAAGTGGAAACATAATTTTCTTACTTATGAAAAATATCTTGGGGTTCATGGATTTGGACGTTTTCTGAAGAATGTCACTGAATGAAACTCATTTCCATGCGAGTTTTTTAAAGTTTTTTTCACAATCAACGTTAAAGAGTTAAAGCCAAGGCTAATGTAAAATTTATCTCTTGTTATCCACTTACCAAAAATTTAAATTATTTAAATTAAATCGTATTCCTTGATATATCATTATAGTATAATTTAAATACTTATTAAAATAAATTGATATTTTAATTTAGCATTACACTGGGGAGTTTTAATAGCTTTTAGAAAAGTAAAATTATTATTTTGGGTTTTGGTGGACGTAACCTTAATGTGATTTCCCAACAAAACTATTTTATATAAATTTCAGAATGGTTAGGCCATTAAGAATATTCTATTTTTGCCACTCATACACCTGCCGATTATATCCATTAACAGTCAAAGGAAACGAATTCGTTTGAACAGCACCTGTGGCTCGACATTTATAAAACTGAACGCGTTAAATTAAATCTGATTTAACGATAAAAGTTACTTTATATTTCATTTTAGACGGCCATACAATATAACATATTTTATTATTTACCACCATCCCTATACCTACAAAGTAAATCCAATAACAGTAAATGAATTCACTCCCACGCCTTTCAAGAGCTTGGGAGAGAAGTAATGATATTTTTACGAGTTTCCAAACCAATACTCCCCAGTGTCAAACTTTCTCTTTACTGGTAAATGATAGAGAACTTACGCCTTGCGGATACCCTTTTCTGGCAAAGTAATGTTATTTCGAGTTCTTTATCGCAACAATTGCATCTGAGCAATCCGAATTGTTGTCAATAGATTTCTAAGTAATGCACCCTTAAGTGACTTCCTCACAGTTCAAAACAGCCCCCGGCTGCTGCTTCGCAGTTTACGACAAGTTTGGACAACAATGAGAGTCAGCGGTAATAATCGGCATTATTCGACTTCGCCATCTCGTTTGGGAAAATGCAACGAGATTGGGTTTGAGGGGATGTAAAGTAAAAATATACTCGAGTGTTTTGTTATTTTTTAATTTTAACCCTTTCAGTCCCAAAAATGTACTACACGACAGAAACAACTGATATTCACAAAATAAGCTCATTTTAGGTCAAAAATAAGAGTTCCATAAGAAAAAAATTCCTTTAAATTTTTTTATATGGTTTTTGAACTAATGCCAAAATTTTTTAACTGCGGAAAACAACAATATAAAAATATATATATTACCTAAAAACACTTCGAGTTATATATTTTAAGGTATTTGACCATATTATGATGGAATAGTTTAAATTGTGTTTTAACTGAAGTGAACGTTTCAAAAATCAGGTGAAACGCTTGTTAGCTATTTTCTAAATAAAAAATAGTACTTCTGACTTCTATTGAGATTAATGTAAAATATAGTCTACTAGAACAAAATGTGAAGAATCGAATGATGTGTGTTTGGATGCCATAATGGGACATAAACATTTGGAAAGAAACATTGAAAGTGATGATTCCAAATGGCATCACAGGGACTGAAAGGGTTAAATAAACAATTGACTGTTCTTTAAAAGACTGTCATATGAATTTGGTGAACAACAGGGTCCGAGTACCCAAAAATAATTCACGTGCTTTCCCTAAAATAATTTAAGATAGTCCCTAAAATCTGTTCCAGGCCAGATACTTCGGCAATGAAAATTATGTTTCTCGTTTCAATTGGTTTTCATTTTATTCAAATAGTCTATAATCGCTTTAAGTTCAATGAAACCAAGCACGAAATTGTTAACAATGCATCATACTAAAGTCAAAATCTGACTGCAAACAAATCTTTAGTCATAGTATTTTATAAACAATCGTCAATTTAAAATGATGATTTAAACAAAAGCCTCATTTAAAGGTCATCGTAATTAGGAGCTTTGAACTTACTAGCTTCAATCATCTATATTTACTGTTTCTACGAAACTTTAAAATATAAAAACAGTGCACAAAGTTTAATAAAAATAAATATTGTTAATTTAGACTAACGTAGCAAAATGATTATTTAGTCAAATGAAATGAAGTTTCAATCAAATGTTCAAATCAAATAAAAAAACAAATTTTGCTAATGAGTTTTTCGAATTAAAGAAGTAATATTTTGAATGGCAATCACTTATATTTTATTTACTTCTATGTACCAAATGCTTGAAACGTTTAGTAATTAATTTTTACTATCTTGGAATCATTCTCTTGCTTTCTTGGAATCATTCTCTTCTGTAAAATCAAAGCACTGATGAATCGGGTTTTGCTCAACAGTTCTTTATTTTTGTTAAATTATACCCACACTGTAAAAACAACGGAGTATTATAACGCTTGTTTCGGGAATATGAAATGCTAAATGAGGTGTAAATATGCACGACTTGTGGTGTCACAACAAAAATAGGTGTTATCATTCGCTCAAATTGGTTTTTATTTAAACTTAAAAAAAAACCGGTGTTAACTTACACCAAGAATGGTATACTTGTAACTTTTCGACGACATTTTGAAAACAAAGCACCACATTCGGAGTACCGGGCGAGCAAATATCTCTCTACCGCTACTACTACGACTACTACAATTTGGTGATACAGATCGAGATTCGAGCCAAAGTAAATACTTTTGCAGAAATACTTTCACCATCCATTGAAAATGCAAGGTAAGCGAAACAATTATATTTATTTTTTATATAGATAAATGACCTGAAATGGAATAATATAATTGAAACTATAAGTTTTAAGATTAGCATGCTTTCATTTTAATTTAAGGATTTCAAAAATCCCGATCTTGCAATTTTGGTTGTAACGGGAAAATTAGGGCAGTGTTGATAATTTATTCGCGATAAGCATGGTTTGAGTCTTAGTTTTAAAATTGCTATAGATAGAAAACTTATTTCAGCGTGCATGTATTAATTTTAAATGATTGTCTGTATGTTTTTGCAGTTCGCACTCAGTCTCAGTTAACCCTAAATAACAGCATGAGTAAGGTGTTTAAGTACACCAAATCACTGTTGGCGTTTCATCACACCAAAAACAACAGAGTCGCCACCAAATGTGGTGTTTCTCCACACCAGTCAATTATCAATGCATCATTACACCGATATACTGGTAGTGCTTTCTTACACCACTTTTGGTGGCTACTTTGTTGCCACCATTTTTGGTGTGAAGTTAAGCCAAAATTATTTACAGTGACTTTACTAATTATTACTACTTAAATTATACCTGCAGATTAACTTTTATTTATAAACCAAATTTTATTGTTGAATTTTGAATAATTATTGTTGAACGTCGATACAGCTTAAATATTTGTAGATAATTAAAAGTTTTTCCAAACAATCTGAAATGTTTAGTTATTTCTCGCAC
This sequence comes from Hylyphantes graminicola, assembly GCA_023701765.1. NCBI lineage: Eukaryota > Metazoa > Arthropoda > Arachnida > Araneae > Linyphiidae > Hylyphantes > Hylyphantes graminicola. The sequence continues at coordinate 27,837,699 of CM043122.1, forward strand.
TAAAAAGTAACATTAACTGTTATTGCTCTAGTATTTTCCTATCCATCTTTAGATTATATATTTGATATATGTAAAACAAATATGACACATAAATATGCGCAACAAAAATTTTTTTACACTGTCTGGACTAATAAATTACCAATGCTCCGAAAATTACGTTATGCATCTAGAAAAAGCCAGTTATTAGTATCTCCTACAAAATGGCCTCTACAATTCAAAATATTTTGTTATTATTTAAATACAAAAAAACATCCATCGAAACCTAATGAAAAGCTACACGAAAAGCGTTTAAAATGCAGATAAAAATATACAGTCGAATGGGTAAATAAAAAAAGGATTACTAGATATTAGAAAAATTAAAAATTAAAAGATAATAAGAGATTCCCTACATTCAACAAGGATTTCTTAATTATTAAATCAGTGGTTTCAAATATATAATGGTTTAAAATATTAAACACTCTCAGAAATAACACTTTCGTTTTTACGATTCATGAATCCTCTAACCTCATTTCGTTAATTTTGAGGATTGTTTCGTCAAACTATCACGTGACTTTTGAGTAAACGCGAATCCTCACTTTTACGATCGTGATTTGACGATTCTGTATCTTGATTTTGAGAAAACTGAATCTCATTGTTGTACTCACATGCTCAAAAATGACGAAATATTTCTTTAGATTAGACGACGTTCAAATCCTCATAAAAATGACGATTCAAATTTCATCACTTTGAGGAAACGAAAACTCGGAGCATTTGCCAGTAACGGAATCGTCAAAATTGAGGAAAATTTCGTCGTTTTTGAGCATTCATTTTTTCGAGTGTAGTTGTATCTTAAAAATTAAATATCTTATTAAAATTGCTATATTTTTTAAATATTTGTAAACCATGCATACTCTGGACAGAAGTTTTCAGGGAAAAAACTTTCAAAAATGCTTTATTAATGGTTAAAATGATTAAAAAACGCAGAAACAGAAAACATACTGTTCGATAAAAATATCCCGAATATTTCATTCCTGGTCACGACATGGTCTCTGACGCTTTTAACAAGTTGACAAGGTTGGGATTAGATTCTATTTTAAGAAATGACTCTTCGAAAAGTTATGTTTTTTACTTTTGTAAAATCTACCGCCAAATACTACACAAACGGACCTCATAAGTATAAAAACAACTTTGGTGGACGTTGTGTAACTTTTACTAACTGATTTTTTTTTAACCAGGAATTCAATTCTTAACTTACCAAGTTCAAAATTATTTACATACGTACGTTATGTTATTACTACCTTAATTTCCATATCTTTGATAAAATTCACATAATGTCGTGTAAGTCACAAATTGAATGTAAACACGCACACAAATGTTAATACATTATTTTCTTTGATAATTCAACATTTGTTTGTGATAAACTTTTCTGCCTTAAAGCTTATGCTTAAAATAAGCACTGGTAGAATGTTGATATACTGCACTATGAAGAAGAAATTAGCGTTTTAAATAGTCAACTCAAAATTCAAAAGTCGACTTCTATTCATGTTTTATAAGTCACATCATTACATTTTGATTTCTTAGTAAAATACTAAATGAAAATTCAAATGTAGCGTAAGTCACTCGTGGAAATGCCTTAATATAGTAAGCAATGGACAAATCTGCATGAAAATGGAAAATTTTCGCCATCGCAACTGAGCAATACAAAAAAAAGATATTTTATGACTAAAATCGCCAGTTAAAAACAGTTCGTATCAAAATTATTCATCAGATTGTTTAGCAGCAAAAAAGAGAGGTAGGCATTCCCCATATGTTATGATATTTTTTTTTAAATAGCGTAACGGCGTAGCGGCTTCTTAAATTTTAATATTGTATCATGGGAGTAAGAATTAAAAGTTTTTAGTCTGCTTTTAGTTTTTTTTTAATTCGAAGAATTAAAAAAAATGAAAAAGTAGGTATTGACATGCTGCCGATGTCCATCCGTCCGTCTATCCGTCCGTCCGTCTGTCCGTCCGTCCGTACCCCCCCTTCCAAATTAGGTTCTATCAATCCGTTCTTAAAAATTCTTTTTTTATTAGAAAGGTTTAACCTCAGACACACAACTTTCATACTTTTTGGCAGTCTGTCTGTAGGATCGGACGGACATAAATCTACTATTTGTCGACGATTTTCCCATTGAATTAGCATTTAAATTCAATTTCGAGTCATTTAAATCGCTGTTGCAAACTACAAATGCTACGGACAAGTGAGATGCGTGAAAAAAATTCAGCGTATCGAAATGAGAATAGAATGAAAATTTTAGAAAAGAATTCGAATTCTAAGTACTTCAATTATTTAAAAAACTTCAAAATTTAACGATCATTTAAAAAGCGTAGGAAGCCATTTTTATTAGAGTTAAATTACCATCGCCCATCGCAACAATCGCTCGAGAAACTTTAATTCTTTTAGACAATAAATTAAAATAAATTTATTTTTGCCACATCGATCAGTTTGAAATGACGTCAATTATATTTCACTACGAGATAACTGGATGCTGTGGTTAGTGAAATTTATTCTAATGTATGTAAATTTAATGTAGAAACGGTTGTAGATGTCACTTACTGTTACGAACCTAGTTTTTCCCCGATAAGAATTTTAGTAAGTATTTAAGTAACAGGAAAATAGGCTATTTTAGTTCTTTTAGTACTTCTTGTTTTATTTGAGTTTATCAAAAGTATTTTTATAACAATTCAAATAGCGTTCTACTAAAACTGGTGTCATTGAATCTAACCAACTGAATATAGGATTTATGAGAAAAACAGCTGAACGCTAATCAAACCACAATAATTCATGTTCTACTTCAAATAATTATTAACCTTAAAGGAGAGCGTACAGAGATCAACAAATGAAAAAAGTAACTTCGGGTTAAGAAGCTCAATTCATCATTTATAGCTTAAGTTTCTCTTCTTGAGCAGAAGTCATATAAACATATGTATTCTTACCTCACTTGTTCACTTCTATTAATCTCCTACTATCAGTCATTGTGAGAAAATTTATGGACATGGTGTGTACTGTAAACAATATTTTTAAACACATTATTCCATAAATATTTTGTCAGGCAACCCTGCAATATTTATGGATTAGGGAATGGAGATGTTTATTATTAAAAAAAAATTCTTCATATCTTTATTACAATAATAATAATAATAATGATAATCATAGGTATAATAAGTGTTTAGGACTGAAGTGCTCAGAGTTGAATTTTTGTTGCCTAATTCATAAAAGAAGTTTGGGTTTTTGTATTGTTCTGAGGTAATTTGTTTTTATGTAATCCTTTAATGTGATGTAAACAGCTTTTTCAATTAATGTCATTCAACTTTCCATAGTTAAAACAACTTTTAATTTTTAGAATTATAATCGAATCAACCGATTGGAAGGCATATTTTTAGAAAGGAAATCCAGTCATACTAATCATTCATTTGTATGCATGTATTCTCTGTTGCTGGCAGACTAAAAACAGTGCGCAAACAGGATTTGACTTTTTATGGGCCCAGAAGGATTTAAATATGACCTTTGAATGTCGCTTCATGACATTATGACATAGCAGAAAGACTGTCCTTGGTGAAATGGTCATACCCAATAAACAGAGTCTGTGTCACAAGGTTTGAAATTAGATTTTGGATGGGAAAACTTCGATATGTAAGATATATAGGAATTTGATGTGCATAATTTTCATTCTATTTCGAAGAATGCATGTAAGTCAACTTTCTGTAACTTGGAGAAATCAAAGCTGATTTTAATAACAGGTATAATTACAGGTACAGAGGTATATTTTTTCTTAACAATTCGTCTGTTAAAAAACAACTCTTGCGTTAAATTTACAAATATTTTCATATAAAATAAACATATCTCTGTAAATCATATGAATAATTCCATATGTGATGGAATGCTATTTTGAATTGTAGAATGGGATTAAAACAATTACCACGAAGCTATTTTCAAAATGTTTTTTCTTTTTCAGTTTATATATTACTGTTAAGGATTAAAATACTATTTAAAAAAAAGTCGAAATTCTTTTTTTAAAAATATTTATTATTTAATTTTTGACTAACTTCTTTTTGTGATGGAATGATCTTTCTGCTTAATTCATAGTGGAATCATCCACAATCAAAATATTTTGAATGTCAAGTTATCGTTATCGGACTATACATAAATTTATTTGCATTTAAATGTTATGTTTCTAATATAAACCGTAATTAATCGCTATTAAATTAAAAGTGTTAAAACTTAATAACATAAAATTTAATTTTATAACTCAATGCATCCCCCTCGTCACCCTTGCCCAACCGAGCAGCGCTGAATACTTTCGAAAGTACAAATAAAAGAAGCTTTACAAGAATTTTCTGAATTGTTTCAACAACTGCCAAACATCATATGATAAATAAGAATTTATTAGTGATATTACAAAAATTAAAAGCAAGCCAGTTCTATTGATATTCTTTTAATTCTGACAGTGCAACTGAATACTTAAAAAACATAACTCATAAGAAATCATAAAAAAAACATAACTTCCTTACTTACATTTCTCGCAGTCAAAATTATTTTGCTTTTTTGACGTCTCAGAGAATGAACTACAAAAAGTAGAGGGCCAGTCAAAATCGATGTTTCAACTAAAATTTTTATTTAAATATCACTCGAATTATCTCTTACAGCTCTTATCAACAACCTAACGACATATTTCCATTTTTTTTAATTGCTGTTGTTGTCTACAATTTTTTTTCAAAAACTGTCTGTCCAACTGAACCAATTTCAAGTCCTACATCTCCTTCGCTTTAAGTTCAATATTGCCTAAAAATTAAGCTGCTAAACTACTTTGATTGAGGATTTTTTTTAATCTAACGAATTTGGTTATTTACCAAGCCGGAATACATGACTTCCCCTTATTTACCATTTGACTTCGGTTTCTCAAAAAAGAACTTATAAAATATTAATTGAATCTAGAATACCACAAGAGTAAAGCTTATAAAGAAGTATGTTGCGATTCTCAGAATCGAAGGCTTTTGAAATGTCGATAACTACGGCTACTGTAATTTGGTTTTGGACAATACTGATGTATGTGAATATTTAGATACGTTAAAATAAATAATACTCACAATACTATATCCTCTCTTACTAAAGGTGTTTTTCAGGGCTCTAGTATGTAGTTTAGGCTATTAAAATTGCTGACAGACAAAGCCTTTATAAAAATTCCCTCTTTTACGTTCGAAACGTATTGTGAAAACTAAAAATATGACCTGCATACCTTTACTTGTATGGAATTCTAACAATCCCCACAGTAACTATAATGTAATAGTTGTTTTGTTAATTAAGAATAATTGATTGAAAAAAAAAAGATTCAAGTCCATTTCGAGTTCATCATATTGAAAGTAAGTCCAAATGTCAAAGGTTTCGTAAAACGAACTCTTACCCTTTCATCCACACGTAAAGTATAGTTTACTTACTTTCTTTTGATGTTTGCCTTTAATAACTTCATCCAAAAAATACGCTTAATCCGTTAATGCAAACACACACAAAAAACTATACCACGCAATTGACGCAAGTGTGAACTTTTCCTCCCGTAAGTTTTCTTGTACTTTTCACATTATTTACCTGCAATATTCCCATTAGACATTAACTAAATAGCCCGAGTTCCTTGAAAGAAACTATATTATCTTTGTCACTGCTTAATGGTAAAATATCTGGATATTAATCAAATAACAAATAGTTTGTTGTACCTGTTTTTTTTCAATTAAAATAAACATATTATTTATACTTTCACTAGACCTGCAATCTTTTATTTTACGTATTTGTTGACTTTATTCTCCGAATAATGCAAAATTCCAAGCAACATATTTATGTTGAATCTATGTGGTTTTCTGGTAGATTCGTTGACAGTGGAAATAGCACATTGTGACCGCACTGTTTCCATACAAAATTCCAACAATAATTTTTAAAAAGACGATTTTTGAAGCAATTATATGAGCGGAAATACTGTTTTATTAAAAGTTTAGTATGGTTATATAGTTCGGTATAAAAATAGGCAAGCTTTCTTTTACTTTTTTTAATGTGGTTTCGCAATGTTGTTTCTATGTTAGACAACCAGAAAAAAATATTATTTGCATTTGTATGATGCCTAATTGTGCGTAATTGGCCCTCTACAGGATAAAAAGTTAAGTGACACTTAGCTTTAACACAAGTGACACTTAACTTAAACTAACTGACACTTAACGCTTACGAACTAATACATTTTTACTATATGTATTCCATATGATATTTCAACACCAAAACCACCACGAGGCCTTAAATGCACCTTTTTATGCGCTTGCGCACTCTTCACGTAGCAAAGGAAAACTTTCTTTTAATCTTCGAAGTACCAATAAACTTTAATGTAGCTATTAAATATATGATTTTGATGTTAAAGAACTATTTTCCGCCTCTTGACAAGCATTTCCAATTAAGGTGTTTATGTAAGTTAATGTTTTTGAAATCAAAGGAAACGGAGAAACAACGTTGACAAAAGTAAAGACTCTCACTTAGATAGAATGTTGAAAGCTCAAGTCTACACAACATTGTACACGTTCGTGTTTAAAGTTGAAACCACATTTGTTGCTTGGGATGTTTTATACAGTTGAAATTTATTTTGATTTTTTTTAATTAATACAATATTTCTACATCATACACTGAAAATGTGTGTTGGTTTTTTCACTTAATATGCAAGATAATATTTTGTGCTTTCTTTGTAAGCAGAATCTTTCTAGTAAGATCAGCAAACAAATGTGACTCTTTTATTTACATGTTAAGCCTATCTCTTTTAAACTTAATTTGCTAACATTTTTATTGAGGTGTCAAATGAGGCCTGTTGGACACAATATTTTCGATAATCTCTCCGTTTATTCATATGTTCATTTTACCATTATGCATGGTTACAAGGTGGCCATTAGGTCTTTGCCGTTATGAAGTCAGAAAACATGTCTTTTTGCCACCCCGGTGGCGCAATCGTTAGGATGCTAGCTTTTGAAGCTGCTGGGGTTGGGTTCGAATCCCGGTCTGGCATGGATGTTTGTGACCGTCAATAAATGTTGTTATGTGCTTGTGTTGTCCTTTCTTTGTGTGTCTTTCGTGCATGTAAAAAACCTTTTTGTGTGTCTGCCCCACTTGACGAAAGCTTATAAGCGGTTCCCTGAACAAGCACACAAGCTGGAATATATATGTACCTACCATACCATACCATACCATACATTTCTTTTTGAGAGTTTATTACAATTTCGGAATTAAAAAAAAACCTTTATAACGAGAACAATCTGCAGAAGTTTTGTAAAAATAACACATCGAATAAGACGCAATAAAAAAACTTGTTCCTTAGTAAGCAGCCCTAAAGAAGGCGGAAGAGCCCGAAAAAGCAGCCAAAATATACTCAAGGCTCAAATAATTGGTGTGGATTCCCCCTTATGGAGACAACGCGGATTAGAACAAGGGTCTGAATATTCCTTACTTGTTCTTACTTTCTTTAAATCGCGTGGACAAGCTTGAGCATTGACCTCTGTGAAGTTCAAATCCTTGTGTAATTTGAAAAAAAAAATGATGTTGACTTATTGTTAAGTGGAACTAAAGACAACGGTAAATCCAGCAAAGGGTCTTAAGACTATTCCTTTTTAATCCCTCGTAAAAGGCGAATAACGGTTGCTTCGCTTCCGGCTCTATATTATGTAGAAACTACTCCTTCTCATGTATTGCAGGTTTAATGATGCGAGGACTGAACTTGGTCCTTAAACTGCATCTTAATTTATTGTGATTAGAAATACTCCTCGTGTAATTTGTTTTTATACAAAATAACGTCTACTACACTCCGTCCCAGCCTAACTTGATTAAAAACTAATTGTAAAAAGGCATGGGGAAAAGCGCGATTGGTCCCGTTAGTTGGAAACTCTTGTGAGGTAATACTTACATACAAAATGATCTGAATACAATTTAACCCAAACACACTTTTCATTTTGATAAAATTGCAAAATTTTCTCAAATAATATTAAAATCTGTTAGACCTTAAATTAAACTAATGTTTTAAACATGTTTTAAACATGTTTTCTGGATGGATTCAGCAAAGTAGGCAGCAAATCAAAATAACTTAATGATCCGAGGGAAAAATGAGAATTTTCAGAAGATATTAAAATACGATTACTCATACTCATGGCTAACGAAACAACTTGAAGTTAAATTTCTAGCTAAACATTATATTTAAACTTATATAATTAAACATTCATTTGAAGACGTATAACCTTTTAAATAAATAAACCCTTGCAAGATATTTGCTACACAAAGTAAAATGCGTAGGCATGGAAGAACTTCAATTTCCCACTTCATTGGAATCTTCATTATAATTCTTATTTTGAAATCCATACTATTCCAAATAAGTCGAGTGCTTGCTACAGCTCATCTCAAAAGGATAAACTTAGTAGGTTCTATCAACAAGGTCGACTAGGTGGTTCTAACAATATATAATAACAATAAACTTCTGGGGCCTGGATGGCCGAGTAGTTAGAATCGCAGGCCAGCTGTCTGCGCACTGTAACGTATGTAGGTTCGATTCCCGCTTTCGCCATGGGTGTACTTCCTTTCTTTCTGACAGTAAGAAATCTACGTCTGTCTTACTTGACGAAGGCTAATAAGTGGGTTTCTGACCAAGCCGGAATACAAATGCACCCATAACAAAAACATTCTAGTAAGATGTACGCGGTTTCTGCGTAAAATACTATTAATTAATTTAATCATTTTTAAATATGTAATATTTAAAAATCTTATTGCAGAACACAAGATAGGAAAACGATTTTCTTGGGAAAACTACTTACAGTCAAAATTAACCCTCCTACGTTTTCCAAAACATAATTAAATTCCTAAATTATTAAACTTTCAATCTCATTAAATTAACTTTTATTTACTCTTCATTTTCAATTTAATTTTAAGAATCTAATTAAATTGGTTGTAAGTACTTTTAAGATTTAAAAATAATTTTAAAGTTCGCAATGCATTTATATTTTTAATTCCAACGAATCTGTTTCCAGTAGAAAGTTTTAATAATTGTTTGTATAAAGAAAAACGTTTAAGCATCCACAATTTGGAAACAATGATAACTGTAACGAAATACTTTAAAAATCAAAATGTTTCTTTGTTTAACAAATAGTTACAAGATGTTTTTTATACAACTCTAAAGAATTTTTAAAAGATACAAACTTTCCTTACAATCTAAAATAGAAAAGGGTACTTCCACGTAAAATGATACCTCAACTGCAAAAAAAAAAATAATAAATATAAAAAAAACAGTTGTAACTTTTATATTTGCTTTATAAAGGTTTGAATTTTATTTTTTTCGTATCAGCATTCATCAACTATTATTGTTCAATCTTTGGCAATACAGCAGCTTCAAAATGGCGCTTTGTTTTGAAAGCATGGTGTCGTGTTTTTTCATCATTTTGAACCCATGAATTTTAAGGTAAGAAACACATTTTATCATATTTTTTGGTAAAATTATTACAATACACCATCAGAGCTACCTTAAAAACACATTATTAATTGGCATTTATAACTAAAAGATATTTAATTAGAAAGATAAAAAATTTCTTTTTGTTTACTGTAGTGTCAGTCACGAAAATATATAAAAGTTTCTATAACTTTTTAAAACGAAGCTTTATTTCAAAATTTTTACGATATATTCTTTCTATAGTAACCTCTGTGTAATTCCACACCTTTTAAATTTTAAAATTAAAAGCATTTTATCTATTCATAACACATTTTAGTTTTGTAGTGTCAGTCACAACTTCTGTTTAATCTAGATGTTGTAGATAAGTTATTAAATTTGTCGATTTCTTACATTTTGATAATTTTGATTTAAGATGTATACATCCACAGCTAAAAGAAAAAAGAGAGCAAAGGGAAAGTTTTAAGATGGAATAAATTTCAAAACTTAATAGAAAATGAAAGCACAAACCGCTTTACAGACACCACTTCAATTGAAAGTATTCCACCTCTATTGCAATGCTCCAACTGTTTGACAACATTGGGTGGTAATCCTGTTCCAAACGCCATGGTCATCTTTGCCTTCAGTCATGGTTAAAGAGCCAATTGATGGATTTGGTTATACAGTGAAGAGGAGATAAAAGAAGTCACACTTTCTATGAAATTCGACCCACATTTTGCTAAATATTCTTTCACTTTGCATTAAAAATCTGCTTAAACATATCACTATTATACATTTCTGACAACTATGTAAAGGGCAAAGTAGGTAGATTAGATGATATTAGCTCACCAAAGGAAGATAAATATTTCCGATTCCTGGCACTCAAAAATTGCTCTGTTTTTTAAATTAATTAAACAAATATCTACTTAAACCAACTGCCAATGTTTCATGAAATCCACAGAAATACTACACGGTGGATTAAACAAATTTAAATGTTGTAAAAGGAAATACCTCTTCTAAAAAAAATTCTGAAAATGAATTTGATGCTGGAAAAAGAGCTTTTAGTTCCTTTTGTAGTCAAATTATAGTTAAATATTTTGTGGGCGAATGTTAAGTAAAGATGCTTAATAAAAAAAAACTGAAGCATCTGCAATGGCCGGGAAGTCTTTTTGCGTGGCCTGAGAAGGAAGATTTTTTAGAAAATGCTATTGAAGAAAGAAGTAAGAAACTACCAGAAACCTACTTTGGGAGACGTTGTGTAACTTTTCCTAATTATATTTTTCCTATGATATTTCAATACTTTTATGCAATTTAATTATTTAGCTTATTTAATTCCATACCTACTCTTTTAAGATTCTAGATTTTGAAATTGAATACCTTGATCGAAAGATGTTAAAAAGCGATACCCAAATATGTAATACAATGGTTGAAAATTAGACGGTTTTGGCAGTATTGAAGAACGCAAAAAAATATTGAAAATCTTTTTTTCCTATTAGTCTTTTATATATCTTTATTCATAAAATAAACGATTTTGAAATAAACGAACGGAATGTTCATTATAAAAAATATAGCCAATGCCAGGTTTCCTATAGTATTATTTTGTAATTGAAATCATATAGAAATTATATTCAAAATAAAAACTTATTTAACATATAAATTTTGATACAAAAAAAATATTTTTCCTTATTACATGATGTTATGACTTGAACTAACATTGTTTTAACATTATGATTTAATTATCTTAACTTGGATAAATTAAAAAAAATTACAAATCGTTACCTAACAGCAGATGTAAATAATCTCAGAAAATGTAAATAATCTCTTAAATGCAATTTTGGCTTTATTGTTTAGCCAGTGCGAAGAAAGGGTATTAAATTTCCAGAAATATATAATTATCCATCCACAAAAGAAATGTAAGGATAAAGTTTTAATTGAACACTTTGGTTTTTTGAAAATGTTAAATTTTGAGCTTCAGTGGTATAAATGAAGATTTTCTCTGTCAGGCGACATTTCTCTAGGAACCTTAAGGGGCCTATACATGTAAAAATAAATATTTTTTTATTTCATAAATACACTGATCAAAACAATTAGGGGAACACTTTGCGTACCTTTGTTAACGCTTTCAGTTCCAACTTTTTATTTTTTATTTAAAAACCTAAATTTTATCAAATAGATTTATTGTACATCCTGAATGGAATGGTAAAAAACAAGGATATTTTTTTTTTTAATTTCAACGAAAACATAAAGGGTAAAATATTTGAATCATAACGTTTCAAAAAACTATAACAATATTTTTTTCAAATTTTTATTTGTTAAAAATGTTAATATTAATTTTGAAACATCTAAGAATGCAAGCGAGAAGAATTTAGGGTAAATATATTTCTTAAAATTTTTTGGGATTGACTTTTATTTTTACCATGTATTTCATATTTTAATTTTATTAAAACAAACATTTTTAATTCTTCAAAAGACATGATTCTTTCATCTAAAGTGTGAAATCAACTTAGTGAGAAAAAAAATCGCAAGCTGATGTTTTCAAAAGGGATCATTGATGGTGGCAGGGTTTAAACCATGGATTCCCTTAATTCTTTTGTAGTTGAAATAATATCTCAAAAATATGTCTGCAAATTTTTCGAAGGAAATTCACATAATTCATTAAGTAAAAACTCATTTAAATGCTACACCTCAACTCGGAACCTGAGGGCTTTGGCTAAAACTTTAAGCACGTTTATCTCAAAACTACATTTTTTTTAATTGGCGAGCAAGATAACTCAACAAATTCTAGGGGGGAAAAGAATGGAGAAGAATCATAAAAAAGATAGAATCATAAAAACGAATCATAAAAAAGAATAATCATAAAAAACAAACTTGTCTCTTGACTGGGGTTCTAAATTACGAGGCGTCGTCAATTATGGCCAATTACGGCCAACACAGCTTATTACGCCTCGTAATTTAGAACCCTGGTCAAGAGAAGAGTTTCTTTTTTTGATAAAGAATGGAATCATAAAAAGAAACTCGTCTCTTGACCAATGTTCTAAATTACAAGGCATAGCCAATTATGGCTAATTACGGCCAACACATCCAAATACGCCTCGTAATTTAGAAAGCTGGTCAAGTGACGAGTTTCTTTATTATGATTCCATTCTTTTCCCCCCTTCTTGATTCCACCAAAGAAATGTAAGGATAAAGTTTTGATTGAACATTTTGGTTTTTGAAAATGCTAAATTTCTAGTTTTTAAATATTTGTATTCGTATTTATTAAGAATTTTTTTAATTTGGGTTTTTGCGAAGGGCGAAAGGCTACCGAAAATCGTCAAAGGGCCGCAGGTTGTCGATGGAGGAACTATCCTCTACAGTGCCTATAGGCATTAGGGGAGAGAAGGGTAATTGCCCCCACTTAAGGAAAAGTGATTGCCACAAGCAAAATACGACACTTAAATTATGTTTTTTCATTGATATGTATAAATAAACAAATATAAAACGGAATACCATTAAACATGACAACAATAACATTTTTGCTGAAAAATTGAAAACAAGAAAATATTACATTGAGCGCCATTACCCGAACGTGTTGGGTAATGCCGCTCACTGCGACGGGCTCATTATTCAAATCCTTTATACAACATATTTCGCAACAGATTAAAGTAATTTTACACTTTACAATAGTTACAAACATAGTTTTTTGCTTTATCCATGTTCACAGCAATCTTAGTGGCTCTGTCTTGAAGAGCCTGTTATTGGTGTTGTTTCAGAAAATGACACTCCAGCTGAAGAAGAGGACCTTTATTCCAGTTAGGATAAGATAATTGTTTATGGGAAAGATATCAGGTTTATTCAACTTGTGTATGAAAATATTTATTTACAGTTTTGGTTAGTTATAATTCGACTCTTCCAACAGTTGATGGTAATGCCACCCATCCGAGCGTCATTACCCGATCGCGCCATATTTCATTTCCTGCGTTCTAATTAGGCACGCAATGTATTTAATGAAATAAATTTAGTGACATTAGATAACAAGATTATTATGCTTCGTAACTATACAATGATCATACTGTTACTAGTAATCAAAGTTGACCAACTTCAAAGTTAGCTGCAGAAGTTTTTTTTATATGAAAATACGCTATATTTTGTTTTCTGACGAAAAACTATGTATTTTTGCTTTTCCAGTCGCTGTTATCGCACTGAGCATTGCACGTGAATTTGGTTATCTGGCAGTAGAGTTCAATTAACTAAAGGATTGCCCAGTTTGTCACAACTTGGCTGAGCGCGATTACCCTCTGAGAGCTATTACCCGTCTCTCCCCTAAGCAGTAGGGAAATAAATCGAAATCGTGACTTAAACTTTTTGAGGACAAAATCCAACTAAAAAGACATTTCAACGTTATTTAATTTTTAACTTGAAGAGAACATAATGAAAATAAAAGTAAACTATTTGAAATTTCTTGGCCTGAGCAACGCAAAATGATAATAACAAAAATTGTCAAAATTGCATCACGTGATCGCATTCCCCTTTCCAGGAGAACAGGGTAGTTGACCGTATCGCTAAAATACCTTAAAATATTAATTAAATTATAGATTGAACCCAAATATAACAAACGTATATATATTTTTGTAAAATTAGTCTTTAAATAATTAATAAAAATCACTTTCAAATGTAATTTTTTTTTCATCGGCACGTCAAGTGATCACGAACAAATCGATTTGGTTGACGTCACTTGTATGCATAACAAACCGGTGTGATGTTTTTTTTTGTAATTAAACTGGATTTAATCTAACTTAATATTAAAATAAGAATTATAAAGGTAATGGGTAGAGGTTTTAAAGAAGCTGATAGCATCATTGATACCACGCAACAGACACAAAGCGTTTTCGGGAGTGATTTTTCATGCTAATTTTAAAATTCATTCTTTCCCTTTTTATGGGGTATTTGAAAAAAGAAAAAAATACAGGTCTAATATTTTTGGCATAAGAATATTTTAAGCCAATAAAAAAAATTTTACTTAATTCTTTGGCCTTTAGCACTCTGCAATCACACAATACCTATTTGTTTTAACTAAATTGTACAAACGGTGCATTAGAGCTATATATTGAGCATACACAAAGTTCATTTAAGCATACTGAACATTAACGGGACGATTTTCTTCTGATCCATGGTGTGCTTATTTGCCAGCGTTTAGACATTCCTGATGCTCTCATGCATGAATCTACTTCAAGTGACAAATTAAGTAAGTTGATTCATTGAAATTAGATACTTGATCCATTTCGCAAATCTATTGTGGCGTTACAACAGATGATTGTCTTAATAAATAATACTTAAAAACAGATTTAAAAAGTAGAGTGTTGATACCAAACGAGGGAAATTGTTCGTTAACGAGTCAAACAGATTTGAGAAATGAAAATGTCCGTGAATTGAAAACGATTCAGTGCTTCCAAGCAAAATCCCAATTTAGGAGAAATCCACCTAAATGTTTCCGGCTGTCTATTTCTAGACATAGAGCGGAGCTTTAATACTGCCACTTACACCTCGTACTTTTAAACCGTGGATTTAATGAGAACGTATGCTTCAGTGATCTCAGGTTCTACGTCTGATTGTCCCTTGTTAGAAAAGGAAAAATTTCCCGCTTTAAACTATTTTAACGTAATTACACTGTAAAAAGTTGGCGTAAATTGGTATAAAGTTACTCCATAAAACTGGTAGATAGTATCTGTATGGAAATAGAAGCATACAGTTCTTTTTTTAATGAAAAAAATAATAAAATAAGAATGCTTTTTCATCAGAGGCTCTCTAAATGCAAACGCAATAACATTAACTACTTAAAATTTAATTTTATTGAACGTGTTTATGTTAATGGAGTCAATTTTATTAATTAACTTTACATAAACATTACATTTACGTTATTATTTCTACAGTGCACCCAATTTGATTCAACTCTTCCCTACATTTTTACATATTTTACAGACAGTTCGTAAAGATATATTAAAGAAATTATTTAAGATAAACAAGATCTTTTAAAACAAGTAATGACTACTTAAGTGAATGTATTCACGTAGACAAAAAATGAGTGCGTTTTTTAAAGTGACATATTAGTAGCTACACTTATTTTGAAAAATAAAAAACAAAACAAGCTTTAAACAACAACGAATAACAATTAAACGGAGTGTGTACAGAAAGAAAGGAAGTACACCCAGGGCGAAGGCGGGAATCGATCTCGCACCCATTACAGCATGGCATTACTGTGGTGTAAAGACGTATTCACAATATATAGTTTTTCTTAATTTTTTTAATGTGACGTTAACACCTACCATACCAAATATACGAGTATATATATTTTCTGGACTTTTGCATTACATTTTCCGTATAATTTCTGATTAACAATCAAAATTGAAGTAAGGACAATTCAAATTAAATAATAAAAATTTTACCTTGCCTTACTAAATTGTAAATTTTGTAAAATGCATAGTTGTGGAATATTCGTATAATTTCCTAAATATAGACATTCATCTTTCAAATTTTACAACCGACGGAAAATATCATGATAACTAATAGTTCTAAATATTTTTATATAGTATAAATCATTAGCAAAATTTCGCAAATGGAATTTACAAAAAAAAAATCCTAGTGAGAAAAACCACTTAACTCTGTTCTTTATCTGCAATCTATCAGTGATCAGACTGCATATGCCAGATTCATCAGTGGTCACCTAAAGTGCATGAAATTTGAACAGCAGAGAAAGGTCCACCCAACCTGCAGCAAATGTTCTCCAGTGCGGCAAGCCTCCAGTGCGGACCACGTCCTTGGTTGTGTGGATTTTACAAAGGACGATTTTCTACGCGACCCGATCTTGTTTTATGATTTTTTAGACCAGGAGACCAGGTCCATGAGTCCTGAAAAGCAACCTTAGAAATAACAACAACATCTGCAATGAAACTAGTACCAACATATTGCATAACGTACCCACTACTCTTTAAAATATAAATGAAACGTTAATGTAAATGAAAACATATTATTTTTCATCTTTACCGAATAGTGTAAATTTTTGTATATTTAACTTTGATACAACATTGAAGACATACTACAAAAAAGCTTTAATATTTATTTAAGGCAGCAGTTTTTCATCCTCATATATCAGATGCAACCTCTGATAATTCTACAAATCTTTGCGGGGCACAGTTATAGAAACGCTGCCTTAATAAATAACCCTACCCTTCAAATATCGCCATTATCTATATCTTTTTCGCACACTGAGCTGTTTACCTAAGACTGAACTCTTTAGATTGTCATCCCGCCCTTTCCGAAGAAAAAACCGAATACAAAATACACGATTGTTGGTCGAAAATGAAAACGTTTTCACTGCCAACACGAAACTATCACTTCAAAAAATAAAAGTTGAATAAAACAAAGGAAGAAAGTTCGAACTTTCGCTTCGAAAGTAAAAAACAAAAACAAAAATGAATAACAGCAGTTTTCTGTTCTAGTTCTTTATCTATTGGAGAGTTGCTAAATTTATATAATTTAGCAAATCAACTTATTCTAAGTCGCTTTTCTGATTGTATATTACTAATATAAACTTAAACTTGCTAGATTTTCGTACAGTTGAAAATAATTTTTAATAGACATCGTAAATTTAGAATATATGTAAAAAAAGGTTCAGATGCCTAAGTTGTGTTAAAGTTGACGGAACTTCTACTTGTTCATTATATAAAATTTTTGACTATCATATGGGAAAGTTATTTGTGTGGAGAGGGATTCTGCCATATTATTAATAGTTCAATTTCAATCAATTGTCGTTATTTCCACTGATAGCGGCAAAATTTAGAAAGATTTTAAACTTTTACTTTTTTCCTACGATGTATTTTTATTAATTTACTGAAACAAAGCATGATACTAATTTTCCTAATAATTTAATGATTATAGTTTTTTTGTTATCCGTGTTTTCGATCTGTTCATAGTTTTCCCGTGTAAAAACTTTTTATGCTCCTCTAATTTATAATTTTACAATTCCGGTGTTTTTCTGTATATGTGTGATCTCTTTACATGAAATAAAATTATATTTTACAAAACTTGGTTTTGGTTGGTTACTTACTGTTTCAGAAGATTTCATTAAAAAAGACCGTCAACTTTAGGTAAAGAAAGTAGTTACATATTAGAGTATTTTTTTTGTCTTTTGAGAATATTGCTTCGACTACAATTAACCCTTTCAGTCCCAAAAATTTACTACACTACAGAAACATCTGATATTCACAAAATAAGCTTATTTTAGGTCAATAATAGGAGTTCCATAAGAATATAAAATTCTTTTAATTTTTTATATGGTTTTTGAAATAATGCCAAAATTTTTTAACTGTGGAAAACAACAAAATAAAAAAAAATTATATAACCAAAAAACACTTCGAATTATATATTTTAAGGTATCTGACCATATTATTAAAAAAAATAGTATTTTTTTAAACCGAAACAGTTTAAATTGTGTTTTAAATATGTGGAACTGAAGTGAACTTTTAAAAAATCAGGTGAAACGCTTGTTAGCTATTTTCTAAATAATAAAAAAATAGTAGTTCTGACTTCTATTGAGATTAATGTAAAATATTGTCTAAAAGAACAGAGTGTGAAGAATCGAATGATGTGTTTTTGAATGTCATAACGGGAGATAAACATTTGGAAAAAAAATATTGAAAGTGATGATGCCAAATGGCATCACTGGGACTGAAATGGTTAAATAGTCTGAGACGATAATGATTTTTTCCTTTGACACATTATAGAGCAACGACAGATTCCGCATAGAGCGTGTTCAAAATAACAGACCCTTCCATACTTCCCATCCCCAAAATGGTGCCGTACGAAATACCTTAGGTGGTGCCCCCTCGCGAGGAACCGGGGAAATAGGAGGCTCTCGACCCTGACATTGCATAAAACATACTTGTCTCCTCGGATCCACCTCATTCGACCATCTTCCGGGACATCTTCCCCTTTGGAGAGAGAACAGGTAAGGTACTCAGGATTGGAATAGTGCATTTGGGATGTTTGATCAAAGATACAAGTTTTTTTTTACAATTCGCTTTTTATAAGAAAAACCTTCTTATATACATTTCGTGTGTGTGTTTCGCATATATATTTTATAATAAGGTAGTTTTTAACTCTAAAAAGTTTAATTGGCGTACATTACACTTAGTGGAATTATATTTAATTTTGGCGCTTTTATGAAAGAGTGACTGCAAGAAGCTACTTCTCTTTAGAAAAATGTAGAGTTGAAAAATTTTACTGTATTTAAAGCTTGTGCAATTGAAGTTTTGATTTTTTAAAAAAATATTATATAATGAATATATATTGCAAAGATGATATTCTACCTCATCCATTCCATTTTTTTTCATATTTATTACAAAAAACAATAAAATAGCATTCTTTTTTTTATTTCTTTAACCAGGATTTTATTATACTATACGGTATTGTATGATTTTAAACTTCCGATTTAATCCGAAATTTTACTTTTCTATGCAATCATATTATCATCAATTTTATTATTCCTGCATTGCACATATTTATATTCTTACACTACCTCATATAACTTCATCCATTGCAGTTTTCTTGCACTTCCGTCAACTGACAGCATCATTTTGAAAATCTCCTATATCCAGCTTCGTCTTCAGTAGCATCTTCTCACTTGGGGAGAAGAAGGTCAGTTTCTTACATCGTTTAATACATTTGCAGTAGTTTTTAGTTTATTTTTTCTGCTTGTACTTTTTATAATACTTTTTATAACAGAATTGCGTTTACGCGTGTGTGTTTAATGTATGACTTTCCTTTCGTAAATGATTTTAATTGTCAGGATTTATGTAGATTTTTTTTCCGAAATTTGCAACGATTTTCATTCAAAGGTTTGACCTCCGTATAGAAAAATATAGAGACTGTGTAATATTTTTGATCGGGATGATACTTTTTTAACACAACGATTTATTGACGTTATAGTAAATTTACTTGCATTACACTTCGCTTTATTGTATATTCAATCAGTAAAAAGATATCGCAATAGTTTTTGGGAACTTTATTTTAAGTTTTTCAGCTTCCCGCTAAAGAATGGAGAAAACTTCACTTTGCATGCAAACATACTTTTGGGGGTATATCTATATAGCTAAAGAAAACAGATTTTTTTGGGGAGAAGTTTCTGCAGCCAGCAGTAGTCTATAATTACGTAGAACTTTTTTACTGTAAGGGAGAAAGCTAGTTTTCCAGATTTTTCAATTTGTTTATTTTATATTTTTTACTTTATGTGAGAAACACAAAATATTTCTTGCACTTCTATTTACAAAATATAATTGTTTTTCCATAATAATATAAAATTAAAATTTAGTAAGTAAAAGTAATTTAGTTTTTTAACTGCTGAATTTTTTAATTTTAAAAATAAATTCAGAATTTAAAGATTTAACTTAACGACTTAATTTAACGACTTTAAATGTATACACTCACTTATTAAGGACTTAAAAAATTTTAATTTTGAAATTGAATGGCTTGCACTAAATAAGTACAATTTTATATGAGAGGTTTTTTTTTTAATTTTAAATAAAAGAAAGAAATTTTTTTTTTTTGAAACGTCTTTAAGCATTGATATTTTGTCAGTAAAAATTCATTTGAGACAAAAATATTTTTATCCCAACATTTACTTTCAAAATCACATCGAAAGCTCCGTTTAATTTTTTTATTAGAATTAAGCAGATTTTTGAAGAATAATTTGCGAAAGTTTTTATTTAAGGTTTAGATTTTAGACAAGTCTTGGATTTACCGTGATAATTCAAAGTTATTTGTAATTCTTAAAAATTATAGAATATAAATGAATGTAAAAATGTTGAAAACATTTATTATTACCCTTTTGAAAATTGCATTTGGCGTTAGTGATACAGTTCTTATAAAGGCTATAAATAGACAAACCGAAACGTTCAAACTCAAACTAAAATTTTTGAAGTTAAACCAAGCTATCAATACCGTTTATAAAAGACACCATTTTCTGGAGAGCTATGGAGTTGTTGTGTTTAAGATATTTTTACGACTGAAAAATATGTGCGATTTTTTTTCTTTAAAATATTTTTTAATAAATACCTTTTTGTGACTGTTGCATTTGACTGAAGATATCAATATTTTTTTAATCTACAAAACAAGTATTTCTTATCCTGGAATTAATAATTTATAGCATTGTGTATAACAGTTGAGTCATAACAACAATACAAAAAATAATAATGACTTAGTCTATTGAGCCTTTGTGTAAAATATACACGTTTATATCAATACTATCTTATAAATATTATCACTTGTGTTGGACTTAATGGTTATGGCAGTATTTTAAATTGGTATAAAACATAGGTCAAGCATCAAACTAAATTTAGAAAACTGAGTTTACTTATTTGTAAAAACCGTTCTATAATTTTTAAAATAAAAAAAAATAGGTTTTTCAAATTTGAATATTGTTTCGATTAAAATTTCTATCTTTATTTCGTTACATTAAAAAGACGATTCGAAATTATACGTGAATTCAATACTTTTTATGGCACAGCGCAAGATGAGAAAAAAAGCATTGGAATTGATTTCATTTGGGTAAAACTTTAAAAAAAAATTTTAAGTCAGAAAAATTGAAACTTTTAAAAACTTTAAAGCCATAAAAACATTTTTAGGGCGGATAATCGATAACAAATTGTGTTGCAGACTGCCATCTGTCTGAGTGCATGGCATTCGGTCAGCTCAAACTATATTTTTTCTCTAGAATTAATATAATAATATCAGGCGTTCCTCCAAAACTATCTCTTATTTTATCGGTGTCTTCAATGAATCGGTTTGATTAACTTTAGGTAAAGATACAAGTTTTTTTACAATTCGCTTTTTATAAGAAAAACCTTCTTATATGCATTTCGTGTTTCGCATATCGGTGTCTTCAAAGAATCGGTTTGATCAACTTTAGGCAAAGATACAAGTTTTTTTACAATTCGCTTTTTATAAGAAAAACCTTCTTATATGCATTTCGTGTTTCGCATATCGGTGTCTTCAAAGAATCGGTTTGATCAACTTTAGGCAAAGATACGAGTTTTTTTACAATTCGCTTACAAAACTATCTATAATTTCATCGGTGTCTTCAAAGAATCGGTTCGTTTACTTCAATGCCATGCAACTTCATTATAAAAGGAATACTGTTTTATTTTTCATAATATCGGAATCAACCGATATTAATACTATTTTATTAGTTTGAAGACATAACTGTGCATATTGGTAGAAAAGGACCGATGTCCTTTGTCATAGAATGGGACCTAGGCTTTATTTCTGTTATGGTGCAGAATTCGAAATCAAAAGATTCATCTAACCGAATCATTGGATTGAAACCTCAAAGATGAAGAAATCGAGAAAGTATTTTAATGCGATTGATACGTAGCTTTGCATAACTGACGACTGTTACGGTCCAATAGGAAAGATTTTTCAAATAACAAAATTGCTTGTCAAATATAATTGGATTACGAAGTTAAAATATTTAAATCTGTGTTTATTAATACAGAGCGGATTACAAAAGTGATGATTCTTCTGTTTTCAAGCAAACTGCAATTGCTTACGATTTTGTTAAGTGTTTTTATTTTCTTTATCCCATATATTAAGTAAAAAATAAGAATTCATCTTTAAAAATTATATCAGGTCGTCAACGTTTGGATTATTTTGAAGGATGAATAGATAAGTTGTAGTACTGTTTTCATTTAAATCTTTTGATACACATGTTGACCAGTACTTTTTTTAAAGTAGAATGTGTGTAATCGTGTTATAAAACGGTACACTCTATAAGGCTTTACAAGGAATCATCAGCGGTTTTTCAATTTTTCGCCAATATCAAAAGTTATTTTAAGATATTATTTTTCATTTGAATTATTTCTTGACCGTCCGTTTATGATAATAATATGCGGATTTTAGATGAATGTTATTTTTACTTTTAAGTAATGTAACTTAACAAATATTATTTTTTTTAATAATTAAGTGTTCATTGAAATCTATAAAAATGTGCAGTAACAATTATTCAAGAGATTTATAAAACTTTCAACCCCTAAATAAATTGACTAATGAAGCTTCAATATATAATTTATCGAAATTTATAGATTTTATTTATTTGAAATAGAATTTAATTGGGACACCCTGTTTATGCATGCACTTCCAAAGAACGAAGTCAGAAAATCAAAATATCTTATAATTTTTTTTATTTGTTTTTTAAATTTGTGACATTGGCCACACTAATTTTTAAGTACACTGCTCAAAACAATTAGGGGAGCACTTCGCGTACTTTTGTTTACCCGTCCAGTTCCAAATTCTTATTATTTTTTAATAAAAATCTAAAATTGTGAAATAGATTCATTATGCATCCAGATTGAAATGATAAAAAAACAGGGGAAAAAGTCTTAATTTTTTAAACTAAAATTTAAGGGGCAAAAATTTTTAATCATAACTTTAAATAAATTATATCAATAATTTTTTCAAAATTTTAATTGTAAAAAAAGGTAAAATCAAATTTTATACATCTAAGAATGCAAACGTGAAGAATTTAAGGTCAATTTATTTCATAACATTTTTTGGGAGTGAATTTAATTTTACCATGTTTTTCATACTTGCATATAATTTAAACAAACATTATTTAATTTTCAAAACACATGATTATTCCATCTAACGATAAATAAGTACGAGTTCAACTTAGTGAGACAAAAAATCCAAAGCTGATAATACCAAATGGAATCATTGGGGGCAAAATAGTTTAAACCATGCATTCCTCTAATTGTTTTGAGCAGTGTCTTTGGTGTGTTTGAAGTGTGCAATGGAATTATTTTCCTAATTGGGGAATATTTATTTCGTATTTTGCGTAACATCTAATTGAAAAATGATTGACTAAAAGTATATATACTTGAGATAAACAGACACAAAAAATTGCAGAAAAGGCCATAAGTTGCCGATGAAGGTATTACGTAGACTGCAAGGTGAAAAAATATCCTTCATAAATTTCAGAACTTAAAACCAATTTCTTTACTTGAATTAAGTAAATATGACAATGAATTAAACAGTCATAAATTTGATTAAAATATAATTTTTTTCATTTTAACTAAAAATTGATCTGGTATAAAATCAAATCTACGCCAAAATTTTAATACCTTTTGTGTTTCACTCATCTTAATTCGGTTATTTGGGACTGCCCCTTTATCGGAGAAAATTTCTTTGTTCCAATGTGCTTCAATAAATCGGAAACTACTGCATGTACTGCACTGCTCACAACAATTAGGGGAGCGCATGGTTTAAACCTTACACCCATAATGATTCCATTTTTAATCACATGCTTGCGATTTTTCCCTCACTAAGTTGAGCTCGTTCTTATTTTTCTTTAGATGGAAGAATCATGTCTTTTGAAGGCATTAAATAATGTTGTTTTAATTAATTGAAAAGATGAAAAACATGGTAAAATAATTAATTAATAATTTGCTCCCAAAATTTTTTATGAAATAAAATGACCCTAAATTCTTCACGCTTGCATTCTTAGATGCCTAAAAATTGATTTTAGCTTTTTTTAACAAATAAATTTGTAAAAAATATTGTTGTAATTTGTTCAAAAATTACGCTTTCAATTTTTCACCCTCAAATTTTAGTTAAAAAATAAATAAAAATTCCCCTGTTTTTTACCATTTCATTCTGGATGCATGACGAATCTATTTCACAAATTTTATTTTCTTATAATAAAAAATAAGAAGTTGGAACTGAAAGAGTTAACAAACATACGCAAAGTGCTCCCGTAATTGTTTTGAGCAGTGTATATATAGCTGTAAATTTCAATAATTGCACACCACGATTCAATTTATCGAAACTAAATTGTCTAAAACACGATTTGGGAAGCACTTTAAAATAAAGGTCTGGTTCATTGAATAATTCAATTATTCAATTCACCTCAATTAAAACCTTGCTTGAATACCACTTTTACCCAATCAAAACAAAACAAGTCTAAAAAAGGTTTCTCTTTCAAAGCATGGTCGAGCAATAGACGTTAGTATTAATCGTGTCCCCACTTAATCGTAACCAAAGTAAATCGAATCTATCTTTGAAAGCGAAAGAAAACAATCACGAGACGCTATTTTTAAACAATTTCCGCTGACCTTTCACAAGTGAAAATCACGTGATTAAAATATTTAATTATGCGTTGAAAATACTTGATTAAATCTTTAAATGATTTACTAGCTTATTCAAGATTTTCAATCCATTATCAATTTAACAGAGGCATTGTAGTGTAATCGTTTCCGGCTGCCTATTTCTAGCCTCCATTAGGAGCTTAAACACAGCCAATAAACGCATCGTAATTTAGAACCCTGGTCGAGTGACAAGGTCGACACCTGAGCGGGCACCCAACGGAAATTCGAGCGACATCGTACGCTGACGCCGTAGGGACTTTGGACTCCACGGATTTAGCGAGCACGTCTGTCCCAGTGTACTCGGGCCCATCCGTCACGTGCATATTCATGGTGCACTCGTAAAATTGTCGTAAGTGAAAATCCAAAATTCATCTTCACCTCGGAGATGAATGGAATGGAGTTCAAATGGAGGGATAAAAAGCTTTTTTTATTTCTCTGATTTCTCTTTTAGTAAGTGTTGCCTACATTACTCATGTCCTTACGTATTGGGGATCTTACGGTATTAAATTTGTTGATTTGGAAAGCTGTTGTACAAAGTTACATTGAAAAAGCCGTCTCGTCCTTAGCAATTGTCCACCAGTGTATAATTGTATTTTTATTCCCCTTCTCCCTTATCTGTAAAACACTCCGTGTTCGTGTCGCAAGAAACATACCCCAAAGAGCTCTCAAACAAAAAAAAAACCCGCAGAGAAAGGGTTGAAAAGAATGTTTTTGTAGTATGGTCAACAGTTTGACTGGGGTATGTTCAAGTTCAGTATCGACATAGGTGATATGCTTGGCAGTAGGCCAAGCATATCACCAAATATTTAGTATATCTGATGCACTTAAGGGGTGATAGGACCTTTAAAAATTAAACATTTACCGAGCTAAGTCAAAGATGTAATGACGTTGTTATAATAATGTTTTATCACGATTTAGAAGCATTGAAGTTTTGTTTATATGACAGTTCAACTTTGTTTTCGGAATCTTTTTTAAACAATTTGATCTAAGAAAGTATTATACTTACTTTGTTGGAAAAGAAACTGTGTAAATTCAACAGGAATATATTTGGGAGAGAAAAGGCAATCAAAATCAAGAAGCTTATAGAAAACGAGATTGAAAGTTATTTGTATTTATTTTATAGTTATAGTCTTGAATATCTCCTGAATAGAATTTTAATGGTTTCAGTAAAATAATACTTTTTATGCCAAATGCACTTTTTTATGAAAAATGTCTCCCAACAATAAAAGTTTATATTTTACAGTCATAATATTGTTATTGTTATAGTACCTGTCTTAATCATAACTCGATACTTTCGAATACATAAAACTCTTCAAAGTTCCATGATACTAGTTTAATCCAGATGCAAAGAAAATATATATTATTTATAAAAAAAAAGTTCTGTAACACTTTTACTAGAATTACCGTTCCTTCATTAAAAAAAATGTGTAGAATAAATTTGCACCAGACAACAATAGGTACTACTAAAAAGAGAATACACCGGTTTAAAATAACGGATATGCACGTGTATTAAAGTACCAAGGTTAAGATATAGGTTAATATTGACATTTATTTTTTGCATGGGGGCAATTTTATACCAAACCTTGGTATTATTAATAAAAGAAATACCATAAGATCCAATTACTGCACTGCTTCAATGAGCCCCTATGTTAATTGGTCTACAAAAAAGGGGGGATGATTCCCACATAAAAAAAGACTTATCTACAAGGTCCATCTGTAATTATAGCCCTTCGAAAACGAAAATCGTTTTTAGAGAAAAAAAACGACAACGAAAGGAATAAAAATCAAGTAGCGGTGTCGTGTAGTTTAGTTGCAAGTGAACTGACTGGTTAAAAAAGAAAGCGTGTTGCTGAAAACTGCATTTTAAACTGTCGGCCGACTTTTGTCTAGAAAATTACACCTTTAAACTACAAAAAAAGGGCAAAGAATCGTGTCTTACTCATAAGAAACCTTATTAGTAGGCAAACGAAAGGGATATAAATTGTTTCTTAAAAACATTTTAAAGTGTTTTGCGAAAGAGATGAGGGTACAGGATACCTACAAAAATTTAGTAATTTTATTTATTTGATTAATTATAAATATTTTACATGAACGTTACACTCTGTAACCCTTTCCGTTAAACTCTTCTTTGACACAAGTTATTTTGCGCGTTTTATTCTAATACCTGACAGTTTTCTAAAATATTTTTTTAAACTTTTTGGTAATCTATAAATTCAATAAAAAATAATTATAATAGCTTTGTTAATTTTTAGCATTTTTTATAAACAGGTTTTGAATTTGAAGAAATATGAGTTTTTTGAAATTATTAGTGCCAAATTTGTTACCTAGCAGGTTACATCTGCTTCATATCTAGTCACATTGTCATTCAAATTAACGTGTTAGTGCTGATACATCATGAACGCTAGAAATGATGAAAACACAAATCGTACGGAATTGCGTATTACGCATGTTCGCTTTTTAAATAAACGAGTTACATTATATCTGAACTAAAAGAATATAAAATCTTAATCAGAATATTTTATTGCATTTATAGAATAAACTTTCACGCTAGATGGCATTTTTTAATGAACCTACTGTATGAAATATGTTGACGCAAAATAATTATCCCATCATAATGTAAATTTCTTTTTAATAAGAAGTTACTACATGAATGATAACAATTCAAGTATATGATTAAGTAAGCTGCATTTTTGATTCACTATAAACAAAGTTCTGTTACTCAATGTAATAACATATGACAATGGCTGTTTTTCTACTGAAGTTCAGATATCCGTTTCTTCGTTTGAATTACGTGACATGATTTCTTTCTTAGAAATTCGGAGATGAAAACTTTAAAACGTTATCTACCGGAAGTTTTGAAATTTTCTAATGAAACCGAGTCTCGCGATCGCTTTGTAAGCACAAAGCAAAGCAAATGAGAATGCACGTGACGGAATCGACTTGGCGCGTTCTCTTAATAATATCTCCTCAGATATTCGAAGCTGATTGAGTGATTTTAGTGGTGGGAGAAATTTGAATTGTTTTCAGCAGGCCAGCTTTTGATTGTGATTGTCTTGCAGGGGAGTTCGTTGCTACCGCTGGCGTCAATCAATTTCATTCCGTCCAAGAATGCATGACTGCATAAAGCGATTCGCCCAAATGCACAGAAGAAACAGATCGCTTAGAAAAGGCTGCTGCTGGTGCTTGTTTTCTACCACTTGACTATTTAATTAGACGGAGTCGCGCTTGAGGGGAGATTCCTATTTAGAATTCGTAGCATCAATGTAAACCAACCGTTCGGACAGTGGTGGCGGAACTGGCATGTTAGTAGACATTTCGATGTATCACCGCTAAATGAGCGTAACACGGCTTTTTACAGTGCATCAGAAGGACAAAGGTGCTTCGAGGTAGAAAGAAATACCCCACAAGAATGGCGTTGGTTACACCAATCTGTCAACAAAGTTTTGTCTTCTCAGATAAAGATGCAGGAACTGGCAGAAACTTAGAGCCAAAATGACGTGACTCTATTTTCCAGACTTAGCAAATGGAACCGGTGTGGCCCAGTGGGTTGAGATATCATGGCTTCCATCGCAATTCTTATGCTCGTATTTCCGTCTATAAAAAGATGTAGCTTTAATGCGAGTAGGGAAAATATAACCAATAAATAGCAATTTATCCCACAAAAAATAATAATTTTCAAAATTTTAAAAATCATATATCATTATAGATTTAACATGAAACTTTAAAATTTTTTAATTAGTAATCGATAACTTTAAACTATAGTATCTAGATAGTTGAAGTAATGCAATTGCTATTTTTTTAAATATTGCCCAATAGTGAAAATTTTTCTTATACCTTCAAAATAGTTTAATGCACATCATAATTTTTTTAATAACTCATTGAATGCAAAAGTAACTACTTTTTTTAATTAGATTTTTTATAAATGATATAAACAAAGCATACAAATAGTTAGCATAGAATTTGTGTAATTCGCTGTAATTTTTTCTAGTTCGATTCTTAATTATAATTTAGGTAATTTAAATTTTTTTTATGAGAATATAAAAATAGCCTTTTGAGTTTGTTTTCTGTGGTGCAGACTTGTAACCATGAAAAATATCAAAACGCAGAAAGTAAGATGATTCTAAATATACCTAAACGCAGAAAGTTAGATGATTCTAAAAAAGTATCTATTTTCAGAAAGTAATTGATTCTAAATAATTTTTTAAGGTTTCTGAGCTAAGGAAAATAATTCAACACGTATAGATTTTATAAGTCGTGAGACTCTTGTACGAGTTAAACGGACCCTATTTACAAACCTGCAGTTTCATGAGAAATATGAGAACCCATAAAGTAAAGTAGTTTAGTGATATAAACATATGTGGTATTTTATGTAATAAATGAGTTAGACTTGTTTCAAGAAACTGTCACGGAAAATTTTTTCAAAATCATAAGTTATTGTAGATTATAATTTTTAGATGCTCGTTAATATGAATTTTAGAATTTAAAACGCATCTTCATAGAGCTTATATTAGTTTTTTTCATGTTTATTTATGCCCAGGAGTGTAACATAGATTGTGGTAAATTTGATAAGGTGAGTGGAATAGTTGACCATGCGGGCTTCTCACACTAAAATTAACCAAGTTTCAAGTACATTTTGATACACTACCTACACTTATATTCAAATTGACAGAATTTCGCATCTACCTGATGAATCTCATTATCTGTAACAGAACAATATACATATTATAATGATCCACGGTAAGGTTTAGCATTTATTTCCAGCACCTTTATTTCTGTGATAAGATCCCTCTTACATTTCTGTCTTGTGAATGTCCATTTATACTACATTGCCATGGGCTATTTCTAAAGGCCTCAAACTCACATTCAGCTGTGGTAAATATGCATCACGATTCGTCCATTTCTACTAGGTTATTCCACAAATTATCTGCCATTTAAACTGATACCTTCTGTATATTTTCAAAATGTTATGCACTTAGGGTAGGCTACTGTTCTGGAAATCACTCAACTATAACCAGTTTTCTAACTATAACCAAAAACTGTTGTTTGCCTTTTTCAATGAAAGCTTATCCAGTAACCTTTAACTTTATATCAAACTATAAAAACAAAGTTTAATGTTGATAACAAGGCACACTGTGGTTTATTTTTTTTCCTTTCGTAGTAACATTAGTTATTTTTTACGGTCGAAGAATTGATATTATTGTTTCGTTTCAATAGAAAGTTGTTTAAAAGGACCTTCTGTTTATAGACGTTTTATTTTGAACAATGTATATCAACATCGATCAAACTGTCCAGTAATGACAAAATATTTAAAAACTGAAGTCTTAAACAATAAATTGTTAATGTTTTCTTATTTTTTGAAAAATATCTTAAAAGTACAGTGTTCCGGATTGTGTTTAGCTATTTTGTCTTTCAATTATTCCATGAACTCTATACGGCTTAACTTTAAATTTTTCTCCCAATGTTGAGAGCAATTTAGGCTACTTATCCAGACTTTATATGTATTCTAAAACGGAATACAATTGTTGCGTTTTTTGAAATGTTGTTTCCTTACCACCGACCAACGTCTAAAGTGAGTGCTGATTAAATAAATTTTTTTCTAACAACCTTCCAAGTGTGGTGAACTTTTTTTCCCCAAAAACATGTTTAAGGTATTTTAAGGAACTACCAGTAAAAAAAATTGTGAGAACTTAAGCTTATTGGAAATTAAAACTCTATTATAAGTTAACAGATCTGCCAACTGCGGCTATGGTGAGACGTTAATTCAACCAATCGACCAGCAAACTTTCGGGATTAAAGTCAGAAAGAATTATTTTCTGGATTACGTTCGTCAAGAAAAATTGTAATGCTACCCTTATCGAAAGTCTAGCAATTGGTCATATTCAGAATTAGAAATTTAGAAAGTAGTTAAAAATCCGGTACTGCCGGCTTTAATCCGAAGAATAGGCAGGTTTAAGTTAATTCATCGAAAATTCAATCGACTCCCCGATACTTATAAAAATCTTCTCCAACTTAATAACACATAACTTTCATTGATACCTATCATTTCTTCCCA
This sequence comes from Hylyphantes graminicola, assembly GCA_023701765.1. NCBI lineage: Eukaryota > Metazoa > Arthropoda > Arachnida > Araneae > Linyphiidae > Hylyphantes > Hylyphantes graminicola. Next base: position 27,868,366 of record CM043122.1, read on the forward strand.
ACAAGAAAGTCGTTTAAACCAATGCACCTTAACCCCACCATATTTAATTGAGTGCGTCTGTGATTTGAGCATTCTTTCACCACAATTTCGTGCCCCAAGTGGCAGCTGATAACGCCGATCAATTCCTCCGCCGCTACAATACATCGCAATGTAATAACGACCCAAGGTTGTTGGCAGCCCAAGTCATCTGACCGAGACTTCTGTTTACGGAAACAGCCCTCGGATCAATTCGGATTGCATTAGATGGAGTCCGATAATGGTTATTGCACACGAAAAATCATGGCCAGATCGAAATGTTATGGTTTCATTTAAGATTCATTGGGGAAAAGAGTGCGAAGATATGCGAGGCATTGTGTGCGTTTTTGGCACTTATTGTGTTCTGATGTACAATTGGAAGTGCTTTATTTGGTTAAAAAAGTAATGAATACATTTTCGCGATAAAAGTGATAAGAAGGCATTGGAAGATGGATTATGGGCAACTGCGTGTTTTGTGTTTGTTTGATCCACAGATAAATCAAGATTTGTAATTAGATCCGTACAAAACATTCAGTTTGACTATTTTTTATTAAAAACTACTTTAATATAACCATTTTAAATTTAAATATTTAATTTTAAATGAAGACGTTTCTGAGTAGTTTCTTGTGTTCATGTTCTGTGTTTGTTTCGTGTTTTGTGTTTGTTCAATAAACAGATAAATCAAGATTTGTAATTCGATCCGTACAAACGCATTCAGTTTGTCTTTTTTTTAAATAAAAACTTCTTTAAGGTAACCATTTTAAATTTAAATATATATTTTTTTTAAAATAAAGGCATTTCTGAGTAGTTTCTTGTGTGTCTATTATAAGTTGAATTAGTTCGAATGATATTGTTTGTATCTTTAATTTTATCGAATAACTAAACAGAAAAGGGTGACCACCTATATAGAAAATGAAATGCAATTATTTATAAGATATTTTTGAACTTCTTAATATAAGAATGTTTTTATTTATGAGTGATATTATTAAAAAATTTCCAATTAGGATATTTTGAGAATAACAGAAAATATCAAAATAGTTAATTTAAAAAATATTAAATCTCATTATTATGATAATCACTTTTTGCTAACTGTTATTGTTATATCATAATAATAAAATTTTTAAATTGCATAGCTTAATGCTGATCTTAAGACATAAGCGTATAAAAAAACTTCAAACATCACATGCCTTTTATAAAAATTGCAACATTACAATATTGTGTTGTTTCAATACAAGAAATGTGTTGATGACATATAAAGACAAATTTTTTGTTCTTTCAACGCAACCGACGATCGCCAGAGGAATAGATTATGATATCCATGCGCGATAGACAAAATGCAGTAAACTAAATTGTTTTCTAAAATACGTATAACAGAACTATAAAATTCAGTTTAAGGTCCCGTAATATAAATTTTTCAAGCTTTAGTACAGATATTTATTCGAAACATTAAAAAACAGTTATGGAAAACTACTTTGATGTGTGCTGCACCTTCAATATTTTCTATTTGGCAAAACGGTGATTCTTTCATCTCCTGTATCTGTCACGAATTCAGAAGAAACTATACGCTTTCAAACCTTGTAAAGAATTTAAATTTAAAAGAGCTAGTTAACGGAATATGATGTAAATAGGAACTAATTCATGTACTTATTCACGAATTTCTGTTTTAATATGCACGATTTCAGAAGGTATACAGCATACTTTGGGCCTTTCAGATTCAATTGTTTAAGTCGATCGCCCTTTTTTCTATGGTGTCACGCTTCGAATTCTTATTTTAATTGAGTGATTAGACTTTCCTCCAGCGACATATCTTTAGGCGTTGCGAACCTTCGATCGCTATTCAACTGCACTATTACTGCAAAAAAAATCCCATAACCGTGAAAAACAAACCGAACGTGATCCATCAGGATTTTAGTATATCAAAAGAAAAAAAAGGAACCTCCATGATATCGAAGCCATTTCGAATAGCATTCCGAACTAAATAATGGAAAAAGCGAAAGGCGTTGTATTCGATTCATCATAGTTAAATATAAAGGCATGACGCAGAGGTCAAGATATCTATCCCGATTTATTCATGACAAGAACAGAACCGCTTGTGTACTTTTTTGGATTTTAGGAAAACACCCAGTGTGCAAATTGAAAAGGGTAAGCTGAGTTCAAGATAAAAAGTTTAAAAATTTTACTTCTAGGAAAGCTTTCCGGCGCAGTTGTTTACGGACCGCCCCCCTGCTAGTAAAATTATGCTAAAGAAAAAGAAACACATTTTGGGTACCATTTTAGTTGTTTGCAGTTTTAATAGAACTTTTTGGCTAAACCTTCCAAAGTTATTATTTTACTGCACAAACCTTCAGTAGACCTTTTTAAATGGAGTAAATACAAATTATATGAATATTCTCAGAACACTTACAGGTGGGCCGAAATTTTTCAAACAAAGATTCGTTTAGTTTTTCCATTGTGTTATGATATTGAACTTACACGAAAGGTTTAGACATAGAATTGTGTTTTTTTTCTTTTATTATGCATGTAAGCAGGATTTTTCTTTGCCCTTAACTCCTCTTTTTTTTAAACTATGTAGATGCTCTTTAATGCTCTGGGACAAACTGTTGCTTTCTTCTCCATCGAACATAGATTATATATTAATACAATTCTTTAACTGCCTAAAAACTTTTAATTGCAACATCTGAAAAGTTTTTAAGTCATCTTTAAATCATATGTTGTTATTTGTAATTAATGGACCTGCCTTTAGGCGGATCAGACCTTTTGCAAACTCGGTATATTCCTGAGAGCCATTTTTTTAAAAGAGATAGTCACTTATTAAGTGGCTCTAACTGATTGACTCTCGCTACCAAAGTACCTCCCAAACTTCGGGAATTTTTTTAAAAAGATAATCATGTAAAGTAAAAAACACATAAAAAACAATACGCCAATCGCATTAATTAAAAATGTATCAAAAGTGAAAATGCACTTTAAAAACAATATAATTTATAATATGTTAAAGCATTATATTACCAGCGAGTATTTTAAGTTATAGATATGGCACTCAAATGCCTTTCTATTAGTTATACAAAAATAACGGTTGAGGTTAGGATATTTCTTGTATTGTTTTTCATTAGAAAAATCCAATAAAATAAATTTGTCTTTTAAAAATAAAGTAATAATTTCTTTAAAAAGATAATTGAAAATTGGTTATTATAATATGAATTTCAACACAGGATGATTTGAAATTTTTTCTAAATTATGGAATTTTTGGATTGATGTTGAACTAGAGATAATTTTCTTTTTAAATTTGGAAATTCCACTTCCTCCTCATATTCTTCCCTTCAGATTTCATATCATTTGAACTGCTTCCCATTTTTTTAAATATATTTTTAATTCTAACCCCTCTTTGAAAATATGTATTGGCTTTTAATTAAAAAAAAAGGACCGATTTGAAATAGATAACTATTATTTTACAATTTTATTGATCTTAATACTAAACTAATTTTTTCTGAAATATCAGTTACAATGTTATCAGCCCGATTCCTTGATATGGATGAGTTGGATAATCGCTAGAGGCTGTGAAGACTCATTCTCGAAAAGGTCTTTGATGTTTTGTGGGAGGGTCGACTCATGCTTAGTGCTCTGGAAATCACTGGGCGCAAAGTCTCGATTGCCTTTCTTAGTTTTGATTGCTAGTTGGTTTCGGATTGCTTTTTCATTGGCATCGCATTCAATACTCTCTGCTTTTAGATAGATAAAAGTTGACTGGGTGCTCGAATACCCTGCTATTAGGTGGATGTTAAATAGAATTGTTTTAGCTCAATTGCGGTTTGAAAATGTATCATTAACGTATTGTTCCACTGTACAATAGGTTTACAGATAAAATTGAAATAATGTAATATCCTTGTTAACACGTCGAATGCCACCCATGCAGTTTGTTTTTCTTTGAATTGGTGTCCTTTCAAAACACTTGATTGGCGAGTTCACAACACCGAAATGGTTGTGTTAAGGCTGTTTAACCTTGAATATAATAACAGCTTCAGAACCTTTAAAGTAATTTATTAACAGATTTAGAGTCATTGTATTCATGCACTATAAAGCAATTTAATAGTAGATTTAGAGGCATTGTATTTATTACAGATCGATACATAAAATTAAGATAAACTATTTTAAAAAAGATTTATTTAAATTAAATTACTGCGATTTTTTTAAAATTATTTTTCAATTTCTTTTATTTGATGAAACCGTTTCATATATATCTTTTTGTGTAGAATTTTTCGTCGTATGAGGTCAGTTCATATAAATTTAACTCTTAACGTAATTGATCCTTATATGGAAAGAAGAATAATATTAGTTTTTAGCAAAATACAGTTTAGCCTTTTGTTTTATTGTTAATGTTTTTTCCTTGTCTATTGAAAATTACTGAGATTTGAATTATTTACTTATGTTTTAATAATCACAATTTTGGCTCTTTTAATCTACAACAGAGTTTATTTAAAATTTGTAAATTTTAAGCAAATCATTAGACTAACCACGTCCTTTTGGAACTATTTTATACATTCAAAATATTATTTTCAGGAAAATATAAAACTTTAAAAAATTAAAGGCAACCCTATTTACAGTACTGCACTGTACCTTGGTCCGGTAGCTTTAGTACTTAGGATCACTCTTTAAAATTTAATTTTAAGTCTGCAATCAGTAAAAATCAAACATATAAATGTCGTTTCCATTACCCAGGATTACTTTATTGTATTTGTCTCATAAGAAATATTAAGAATTATATGATGCTTTAAGAGATGTTTATTTTTTCCCCCTAAATTCACCAAAAATATTAATTTTGGCAATTTAAATTCCTTTATATTTTTTATTTACTTAAATAGCTACCTTTTTATAGATATTTGTTTTGGAACAAACATTGCTAGTAAAACCATTCGGTAGTATTGTTTTATAATCTAATTCTTTAAGTAAGTTTTTTACAATATGCAATAAGAGTTTGAGAATTGTTGAATTTGTTTCAATAAAATTGCCAATGTTTTTTGGCGAAACATGCTGTAGTTCAATTTACAACTAAATATGGTTCACCTAACCAATCTTTATTCGTTCTTAATTTTAAAAAAACACAAAATCGCCCAATTCTTTTCCTGATAAATATTTCCTGTAGATATTTTTGTTTTACCACATTTTTAACATGACAAACCATGTTAATGCTCTTCGCAGTCCGAGATGCATTTTTAGATGCACCATAGCACAATCGCGTGTGTGCGTGCCATGAATTTTGATTAGGCAGTGGCTTCTTCTAACGTAATGAGAAACAAAGGCATTCCACCGGAAACGGGATCAGCTGTTGAACATTACAAGTCCGCGAGGATATTTATTGGAATTCCCGATTCAAGGATATACCACCGTAGATGGGGTTCTTTAGGAAATTTTGTTTTTGGACTTAATGCTTGTCTGCTTTTAAAATACAACGTAAACAAAACTATTCCGAAATAGTTATCATTAGTTTTTTTTATAAAAAAGAAACAGGGGACAACAATGACTAGTATTCTACGTGCAAAGAAATAAATATTTTATAGATTTATTAATTTATATATCTAATATATGGTTGAGTATTATTTGATTAAAAATATACGCTTTTTTTTTAAAGTCAGTTAATTCTTGTCGATCGTGTTCTGTTTAACGTAACAGGTGACAGCATTGTCTGGTTTTCTACAAGCACAGAAAAAATGAATATGTTACAGATATATTAGTTTATATATCCAATATATCGGAAGGGTATAATTTGATTAAAAACATACGTTTTTCTTTGAGTCAGTTAATTCTTGCCGATCGTGTTCTGCCTAAATGACGCACAAAAACAGAGATGATTTATAATACATCGGCACAATAAATATGCAAGGACTTAAAAATTCTAGCTGACAGAGAATCATCGATAGGTTATAGTTTTGAGATACTATTTTTCGCTACGCATATTATGTATCTAAAAGTGAACAAAAACATAATTTCACTATAACATAAGACATCATGCCTTTCTTAGAAAGATATTAAGGGCAATATAACGGGAAATCGAGCTTTTTCTTTTAAATGCGTGAACTTTAAAACAAAACGCATTTTATCAAGAAGTGCTCAATTTTTTTCTTCATTCCAAAGTTATTACCCTTTTTTCAATCCAACACGACTCGTTAATGTAACGAAAAATATACCACATTACGTGAAAAAGTAAAGTAAAGTAACTCAGGTGACTTTTCGAGGAAAAAAATTTCTGAAATACGCACAAATTTATAATCTGTCAACTGATACAATTTTCAATTGATCGATGCAACCATTCCTAAAAATTACAACAATTACTCTAAACTGCAACAGTTGCTCAAATCAGCAAATTCATATCTCTGCTGCTTATGAAAGGCAATGGAAAAGCCAACCTTCAGAAGCTTCTCCTTCAAAAACCTTCTGTTTGCTTTTATGCCACTTTTCTGCGAAGAATTAGATATCAAGAAACTATCATTGATGATGCGCAAATCTGAAAGTTTGCGTGGTTTTTCACTATAGCCGAATCGTCAGACTAACGTTCCGTTACAAGGCATCCGTGTGGTACATAGGGAAAACATTAAAAATCGATATGTCTCAGTGATACTATGTAATACTTTTAAGACACGGTGATTATTTTTATATGTAGCTTTTCAACCGTGTTACAATGAAAGCCACCGATTTCCATTTACTGTTTTCTCCGAAACACGGAAATTCATTATTTGCGACTGCGTGCTCGGTAAAATTAGATATAGTTTCTTGACAAAGAAGAACGCAATTTCGAATAAAAACTATCCTCTCTTAGCTATCTTCTTCTGTTATTTTTAGTTCAGGTAGGCGAATACCCAAAATTCTAAAATTTTTACTATTACTTTAATCTTTTCCAAATTTGGCATAGTGATTTTAAATATAATGAACAATACTTTTTTGGCAATTTTTTTATTTAAATATAATTGATTTAATTTAAACGGTGTTTTTCGACTAAAAAAAGGGGTTTGCGCCAACACTTCTAGCATAAAAAGTTTTACATTAATTTACCTGAAATTTTTCACAGATGCTATTTCAATATATATCTGCGCCATGAACCTCTAACATCTGGTGTAAGTATACAAGTTTTTTTTTTAAAAATGTCCAAGTGTAAGTTAATCGAAAGAAAATCCTTTTTTTTTGTGGTTGATTTATAACATTTTTCTTGATAACTTTTTTTCTTGTAATTTGTATGTAACTCTAGAGGGTCATCGCATGTATCAGTTAAAAACGAAGAATTTTACACATAATAAATGTTCATGGGATGAAAATTCAATGCGGTAGACTTGTTGGCGTAAACATCTTTTTTTAGTAGAGAAACACCGTTTAAAATAAATAAATTATATTTAAATAAAAACAAAAGCCTAAATAGTATTATTCATTATATTTGAAATCACTATGCCAAATTTGGAAATGATTAAAGCAATAGTAAAAATTTTAGAATTTTGGGAAATTTTGGGTATTCACCTACCTTAACCCATTAAATACGATTGACAAGAAAGTTTGACGCGTAAACGTAAGGTTCTGATATTTGTTTATTTAGATGAATAAATGGGTATAAGGCAAAGATTATAGTCCTAAGCAATTTATGTGTAACAAATTAAGTTAAAAGGAAAACACAATTAAAAAAATAGTTAGCGTTTTTATTCGAAAATGACGGTGTTAATGGGTTAATATTCATATTAAGTATTTTAACAACAATAAAGCGAATATTTTCTATAGCAATCAAAAGAATGAACAAATTTTTTGTTTATTAAAAAATTCTATTACTTATATTGTTCTCCCTAAATTGAGATAGATTTTTTCTGTAAAAAGTTATAGATTATTCAGTAAATTTCAGTAATTTTACTTAGAAAAATTAGTATTTTGGGAACTTTTCTTATATAATTATTTTCATACGGTATATATACGGTAACATTTATATACAGTAATAAATGTGTTTATGGTATTCACTAATGGGTCGCTACTTGGTAAAACTACAGAACACTTTGTACGCGAAAGTAAAAATTATCTTTTCAAGACGTATTTTTTGAAGTTGTGTAAACTGTATTTGTAAAGGAAAACAAAAGAGTGTTGCCTTTTCTAAGCTACTAAACATTTTGTACACGAAAGTAAAAATATTTCAAACTTAACTATATTTTCTTAGCTTATTCCCAAAGTTGTTTAAACAATAATTGTAATTGAAAACAAAAAAATCCTCTTTCCTGGTATGGGATACATATATATTTCAGCTTGTGTGCTTGTTCAGAGAACCAGCTTATTCCCAAAGTTGTTTAAACAATAATTGTAATTGAAAACAAAAAATCCTCTTTCCTGGTATGGGATACATATATATTCCAGCTTGTGTGCTTGTTCAGAGAACCGCTTATAAGCTTTCGTCAAGTGGGACAGACACAGAAAGAATTTTTACAGTCACAAAGAAATGAATAACACAAAGACAAATAACAACATTTATTGACTGTCACAAACATCCATGCCTGACCGGGATTCGAACCCGCCTCAGCAGCTCCAAAGGCCAGTACACTAACCATTCAGCCACTGAGGCGGCTAATCTTTCCTAAATTACAAAACATTTGAACACAAAACTAAAAGCTTCTTAATTTCATTACTTTCACTGGGTTAATTGATCTATGCTTTTACAACCTACTAGGCTAATTGAAAAGGTTTTATTTTTTGCACCCTATCATGACCGCCGAGCATTTCTAGACAAGTCACGTAGGGATATCGTGACATTTCTAGCCACTTTCGCTAATCCGCTGTCTCCTCCAAATCAATCTTAAGCCCATTGGCGGTTCGTGTCAACGCCTTCTATAGATGTCTGTGTGTTGAGTTTCTTGCCAGACTTGTTGAATAGAACCATTTAAGAGCGAAGCTTGGGTGGCCACAAAATATATTAAAGATTGTCAATGGTTGTGTTTTTTATAATTTATATGCTGTTACATATTAGCAACAAGCATAAAATATTGTGATTTTTATCAGAATAATTTATATGAAATAATTTTGTTAAGTGAATGTGCTGCGTTTACCGTAAAACCATCAAATAAAGACATCCTGAATAATTTTTTTTAAAGATTAAAATATCACTTTTAGATATCAAAGAATCTTAAAAGTTAAATTCAAGTTTATTATTCGGGATTTTTCTTTTCCCCCTTTTACTGTATTTTACTATAAAATTGCTACATTTATATGGTATATTTCATTAGAATCACTCTTAAATTGAAAGGCCACTTATTAAACACTAAATTCTGTTAAATTTAAACAAAAACTAGTTATAATTTTCTTCGTTTATTAATAAATCGAGATTTTAAATTATATTTTATCAACCTTTAAAAAAACAATTTAAGGGGAAAATTCCTAATATGAGAATTTTTTAAAATCTAAAAGCAAAAGTTTGAAACAATTCGAATGGAAAGTTTTTGGACGACACTTTTTGGTGATTTTCGAGATATAACATGAACAACGCCACATCCTAGAAAAGACACGACAAAAACCACTGACCATGTTTTTTAAACTATAAAAAATGTCTGCAATACAACAAAACACAAAATAGTATGTAGTGCTCAAATTGATAAACAATGCAAAGTATATTTAGCTACAAAACGCACGCAGGCACGCCCAATCCTCTACGATAAAAAGAGCATCTCTACATGACCAAGGATTATAAGTCACTCAAATGCTTATAAGCTCTTGTCAGAGGCTCAGGCAAAAACTTACAAAATAACCACTTTCAACAAACGCAGAAAGAAAAGCAAGGAACAGAACACCCGTATTACAAAAGCAAAGATCCGCTTTTTGTATTCTTTTGCCTTAAAAAGCGCCAGTTTGTGGAAACAATGCAATTGGGATGGTTATCATCGCCATAAAATATGCCTTGCTCACGGGGTGGGTTCGCTTTTTCGGTGGTGAATTCTCTTGTTTTTTGTGGAAGCATCCTTCCCTATCTGAAGTAAAGATGAGGAAATGAGTTTGTTTTAGAAAACAGTTCTTAATAGAAATGTGTTTAGCCCTTCCTTTCTTATATATCCTACATCGTAAATGTGGTATGACATTGTAAGGAACTAAATGGTTAAACTTTATTGTTAATGATCGTGATCGTATAGTAATTAATAAAAAGTTATTAAGGCTAGTACTTAAAATAAATTAATGCAATATGATTAAACTTAATTCAAAGGTTCTAAATTAGAACGAAAGCTCTCTTTCTCTCTATAATAATAAGAAATCAAATAAATAAATAAATAAACATGGTTCAGAGACATAATATAACATAGTGACAAAATCAACACAATTTAATCAACTAACTGTTAGGGATTTTTTTGAAAATCATTTTAAAGCGAATCCTATACAAATGCGTTACTTAATATGAATTCCAACTTTCTAAAATCTTTAACTTTAAATTTTATTTTTAGTATTGTCATAATTTAAGTTAAAGCTATTACAAATCCTGCTAAGTACTATTCCACTTCACCTTCAGTTATGCTTTCTGTCATTTATTTGTATTTTAGGGTATTGCCATGTAAGTTGCTAGAAATACCACTAGAAATGATGTACGTGTTAAGTTTGTGTGTTTTTGTCTTATCTGATCTTACGTTCACTTAGGAATTCAATCTTTTAGTTCATCACTTCCGGTATTTTTCGTGAAAAATAATCCTAGAAATTTGAAAACCGTTGCTTGTAGAAGACGCTTGGTTTTTTTACAAATGAATCGGTGAGTGCAGAAACCACTTCAGTCAAAAAAAATCCGAAAGCTCGTTTTCAATGAAAATAAGCGTAGAAAGGCAAGATGCGTGTTTTGTGCAAAAACTACGTTAGTCTGTTGAGTAGTTCCGTAAATACAGGACGTTTGTTTCGAGTGTTGAGTGCAGAAATAGATAAGGAGTTATTACGTTTTTTCTCCCTCCTGAAAAATTTGAAATTTGTGACTGACGTTGTTTATGCACTCACCGATTCAAATATCCAACTTACATATAATTAAATATTTACTTATGATGATTCCCCCCTTTACGAATCTTTTTGAACTCACTAAAACAAGCGTCAACTATTATTCAAGCCGCAGAGGCAGACTAAACAGAACACAGTTGTCTTTCTTCCTCATCACTAATCTGAAAGGGTAACATTACCGAAGTGATGTCCGTCGGAGAAAGTCGGCTTATCTCTGTTTCATTTGTCGACGTATCACGAAGCGTTCACAGACCAGTGCTGATTGCTATCGGAAACAAATCGGAAAAGGTGATCACTCGAAGGGATATTCCCCCTTTATCTGATCGCCGAACTCCGTTGGTAGGAAATACCAGAGTCCTGTATGGGCAATTTGCATACACAATACCTGAGTATTATAAAACTACAATAAACAGGAAATACATGTAATGTGCAATTTACTTGTCTTTTAAAAACACATATTTCTTGTGTCAAGAGCGAATGTATCTTTAATACCCATCTATTTAAAATAAACTTGCCGTGTAAACAAGTAAGATGGTGTATACACGCAATATGTCACGTTTAATGTTTTTGTCTTTAACGATACATTTTACTGAATAAAAGGCAATGATTTTGAAAGGCAAAGGCAATTTTTCGGGAAATTTATAAATATTCCGGAATTTTTTAACAGTCTTGTGACACATGACAGAAAGTACTGTAATTTGGTAAAATGTGCTAAAAGCTATGCTTTTTGATATTGAAGTTCGTATTTGAACATTTCTCTGCTTCTTTTGAATTTTTATGTCATTATAGGTTAACTACTGAGTATTGGTTTTTGAATTTAATATTTTAGAACTATAATCGAATAAAATTTTAGTAACTATGCAGATTATTAGGGAAATAATTTTAGAAAATTATTGGCAAATTACTTCAAGCTTTTTCACTTTTAAAAACTTAAGTTCATATGTGTATGTGTGAATATTTTGGAATTTTCTTAACAAGCTTTGAAAAACACGAATTACCAACTGACAATAACGCTGAGAATTCTAAACGATAAATTTCACAATATTCATCACTTGGACTATGTTATTTATTTATTATCATTATTCGCAATCGGAATTTATCGCGGACAGATATTTAGTTCAATATATTTATGGACAGTTTTGTTTATTTGCATTCTGCCAATTGCTGCTTTTCAGCAGTAAGTTTAAAGCTTTAATTCTGTTTAATTATTAATTAATTACAACATGTTTCTCGAAATCTTCTACTTTTATTTTAATTTTATCTTGAGAAATGCAATTTATGTTGATAATTTTATTAATAAATAAATTTTAGTTTTTTTTTAAGCTTTTGAATAATATATGTAATATTGATTTCTAAGTTGCAACACAAAAAAATAGGTCGACATACGTACATTCTTTCATAAGAAGTTGCTTATCATATAACTTAAATTCTTTTATACAATTTAAAATGCATTTCTGGTATTGAGAAAAATAGTTAGACAGCATTGATAATCTGCCCTTTATCTACAATCGGTGAACTTTTAAATGACATGAAGTTGAGATATTCACGCTATCGACATTGAACAAAAAGCCCTAAAATCGCCTTTAAGAATGGTCTTTATTCTCAAGAGCATATTAAGTAGAATGAATAGTCATTATTCTCAAAAGCATATTAAGTAGAAACAACATTTGAATATCGTGCATAAATAAACTGTACAGAGGTTATTCCACAGTTCGTGATTCATCGTTTAATAGCATAAATGGCATTCAACTATTTTTGATTTCTAAAGTTATAATATATAAATGAGAAATCTTATAAATTTGAATTCGTAATAAGGGCTTACTTCTCATTTTTTGAGTCCTTCTCAAAGCATTTTACACCATTAAAAATCATATTCACTATCTTAAAACGTGGTAATGGAAAACATGAGATAGAATTGATCATGCAATGAAAGGAGCAATTTTTGGAGAAAACCATCATCAGGCAATAGAAATACTGTCATTTTACATACTGAATTGAGTTAAAAATTTTATCCTTAAATGGTTTTCTTTGTGTTATGAAAAATGTTTAGCTCACGAATATAATTTCCACGTAGTTTACTTAAACTTGTTTTATATACTTTTCTATATTAATATTATATTTTAGACTTTTTATTTTATTATCATTATTATTATTTAATACTGTGTAGACAGTGTAATTGCTCAGAATAAAAATATAAATTTTTCTACTGTGATAAAGGGTTGTGATTTGAACCTATGGATGTAAATTACTTTAGATAAAAAAATATCTTTAAACATTACTGCACAAAAATATTGTTATATGCTACGCATTTCACAGTAATATGATATTCCACAAAACTTATACTCAAAAATAATATCTATCCAAACTTAAATGGGAAGCAAGTCTAGTCTCTTCATTAATTCGTCATATGCAAGTAACTTAGTTTACTTTGGTTTTCCAAAAAGCTTCATATTTTAAGTATTTTTAAGATATCATAATACCAATTTATAGATAAACTTCTTCTTACATCGAATAAAGATCTAACGACGATGACCCAATGTACCCCGTGTTTCAAAATACTCCCTTCGCCCTATCCTTCCTTCACGCATTTAGTTTGTCTTGCTTCAAATTTAAATTGAGCTTAAATAAAGGTCTTGCAACAAGTAAACTCTTAAAATACGAACCTTTCGCAACACATATTTCTTTTAAGGAACACCTTAAAACATTTTAGGAAGCTCCAAGATATAAATCCGAAGCAATTCATTAGGCAATAAAGAGAATCTTCTTTCTAAAGTTCTAAAGCATGGCTGCAACAAAAGAAAGTGTGTTTTTTTTAATCGCTTCCCAGCGACTTTGTTTCTCGCTTGGGATCGTTGGCATTGTTAACACTAGAGTGAACGTTGGGTCCATTGTTCAAGCTAGCAGACCTCTAATTATCATGAGTCTGATATAATGACTGCTTGGGATATACTATTAGCACGTGACGCACCAATTGTTTCCAGCGGTGAAAGCGAAAAGTGAACAACTTGTACCACAACATAGATTTAGTATAGCAGAATTATCGTCTATTTATTGCTTGGGGTTTCGTAATTATCTCGCTTAAAAGGGGAAAACTACACTAGAATGGAGAGCATTTAATTTATGGTATACTTCAAGATAAGCTCCAGTTATTGTTTCACAATTAATAATAAAAGATAAAGATTATCAATTATTTTGGGTATGGAAAAAACTGAGTTTTAACAGTTACTGAGTACATATCCGTGGTTTGTAAGACCTTTTTTTCTACGATTGCGATATAAGAAAAGGATATATGGAGTTGATTGTTCTACATTGCCAAACTTCCTGTTTCGGTATATTAAGGGTTAAAAGTTATTAATTTCTCTTAAATTGGCTACTTTTTTTAAGCATCCGTACGAAAATGTTCTTTTATTAACATTTGCTTTATAAATTACTGGTATTATAGGGCTACACAAAAGGATTATTGACAACGATTCAGAAATGTCGAAACAAATGAAACATCTGAAAACACAATTTTGTAACTTTTAGCAACGCCCGGTTTATAATGATAGAATATAATATTCAACTTTTCCCTTCAGAACTGGAAGCACATAAAAGTATTTTTTGTGATATACTTAATTGAAGAAATGTCTTTTATCGATGTCTTATCTTATTCTATAACTTGTACTTGGCATTTACACAAAAACTTCTGATATTCAGAAAGAATGTGATACTTTTTCGGAATTTGTTAGTTTTATTTGATAAAAAAGGCAATCCAATACCAAAATAACTGCAATGACTCCTTGAAATATTTTGTTGAAAAGTTCATTCTAGTTTATTACTACATTTAGATGAATCTCATTAAAAAAAAAGTATGAACCATTAAATACTTTATAACTATAAGCAAGCTTCTTTAGCCACAATTTTGTGCACAAAACATAAAATTTAAGGCATTTTTAGTGAGCTTCTATGTTAATTTGCTAGTAAAAGGTTAAACCAACACTAAGCTATTCAGCAATAACGCTACTATTTAATATAAAACCAGCCTTTATTACAAACACTTCTTCATGCCTTTCATCACAACATAATAAATGGAAGCTATTCACGTTTATAAGCATTATAAAATATTTTATGTCCTTGAACCAGACTCGTTCCAAAAAAAGTTCCCTTCTTCGAGCCACCCCATAGAAAATAATACACTTTTGTTCAGAAACTATAATTACGAGTCGTAATCATATGACGTGATACAAAAAGGGGTATTTTTCGTTTTCGTGGAATACAAAGGAACTTTAACTAATAATGTATTTTGGATGCAAATGCTTCTTCATAGAAAAAAAATTGGACATGGTATACAGCATTTTCCCCTTAAATGTTTGCTGATATCCCTGCAAATTTTATTTTTGAAATCGGTGAAGGTCCAATAAACTTTTGTTAAGAAATCGGGATAAGTAATCTTTAAATAACTTTTTGTTTCAGGCTGAAAACAAAAGATTTGTTATTAGATGGTAAGATTTTTTTTGCAGCCAAGCACGGTTTTTTAATAGACTATGGTTTAGTTTGAATTAGCGTCGCACTATAGCTACACGAGGGCTATTGGCGACGGGTGTCGTATTTTAGAACCACAGTCAGGTGACGAGCCAACACCTGAATAGGCACCCAACGCAACCGTTAAGGGCGACATCGTACTCAGCGTTAGGACTTTGGAGGATATTAAACGCGCACTCCCTTACACGGGGTATTATTCGTCGGACATTTTGAAATCGGAAAGAAAGTTTTAAATGCTATGAAGTTTTTTTTAAATATGCGTAGCGTAGTGGATAAATATTTTTAATTAAAAAAAATTCAATGTTGCAAAATTGAATAAACCTAAAATACTTACTGATAAAAAAAATCTTAATTATTAGGTAATCAGTTGTTACTTATACTTCAGATGATTTTTGAAGATATTTTGCTCAATTAAAAGTATTATTTTGAGTTTTTTGAATTTATGCGTCTCCAATGAAAGACTTAATTCATTTTGGTGACTTTGAAAGCAATTACAAACCCAATGGTTTTATGTATTATTATTGTTAGTCGATTCGCATAAGCTGTCTACGACAGCTTCAGACCTATCTAATTTTTGCACACATCGTTGACACGACAACAACAACAGTAGATGCTAGCAACTCTTGAAAGTTTAAACAGATTTATAAAATAATTCCTAAAACATAAAAATTGCAAATGCACCAAAGTATAACCTTAAAGATTAAAAAGAACATTACAAAAGAGAACCTGATCCTTTTAAAAGGTCACCCGTTGTCAATATCTGATCGATTTACCATATTTGTAACTCTAAGAAACCGATGGCCATCTGTACTACATGACCACAAAAACCCTCTTCTTCAGATACCTCACGATGACTTTCCCAGATAGAATTCACAAATCATTGTCGGCTATCGCATTCATATCTAGACATGAAGCCTTCCGCTTTCATCAATTCATATCGCAATCAAGTACATACCTCAGCTATAGCCAGTTTAGTATGCAGCTCCATTGCTCAGTAACCAAATACGTTGGCTAAGGGCGATTTAATACCTGATTGACAACGAGAATCAACAATGTTTCGGTGGATTCTTAATTATAGCGTAGAGTGTCTTCTGTATATTTTTGCAATGGTATTTGTTATATAAAATGCCCATGTGGGGCGTTAAATGTCTTATTAGGTAACATTAGTAATAGAATAAAGAAGATTAATCACGCAATCTAATGACTTGAATTTGCTTGATTTATTTGGTTTCCATACTAATTCAGTGACTATTATAAGTAAATTAAATACTACTGCCTCATTTTCTTTCTTTCTTCTCGTGTGCAAACATAATATATTTATCAACTTAAACGACAAGAGTTTTCAATTCTGGTGGGAAGATATTAATCTGCCTCGTTCGAATGTGATAAAAATTACGTTTTTACCTCCAAGAAAGAGGAAAAAGGTGAAAAGTATACAAGGCTTGGCTCATTCCGAAATTCACCATTGACACGTGACATCAAGCGACCGATGCGATTACTGTCGCCTTTCTAATACGCTCACAACATAACGAAATTAAAATGGCTTTAACTTAATTTATAACGTTTTTTTATTATTGCCATCTTTTTACAATAGGAAGCAATATATCCTAATATGTTTTAACAAACCTCAATAGAAAAAACTTTAACAGAAATCCTTGAAATCATGTGTCGTTTCTTTTACTAAATTCTAAAGTCGCCCAGCTAGTATAGTGGTTTCGTTTAGTTTGGCAAGCGAGTGGGCCCCAGGTTCGAATCCCGGGTAAGGCATGGATATTTGTGTTGTCCTGAGTACATGCGTAGAACGTGCTCGTTAAATCTGTGGGTGCGAAAGTCCTGTGGTCAGTCATAGCGCAGTTTACCATGTGTGCAGGTCGTCTGGAAAAATTGCCCCTGTCCTACAGCGACGTGCCTAAATTGAGGAGGTACACTCTTAAAACAAACACTCCTAATTTAACTCAGTCTGAGTGGATTTCACTCCTCCAGACTGGAAAATGCACTTCTCCTTTTGGAGTGGATCCTTTGTGTGTTAAACCTCCGACAGGATCACTCCAAACGAGTGATTTTAACTCAGTCTGAGTAAATATGCATGCCTTTATGGTGTCGAAAATGCACTTCTCCAACTGGAGTGGATTTCACTCTTTTGTTTTAAGAGTGTAGCGCCATCTCGGAGTAGAAGTCAGACATCCACCCTCTCATGGGTACTCAAAAGCCTTGTGCCAACGGATGCTACTGCAACCCTCTTGCCTTCCAGGCTACGGCCTGGAGGCACACAACAACAACAACTAAATTCTAAAATAATTTATGAAGTCATATTTTCATTTATATCATCTTAAACGTATAACTTGATCCGCTGTGTCGCAAAACTGATTTTTGTAATAGAACTTTTTAAATATTTACTGAAAAATTTAAAACTTGTATGCGTTATTTTTCTATTTATTATCATTATTTTTTGCTGGACTGTCGATAAATGTGGTGCAAACAAGTTTCACATATTGCCGGTGTTTCTTGAATACGTTCGCGTTTAGCTTAACGCGGTTATAGCTGTTTGTTTACGGTTTGTTGAACCTTGAATTGTTTACAAGCAAAGGTTTGTTGACGTCACAGCAATAAAAAGTTTAAAATCCATTTTAAACAATGCACACAACAACTGCAAACACAGGATATCTTTTTTAGCAAATCTTTCGCATAGTATACTAACGTAGTTGAAATATATTTCAAAGTTTTTGGTGCAGATTTAATCGGTTACTTTCAAAACGCTCTTAATACAAAGACACCGAAATAGTTGTTTATTTTGCTTCAAAAAATTATGCTATTCAAGTTTTGAAAAATTTATAAGGTTCCTTTAAAAAAAAATTAGAAACGTTATTTTCTAAAAAGAACTACTTTAATACAGTCCCGTTCAGAAAATTTTTAATAATCCCATTCTGAAAAAAGGGAGAGAATAATTGTACTACTGGTATTGATATATCAGAAAAATGCATACAAATTGTGTGTGTGTACATTATTTCCATGCAAATACCAAATTAACAATATTTAAATGTTATTTTGCCAGCTATTATGTTCTAATAATAATGATAATTCCTATCAGCAATTGTGTTGGTTCTTAACATGCAAAGTAGTTTAAGGAAATGAATTTAATTTTTTGCTCTAAAATATATCACGATTTATGTATAGAAAATTATTATGACGGGATAAAGTATTTCAAATGCATAAAATACAGTTTTACAAAGCTACCAAAATTATTGTTAGATGAAATTAGGCATTATAATTACTGAGCCTATTGCATTTTATAATAATTTATGCAAATAAGAATTTTTTCGCTTAAAAACAATGAATTGTAATTCCAAGTGTTATGGAAACAGCCTTTTCGACGGTGTTTTGACCACAATACAAATGCTTTCTTTTTTTCTTGGAGGCTCCGGCTCTACCACAACGTCGCTTCTCACAGTGTGTCAAGATACTGCGTTAGCTGGCATAATTCACTGGAGTGTTTATAAACATTTTGTTAGTTGTATTTAATGTAAAATAGTTAATTGAGTCAGCGTTTTCTTAAAGGTTACTGTTTTTTTTAAATCTTATTTATATGGTCGTGGTTTTTATATTACTTCATCTTTCCCTTCAGTAAGTTCTAAGTTAGATAAAAAAAATATTTTTCTCCGTCTCTTGATTGAAATGATAAATCTGATCTATTAATCTATGAAAAAAGTTAGGCTATTTATCCATTTTTCTTATTCGATGCATTTATGCGACAATCAGTAATACAGATTGAATAACAGCGATGATCTCCAAATCCACTTCTAAAAAAATCGTGCTCACTCAGATAATATTACGTCGCTTGTCTGATATATGATTAACGATCAATGCGCTTATCGATGCAACGTCAAATTTACACATGACCATATTTTCCTACTGTTTGTTTTATCTGCACCATTACCACACATTGAATGAAAGTGGTGATCCCCAAATCCACTTCTGGATTCGCGCTACCACCGATGACAAACCGCGATTAGCCGCCGGGCGCTATTCTTCACGTGATTATCTCCCCAATCATCATTTCATCAATCCACCTTCCTTCGGATCCGATCATCAAACGAAACAAAAACACAAGCAGCGTTATCTCAATGGCGACAGCCCATGCATTGGAAACGTGTTTGATATCTTGAAGCATATATATATAGATCGCGGCGGGCCATGAATGTCATTCACCTGATAAAAACTAACTTTCGTTTTTTTTCCAAAGAGAACGGACAGAGTAACTATCTGGACACTAGGATATGATATTTATTAGGTAGTACCACGTACCACAGCGGAGTCCAAGTAATATTATGTAACTCATAACTCATAATATTATATAACTCATAAAAACTAACTTTCGTTTTTTTTCATCGAGGACTAACAGCTTTACTATTTGGACACTGGGACAATATAATATTTGTTAGGTAGTACCACGTACCACAGCTCGGAGTCCAAGTAATATTATGTAACTCATAATATAATATAACTGATAAAAACTAACTTTCGTTTTTTTTCAATGAGGAATAACAGCTGTACTATCTGGACACTGGGACTATATAATATTTATTAGGGTAGTACCACGCACCACAGCTGGGAGTCCAAGTAATATTATATATGCAACTCATAACTCATAATATAATATAACTCATAAAAACTAACTTTCGTTTTTTTTCAACGAGGACTAACAGCTTTACTATCTGGACATTAGGACTATATAATATTTATTAGGTTAGTACCACGTACCACAGCTGGGAATCCAAGTAATATTATGTAACTCATATTATTACGTAACTCTTAAAAACTAACTTTCGTGGGTTTTTTTCAACGACGACTAGCAGCTTTACTATCTGGACATTAGGACTATATAATATTTATTAGGTTAGTACCACGTACCACAGCTGGGAATCCAAGTAATATTATGTTACTCATAACTCATAATATTACGCAACTCATAAAAACTAACTTTCGTTTTTTTTCAACGATTAGTAACAGCTTTCCTATCTGGACTCTGGGACTATATAATATTTATTAGGTACACTCTTAAAACAGACGAGTGATTCTAACTCAGTCTGATTAATTTTCACTCCTCCAGTCTGGAAAATGCACTTCTCCTTTTGGAGTGGATCCTTTGTGTGTTAAACCTCCGACAGGATCACTCAAAACGAGTGATTTTAACTCAGTCTGAGTTAATATTCACTCTTTTCCAGTGTCGAAAATGCACTTCTCCTACTGGAGTTTATTTCACTCTTTTGTTTTAAGAGTGTACGTACCACGTACCACAGCTGGGAATCCAAGTAACATTATGTAACTCATAATATTACGTAACTCATAAAACTAACTTTCGTTTTTTTTTTCAACGACGACTAACAGCTTTACTTTGTTTACATTAAGACTTTGAAATATTTATTAGGTAGTACCACGAACAGTACCTGGAAATACGAGTATTATCATGTAACCATAACCAATATAAACGATAATTTCGTTAGAAATGCCAAATCTTACTATTTGTCCTCCTATATCTATGGGCTATAAAACTGGCAACCTTACGGTCGAGGCATAATTGGTCGATAATTTTTATGATGGCTTTATAATTTTTATTGACTCTAAAATTTTATTTTTATTTGCCACGCCTGTATTTTGAAAATCGAAGATACATTTAGTTTAAAAAAAAGGTAACTTTCCCCCTGGAAGTTACCTTTTTATAAAAAATTCTCTTCTAAATTTTTTTTTATAAATTTTTTTTTGTCTTTAACAAGCTATTAAATTGACGGTGTTACTGTAGGAACATTGGAAATTTATAAATTTATTACGAAGTGTCACACCTGTTGTCTGGTAATCAAATAAATATTGAAGAAACTCCAAAATAAACTTTAACTCTCTTTTAAAATGAAGCAAATTTTTGGTTATACTTTTCAACAATAGCATAATATGCTCTAGGAGTTTAAGAAAATATCAATTGCAATTCTATTTTACTAGAGTTAGTAAAACATTTTATAAGAAGGGTATAATTGCAAAACTCACATTCTCCAAAGTATAATTAAGATACCGGTCACTTCATTGGCGACTTTTGACGATTGTATATTCAGTTGTACGAAATCACCAATGAAGTGGCCGGACTCTATATCATAGTTATACTTCTTTACATATACGAGTTTTGCAACTGGACCCTTCATATATTTAACTTAAAACTTTTAAAACATTATTAAATATATCAAGATTTTGCCTGATTTAAATTTTATGTTTTCGAAATTCTCTCAGTTAAGATTGTTAATATTTCTAACATAAAATATCATAGTGTGTTGAATAACCAGTTACAAAGAGCAAACTTTCCAAATTTTGGAACCTAAAACGCAAACAAAATACGCTTAAACTTCGACGTTGGATTTTATACTTTGAATGACTTTTAAGTTATGAACTCAATGGAATGAAATGCTACACTTGTAGCATTACTGTCTACTCTGAGTAAAAGGTTTGATTGTAAAAAACAATTGTTTTGTATTATTTTCTCCAGATATATTTTTTAATTGTATAAATGTATCTGATTAGACAGTTGGGAAATGTGTCTGATTAGACACAGGAAAACAATAACTTACATTTTAAAAAAATAACATTACCTAAGCTAAGAATACTTTATTCTTTAAAGTATAAATTATCTTAAGAATGAAGGAAATATACTTATTACAGAATTTTGTTTACGTTCTACAACTATCTAGAATCAATTTTAACTAATGATTGGTTTTAAATTCTGAAGAAGAATTATTTCTTCATTTCTTTTTTCATTACTTATGCAACTAATTATTGTCTTTCCTATGCCCAGTTTTACATTCAGAATACTTTTCTATAGCTATTTATTTTTAATTGAATATATTCAAGTTGAATAAATTCAACTCAACAGCATTTCTTTTGTGCATTGTAATTGCTCCAGCGTTCTTACATCCAGGAAGACAGATATTTACTCATAATTCAAACAATTAAGAAACGAGATAATCACATTTAAAAAACAGAATCGTCACACAATTATTTGCAACTTAAAAATAAGTTGTAGTCATGAAATCATCTACAAAAACAATGTTCTTTGTCATCGAAAACAACAACTACCCCTTCTTTTATAGCGAACATAATCAAATTCCCTTTCTATGACCTAAGAACAGCAACAGCAAATCGCCGAAACTTCATGTTGGGGATTGAATGGAACGATAATTACTCTTATGTTAGGAATGATAATGGATCGGAAGAAGTTCAAGAACTATGTAACGGTACGACAGATGTCGTTTAGTAGACAGGTTGACTGCTCTGTTCCTGGGGGAGAATGTTGAGACAACTTATTATAAACATGCTTCCTTATTGAAAATCGAATTAGCCTAAGGGATATTTTCCATTCAAAAGTTGTATATATGAAAACATTTTAAAGATGAGAATGGAGTTATTTATTTATAAAGAAAAATGTAATGCGTTGTGGACTTAATCATTTTATATCAAAGTGAATCGTAGAAATAGTAATTGAAGATAAAATAATTATTTATCGGAAATATTTATAAACATTTATTGAAAGAAATTTCTTCCCATTGATGGAACTCTGCTTGCTTTACTACCACTTTTGATTCGGAGGGATAATCTTTAAACATTCCTAAGTTTTAGAAGAATTGTCCTGAAATATATTGCCCTAATTTAAAGTTCTTTGGAACATCAAGGTCTTTTTAAAATTAAAAACTGTAATAAATAAAGACAAATATCGCTTCTGATGTTAAAAAGGAATAAAGACATATAGCATAATTATGTTTAAAGATGATATATTTACTAAATCGTTTAGATATTGTAGACATCACAATAAACATTAATATTCAATCTTTATTATATTAAATAAAATTTCCTCTGAATGACTAAAATGAAAATGAATCTACATATGAGGTTGTCAAATTAATAGAACGATAATTGCCCATATTTCAAATGATAATAGTCAGTTCTCCGTCCTACCGAATCTTAACACTAGAGAAAAAACGATTTAAAAACGAAAAAAAATTTTATTGAGGGTAATCATGAGATATCTCATTTCTCAAATTAGTCCTAAAAGACAACTCATTCAACTTCATTACAACTTTTTTTTATTTCAAAACATGGAATAAATAAAAACACATTACTTCTGATGGTTCAAAATAATCGGTATTTATTATAATGACATTTGAAAAATGAATTCCATTTAAGGGTAACTCAATTTAACGACTTGAAGATGTCAAAATAAATCGAACTTTAATAGCTTCTGTTCAAAATAATAATGGATCCGGAAAGAAAGAACAATTTGAAGTTCTACGTATAACGGACGCACCGAATAAGACGGATTATTACTAAATCTACATATCGACTGCCTTAAGGATGAAACTTGATAATTATGCCTGATTGTGTTCTTCGTTATTGAGTAGAATTTAATAATCAATTTATAAATACATGACGCTTATAATCAAATTCCATACTACAATTAAAGTAAAATAAGACTGTTTGATTTGATTCATGTACAATTCGATTGAAATAGTCGTCGTTATCATAGTTGGCACGACAGCGTAGGGTGGGACACGTCATTCTGTTGAACACTTTCCCAGGTAAACTAACTCGGTTCAGTCGACAGTGATTTTGGATATGCCTGGTCCTGAACCTGGGACCTTTTGCATGCAAGACCAGTGCCTTACCGAAAAGGCTCCACAGCCCCCCTAGGTTTTTAAACAATCTATATATCTTAAAATTAATACGCTTTCACCTATTGCTATTTTCTCTGACGACCAGAAGAACGCTTCTCAGAGCAATTCTCTCAAATATTGTAATTCTATACGAATTTCGTCTAATTTAAAGAAATACTTCGTCCATTTTTGAGCATTTGAGTACAGCAATGATATTCAGTTTCCCCAAAATCAAGATACAGAATCGTCAAATCAAGATTGTTAAAGTGAGGATTCGCGTTTACTCAAAAGTCACGTGATAGTTTGACGAAATAATCCTCAAAATTAACGAAATGCGGCTTGAGGATTAATGAATCGTCAAAAGTGAGCGTTTTATTTCTGAAGAGTGTAGATCAGCATACTTTTGATCCTACTCAACCCTTCCATTGATCCATTACTCCGTAGTCCCTTGCTCGACTGTTCTTCGCATGTTAAAGATAAAATATCAATCATTACTGCTGAGTTCCTGTCCTGCCTCTCATCAATATAACTAATAGCTCTAATTTAAAAAACTACACTCCGTGCCAACCTAACTTGGGTGAAAGCAATGAGTAAAAAGGCAGAGGGAAAAAGCGCGATTGGTCCGTTAGTTGTAAACTCTTGTAAGGTAATATTTACACACATAATGATCAGAATACAATTTAAGAAAAATACACTTTTCATTCTGATAAAATTGCCAAATTTTCTCAAATAATATTGAAATCTGTTAGACCTTAAACGAGGGGCCCGGATGGCCGAGTGGTAAGCATCGCAGGCCAGCAGTCTGCGTGCTGTAACGGGCGCGGGTTCGATTCCCGCCTTCGCCCTGGGTGTATTTCCTCTCTTTGTGACAGTAAAAACTCTTTCTATGTATGTATTACTTGACGAAGACTTATAAGCGGCTCACTGAGCAAGCACACAAGTCGGAATATATATGTAAAAATACCCTACCCTACCCTACCTTAAACGAGATATAAATGTTTTAAACATGTTTTCTGGATCGTTTGACAAATAATTATGGAACTCTGTACATGCGCTGAAGGATCTTCTCCATAGCATATTTCTATTTACCCAACTTAGGTTGGCACGTAGTGTAAACTTGTTTTTGCTTTAAATTTTAGTGTTTTCTTGTTACAAAATAATTAAAAAATTTACGATTTTTGTCATTTACTTTATTGAAGTGATTTTTTTATACAAAATCAAAGAAAATTATTACACTAGTAAACGGTTCTTAACACATTGACTAAAAACTTTCGATTGCAGTTTAATTTTTTTTATTTTTTCCATTAAATATACCGAGAGCCCATATTTAATGAAGCTCAGTAAAATAACAAAAAAAGTTGCAATAGATTCAGGGGCACTGCTAATTGAAATAAAAGTCTACATTCCTTCACGTAAATATCTGTTTAGACATAATACGCATTAGTGATTTTATAAGAAGCCAGATTTTATGGTAGGGAAAGTATCGCGGTTTCTCACATGAGCTCATCTACCTCGCAGATTGTTTTAGAGAAAAGAATGCAGATCCTGCTAGAAATCTGTGAACTAATCTCGATCACGAATTGTGGGGGCGGTGTAATAGTAATCATCGGTTAGAAGGTTGATGGATGTGCGATAAGTATCGCTAGCAATTGAACCTTTGAAATTAACGAATTGTAAACGTTTTGAAAAGGCTCTTCGAACACTCTCAGAAATAACACTTTCATTTTTTGACGATTCCTGAATCCTCAAGTATCATTTCGTTAATTTCGAGGATTGTTTCGTCAAACTAACAAATGACTTTTGAGTAAACGCGGATCCTCACTTTTACTATCCTGATTTGACGATTCTGTATCTTGATTTTCAGGAATCTGAATCTCATTGTTGTACTCGCATGCTCAAAAGTGACGAAATATTTCTTTAGATTAGACGACATTCAAATCCCCATAAAAGTGACGATTCAAATTTCCTCACTTTGAGGAAACGAAAACTCGGAGCATTTGCCAGTAATCAAATCGTCAAAATTAAGGAACATTTCGTCGTTTTTGAGCATTCATTTTTTAGAGTGAATGTCTGCAAATCTCCAAAAATTGGCTCCGTAGAAAGGATACGAGTACGAGTGTATATATTTAGATCGTAATACATATTTTTGGCACTTAAGAAACTCAGGGCAAACTCAGGGCATTGATTATATTACATTATTTACTATTTTATGTAACGATCTTTGGAATGATATAATTAATCGACTTGGTTAGAAAACTTAATAGGATTGAGATAAATATCGCTAGCCTTCGAATTAGATAGTAGAAAATTTAAATTGTAAACGTTTTTTGAAAGATTTTAGAATGTCTGAAAACTTATAAAAACTTGTTTTGGTGAAAATTGCTCTGTCAAGCACAGTTAAATATTTGAATGCAAAAAAATTAATCTATTTTACTGATCGCAAAAATAAACTACATATTAACTTTTAAAATGACCGAAATCTTTCCAGACATTTTTCCTAATTTAAAAAAAGTGCTACTGTTAATTCACCACACTTAAAATGCCTTCAAATGCAGACAATTTTTTTTTTTATATTTTCGAAGCGTCCCAAAACTGAAGTACCATTTTGAACCAGATTACCATTCGTTTACAATTATATTTAACATAATCATGAAGTTGAATCAGAATTTTTTAAAGTTTAATGAGCACAAGTTCAAGGATAAGTTATAATCGTCACTGCATGCCATTGTAAAAGTGAATAACAAAGAGCAACAAAACACCGTCATCGTTAAAACGTATGCACATACAAATTTGAACTTTTTTTAAGATTTCATATTCGATAACCCGTCAAAGTTATAGGCTTTCAGATGCACATGATTTAAAATTAGATAAAACCCATTAAATCATTACTTCTCCGATCGAAAATATATTGGTTTAAAAAAACTATAGGTCAGATTTTTGCCAAAGTATATTTAAAGCATGAAATGAGTCTCGGTCGTGAGTTAAGAAAAAACTATTAATCATTTAGATTGACATAATTTACTTTATTATTAATGTAAAGGGAAATTAAAGGTTGTTATTGTTATTCCAAATATGTAAAAGCTATTTATAAATTATTTCATTTTAATTACAATAATAAAAAGTTTTATGCTAGACATTTATTCCTCAGCCAAACATTAATATATCTTTACAATCTCTATCAGTTCAATATTTTTTCCTAACTAAACTTGCCGATATTTTATACCAGATATAAATATTCAGATATATTTTTATAGCATAAATACTTTTATATTTTGTTATTCTTTATATATGTCTCACTTTCATTTTTATATGTTAGGATATTTCTAATATACAAAAAAAAATTACTGCCCTTTAAAACATTTTTTGTTGCAATTTTTTCCCGAGAATAGTATACTTTACTTAAAAATAAAATACCTTTGATTGTAAAGTGCTATAATTTATTAGTCCAAACTCAGTTTTCAAATGAAATAATAAACTTTTATTTCAGGTTCCAAACCAAGATGTTTCCTTTGGCTTCAATTGTGATTGTAGCACTCTCCTTAACTAGAGTGGTAAGCATATGACTCTTTAAAAGAGCACTATTTTTTTTATAAAATGTTGTGCCTAAAACTTAATAATTATTAGCTAAAATATAAATTCAAAAGATATTTAAAGAAAGACGTTTTATGAAGAACATATATTAAACATCTCTCTTTTCACAATAACTTACATTTTTAAAAATAATATTGCCTAAGCGAAGAATACATTATTCAACCATTAAAAGGTTTTTTCTAATTTCAAGTACTAAAATATCTTAAGTCTTCTGAAAAACCACTACATATTGTTTATGAAAGAAATCGACTTATTATAGTATTTTGTTTATGTTCTACAACTATCTAGAATCATTTTTACCTATTGATTAATTTTAAATCCGGAAAAAGAATTATTTATTTCTTTATAATTTTTTCTTACATATGCAACTAAAAATATCGTATTTTAATTCTAGAAAAATATATTGATATTTAATTTTTTTTTCTAAAAATAAATTAATGACAAAGAAATATTGTTAAGTTAAAATTCATAATTCCATGAATGCAGCTTCCGTGACTCTTTTTATGCTTGCTTTTATCGAGTATGAAAGGAAATATTTTATAGCTAAAGACTTTCTTTTTAAAACGGATTCGGGTGTAATTATTGGCCTATACTAAAACATTTAAGTCAAAAATATGTGTCAGTATAAGCATTTTAACTTCATCCATTTGTAGTAAAAGTAGATAAGACCCATTATACTTTTGCACTTAGTAGGTAATTAAGAAAACATCTTTTAAAAGTTTGGCATTTAGCTAAAAGTTTATTCACCCAGATTACCTAATTTAATTGCTTGCGTAAAAAAATTTACAACTCTGAAGAAAATATTTAGAAAACATGTTCATACATAAAAACTGTTCGAGTAATAATCCTGTGGTGTCCATTTATTAGCTTGCTATTGAGTTAGTGCCCAAAACTACGAATCTTTAGTTTTGATATACATATTTCTAAAAGTAAAAACGCAAGTGTAAAACTGCAAGTAAATTTCCATGGACACTTCAAACACTCTTATGTGTGCTTGGTTGGAAATTTAAGCATTGGATATAAAATTATAAATTAAATAAGCACAATATACTCGATGATTCAACTCATTTCAGAGCATTATTTTTAACGATTCTGAGAACTAGGCCTACATTTTTATTGATCCCTATACCTATAAATTTCAAATGTGAATATGTAAAGAGTTTGACTATTCAGTGTTTAATGTTCCAAATGCTAAAATAACAAACACTAGAAATACAAAAACAGAATTTTGTTTTTTAAGATATAACTGTCTAAACTTAACACGGCTTTGAAAGTTCTAAAGAAATGCCGTTCATCAATAGTTAAGCTGGAGGTCAAAAGCCTAAGGCCAACACTTTCATTTCTGTATATACCCCCAGACATGATTTACTTTGAATGCGTTCAACGAACTATTGAAAATAAAAAATAAAAATATACACAAAAAAGGCAAAGCGTTCAAAGTTGAAAAGAAAGTGCTATTTTTTTCACCTCAGAGGCAAATATTTGAGTTGATCAAAGGCCCTTCAGAATACAGCAGGTGGTGGCGACAACACGCTTCTTTAATTGATGTTCTTTGTTTCACAGAACGTTGCATTGGATTGCTTAAGTTGTAACCAGGGCCTTCCGTACGATGCATAACTCGATGCCAATCTGTAAAACTTATGTCAGCTATTCCATTACGGTTCCTCTTCCTACAATGTTTTTATTAATTCAAAGATATTTCGTAGGACAGAGTGGTAGAATATTTGGTCATTCTTTTCCTGACTAAATACCTTCTTTAATTGATGTTCTTTGTTTCACAGAACGTTGCATTGGATTGCCTAAGTTGTAACTAGGGCCTTCCGTACGATGCATAACTCGATGCCAATCTGTAAAACTTATGTCAGCAATTCCATTACGGTTCCCCTTCCTACAATGTTTTTATTAATTCAAAGATATTTCGTAGGGCAGTGTGGTAGAATATTTGGTCATTCTTTTCCTGACTAAATTCCTTTCTACGTTGCTCAAGCAAAATGTTGATTTTTAAAAAAATGGTACTTTAAAACATACTTTCCATTAATAACCTATTTTACTTTTAATTTGTACCAATTTTCAGTTTTAAAAAAATGCAGGCACTGTTTAAATATACGAGCCTCTTTGCAAAACGAAGGACAACCACGGTTAAAAATGGTTTCCTATAAAAACATAAATTTTGCATGTATCTCAAAGTCATTTGAGACTTTATTTTTTAATCATGTGTCCTATTTTCCCACCTACATAAAACTTCAATACAATTTTAAGTTTCAAACTCAAACTACCCAAAATCAATTGTCAGTTACCTTCTTGTCAAACCTTTCCAAAACAGAATCCTAAGTAACAAAGCTATTGTTGTTTATTTCCAGACAGGCTCGTGTAAAAGTTATTTACTGGGATTGGAAGAGATCTCATGAAGTAAACAAAATTGAATGACCGAAGTAAATGAGTTATTTTAAATTTAAATCTTAAAACTTGGCAGGTCAACAGTTCAAACTCATAGGAAATTTAATGTGCAAGAAGAAGAAAATTATAGTGAACTATAGACATTATACTGGAAATTATAGAAATTAGATTCTAATAAAAATTCGATCAAACGTTGACAAAAAAAGGTTTTTCTTTTTTTGGTTGAATAAAGTTAGATTCTTTTTAAAGATAAGGCATATTGTAAAACTAGTTTAATTTGACTTTAAATTAAAAATTTCTATAGATGGCATTTTAATCATAAATTTTTAGTGTGCTAAATGACTATCCAACGTTGTATTTAATTGTATATTACCATAATAAAATGCACTTATGAGAAAATTATGACTTAAATTTTAAACAATGTTTTACCAGGAAGCGATATTACATCATATTTCAGCTAATTAAGGGATTTATAAACCTATAGCTTTTCAATAAAATGGTACTTCATTTGCTATGTTATGTCGTTGTCCTTGCTAGAAGTATTTTAAGTAAGTGTATATTTTTTAAATAGTCATGTGTATGACCCCTGAACAAAAGTAAGTAATTTTGAATTGTCGGTCAACACCCTTCAAAGTTCACCAATTAAGGATCTCCACGTAAGTCAAGAAATGAGTTTTATTAAGATGCTTCGAAAGTCTTTAGGAAGTTTTAAGCATAAGTACATCCTAAATATGTTTTAATATTTAAGTAAACTATGTAAACATATCCATGACATATATCAAAGACATTAATTAGTTCATTTTTTCACACCTTTACTGTAATTACTATAGTCTATATATATATATATATATTTGTACTAGTTTATTGATAATTTTTTAAGCCAAATACCATGAATTTTGTATTTATTTTGAACACATTGCATTTTTAATCACAGTTATTTTTAATACTTGTGTCTTTTTCTCGCACATTTAAAATATTTTTACATTATAGGCTTATAGTGATGATACTCTCCAGCCTGTATACATTCCTAGTACTACTGCAAGTTCTTTTGATGATAAAATGAATACGGAAGGATCCGGCACTATGAAGAACGATTCTATAGTAAAAATTCAAGAACCAGCCCCTTATATTTCTCTCACAAAAGACCTAACTATTGAAGATGCTAGTAGTTCAAGAGGGTTCGCCTTTACAGAACCGATGGTGCCCCACACAACTGCTAATTCTCCCGTTTCCGTTATTAGTGTGAAAGACGGGTCGGTCACGGAAGACTCTTCAGTTGTCACATTTCAAGAAACAAGTGACAGTCCAACCATGTCTAAAAGAATTGAAGATGTAGAAGCATTAGGTATTCTGTCAACGGAACGCGTTCATTATGAAGCAACTTCGAAACAAGAAGAGGCCGTGAACTTGGCCACTGAAAACCTTACTTTGTTCTCGACCGCTCCGAGCTCTGTATCTAAAGACGATAATCCCACTGATGCTTCCAAATACCTACACGAAATTACAATAAATGAAACAACTGTAAGCCTTTTGAGTAAAACTAGCACCCCTTCGGTGGATACGGTAAAGGAAAAACAGGAAAATACACCCCAAAATTCCTTTTTTGATTTAAACAGAATTTTATATACGGTTCAACCCACTGAGACCTCAGAACACAACGAAAGCTTCAAAATCACTAATAAAGAATCTCAAACTGATTTTTATATGTCAACAACACATGAATACATGGACATTACGAAAGAACACTTCGAAATATCTAAAGTCCCAGAAACTTTTGTATCATCTACGGAAGCTTCATATGCTGAAAACCACAAACAAACCAAATCAGAGAGTGTTGCTGGTAATGATTCTCCTATCTTTATTACTGATAACGAAGACATTTATAACTCAACTAGATTCCCTAAAAGAATCCAAGGAGCACGAGATAGATATCCTGCTGAAGGAAGGGTTAGACCAGCTCGTCCGGATCCCGGCTACACACAGAGAGAAGACCAAATTGATATTGTTCGACCCTATCGTCCAGACACACCCATTCAACAATATCCTTACTACAGACCAACACCTGATAATCGAACGCCGGTAATAAGGGAAAATACAGAATATACCAGACCAGCTCGACCAGATCCCGATACTCAGAGAGCATCTTTCAAGCCCAACTATAGCTTCACCAAGGCCACATTCTCAACTTCTGATGCCCCAACTGCCAAACCCTACAGGCCGTCCTTCAACCGGCCATACGTGCCACAGGGCAGCTTTGGAAGACCTTACCGTCCTGATTTCCATCGACCAGCGTCAAGACCAACTGAGGACGGAATTTACAAAGCAAGTACTAGCGGTGCTTCAACTCATGATGCAGAGATCTTTGAACATTCAAGAGCTGATTATGAATACACTAGGCAATCTGAATCGGGAGCCCCTTCCATGTTGAAATCAAAGCCTTCTACAGATGCCGCCGCCAGTTCAACTGAAGAAGACGATATTAAAATAGGATTCACTCCCAATATACAAACTGCAAGGCCCTATAACTATTACCCAAAACCTGGAGGTAGTTTTACCGTCTCTGACACCGTAGTCAAGCCATTTTCAGGAACTGTGATTTCAGATAAAAATTTAACTAGAGTGGAATGTAAGTTTGATTGAATTTTCAGTAATTTCATTTTTTGTTTACTGTGATATTTACAGTTTTAATCTTTGATACAATAAAGAAATAAAATTCGTCTTTATGAAAATTGTAAAATTTAAAATATTAGCATTATATCATAACCAATCATTTTTTTTAAATGCAGAAGCTAATGATTTTCACACCGTGTACTAACTTTAAAAAAAAGTACTATAAAATACATTAGTAAAAATTTTAAATTTAAATTAACATGAATATTGATGCCATATACTTGCACGATACATCCATTTTCATGTTGTAATAAACTAGTTCAAACTTTTTTATTGTGATTTGAAACAATAATTGTAACAATTTTACTACACATAAAACTCCTTCGTTTTCAGACATTAAAGCAGATTGTTTCGACAACTACATGAAGGTAACTATGCGCTTCAATGGAACTTTTGATGGTCTGATATACAGCTCCGGATATGCCCAAGATTCATCTTGTAGCTATGTGAACGGTTCTGGAAGAAATCATTATGAATTTTTCATTCGATTAAACCGTTGCGGCACACTTGGTCAACAAGAGGTTTCAGAAGACACTGTTTCACCAGTTACTCGGGTAAGTAATGACCTTCATACATCCTTTCCAGTAAAGCAAGGATGTAAGTGCAATGCTCTGTTAATGGGGGACTTTGCAATATAATAGATTTGATAGGACAGAGTCCTTAAATACTTGTATATGTTACGTTTTAATATGTAGGGCGAACTACTGATGAGCTTTATAGTAAGGGAGTAAATAATAAAGAAGATTTATTGATACTTTTTCTAAAAGCTGGATTCTACGGTCTGTGTCAGCAAAGACACGGACAGGTTTTGTGATTGGTTGGTGATTTAATCTACAAACTAACCGATCATACTTAAAATCAATTCGTGTCCTCCCGGACATGGACCTTGGAATCAATCCTTTAGGGGTTTTATATCGGATTTAAGACAAGATATATTATTTACTGTCAATGCGAATTATAAGACTACTCCTGAAAATATAAAAGTTTAGTTTAAAATATTATTATATTTATAAAAAAAATCTGGTATAGAGCAACTCAGTATTTAATATAAATAAATATTATCACTAGGTGTTATTCGAAATTTATCTTATATTTTTTTTCTTTGCGTTGGACTCAATCAAACTTAAAATTTCTTCATGCACATTAAGAAAACATTACAATTTATTACATACTTATTTTTTTGCTGATGAAATTTTGGAAATTTTGAAAAGGACTTATATTCTGAAAATATATTTTGTGATGAATAGTTGAATAACTAATTTTTATTTGAAGAATACAGTGGGGATTCCTTTTCCTTAATGCCCTTGACAGTCGATCGTTAATAAAGCCAATTAAAAACAAATATTTAGTACAAACAGAGTTAAAGTCGAATAATTTTTTTATATGGAATACCTTGATACGGCCAATAAAATGGTGACGTTTCACCCTTAAGTAATAAATTTTGTATGGAACTAAATTTATGCAATCGATTCTGACCTCAAATTAACCCATATCTAAAGTAGAGTACTTAGAAGCCATTATAAAAATGAAATATTTAGGTATATAATCTAATTAGAAAATAATTTATTGGCAAAAAAGTACTGCAATGCAAGTGATTCCTTATTCTAAGAATTATTCACACATGCAGTTTCCTCTAGAAAGATTTTAATGCATTACTAGTCACTTCTTGTTTTAAAGTTTTTTTCTAAGTCGTAGTTAATATTTTTATTGCTTCTTTATTATCTATGGTGAAATTAGACGAGCAGCACATAAATTGAAATAAGGCTGAGATTTGTCTGGGTCTATTTTATGGACCAAAAAAAAATTAACATGGAAGTTTTTAAGGGAATGCCATAAAAATGTAACATTAAAATTAGGTTACCTGACGAACACATTAATCGTAACCCTTTCAGCGTATGCAATGCAAATATCTAATTATTTCACATCTATCACATAAATTCAAATGCGGCAGAGATTTGTCTAGGTCTATTATATGAACAAAACAAAAAAATAACGTAGAATTTTTTAAGGGAATGCTATAAAAATGCAACATTAAAATTAGGTTACCTGACGAACCCATTAATTGTAACCCTTTCAGAGAATGCAATTACAATATCTAGTTATTTTTAATTTATATAATTATAAGGACATATTTTATTTCAGCGACGACAAGAACGAGCTCAATACTTAGTAAATACAGTGACTGTTCAGTACAACGCTGTCATTGAAGAAGACATTGATGAACACTTCCGAGTAACTTGCGAGTACGGCTATGACTTCTGGAAAACTGTCACATTTCCGGTTATTAACGTCGAGTGAGTAGTATTTTTTTAATTGATTATAACGTTCCCATTTTAACAATAAATTCTAAGCCCTAGCAGAAATGAATGCATTCTATATTTTGACATTGGACATTTCTGTCAGTACAGATTTCTGTGTTGAAAAAAAAAAGAGTATGGAATGATACAAACACGCGTTAAGTTATACACTCTTAAAACGAACGAGCGATTTTAACTCAGTCTGATTAATTTTCACTACTCCAGTCTAGAAAATGCACTTCCCCTTTTGGTGTGGATTCTTTGTGTGTTAAACCTCCGACAGGATCACTCCAAACGAGTGATTTTAACTCAGTCTGAGTTAATATTCATTCCTTTCCAGTGTCGAAAATGCACTTCTCCAAATGGAGTGGATTTCACTCTTTTGTTTTAAGAGTGTAATGCCATTAAAATAAAACTGTTGATGTTATTCTAGAAAATGTGCGGTAAATATAAAATTATACTCTAAAATATATCTGTAATTGAATACCAACCTGTCTATAACTTACAGACGCTGTCATTGATCTGCTGCATTAAAATATTTAAAAAAAATACTTAGAGAACATTTCTCCATAATGAGTATCATCAGAACCCATCTTCATAAATGTTAATTTGCAAGTTCCTCAAGTTCGTGCATGGAAGAAGAATCTGATTTTGCATCTAATTTCTCACCCGAAAGCAAGCTTTAGCAGCTTTAGTGACACGATATAGTGTCATAACCTGCAGATATATTTCCGATGTCGCATAAAAATTGCATTAAAAAGTCTTTATCCGATATTTTTTGCTTCTGGAAAGGATTACAAATTAAAATTTGCACGCTAATATATGCAGTATTTTTAGCGAGACGATAATAATATGCAGTGTTATATTCGTTTGTAAATTTGACAAAATGGAATTCTTTGTCCTTGACTCTAAGCCCATAATACTAAGCCGCATTATTTAGAAAAAACACAAAAATAAAATGTTGAGCATTGTCAAGGCTCTCACGGAAGGTGCAGCTAACAAAAGAGGTTTTTGTAGAACTTAAAAACGTGTACAATTCTGATCACATTTGCAGTTTTTAAAGATTTTTCACTATATATGAAGAGCTGAAGTGCAAAACAAGTTAAATCACTTTTTTGCAAAAATTGAGTTGGTTAGCTTTTCATACAGGTATTGTAGGAAGGGATCCACCAACATTTTGATTTGCACAAAAAAAGCTAAATCGTATGTATATGTATGTATACGATTATAATCACTCATTATCATCAATACATATAATCTGTATAAAAAGCTAACCAACTCAATTTTTCCAAAGAGAGATTTAACTTGTTTTGCACTTAACGTCTTCATATCTAATCTTGAAATCATTTAGTTCAGAAACGGAGTCAAAAAATAAACATGAACTAGTTCTCTTCTTGCCAGGAGTGCTTCAGTGAAACTTCGCACTGGGAGTCCAGTCGTGTTCACCCTCCCCCCACCACAGTGCAACATGGAGGTGCGCAATGGATTCGGACCATCCGGAAACAGAATAACCGGCCCGGTTAACGTTGGAGACCCTATAACTCTTGTCATACACATGAAGAGCGAATCAAGTAAGTTCACTGATAAAATAAACAATGTAAATGTATAGTAGACTCCGCGTGCCATCCTTACTTAGGTAAAAACAAATAGTAAAAAGGCAGGGGGAAAAGCGCGATTGGAAACTCTTGTAAGGTAATATTTACATAAAAAATGATCTTGATACAATTTAACCAAAATGCACTTTTCATTCTGATAAAATTGCGAAATTTTCTCAAATAATATTCAAAAATGTTAGACCTTAAATGAAATTAATGTTTTAAACTTATTTTCTGGATGGATTCACAAATAATTTATGGAACTCTTTACATCCGCCAAATTATCTTTTCCATAGCATATTTCTATTTACCCATTTCAGATTGGCAAAGAGTGTAGGTAGGTTGGTGCACATATTTTCCAGTTTGTGTGCTTGATCAGATATCCGCTTATAAACCTTCGTCAAGTAAGGCAGAAACAGATAGAATTTTTTACTGTCAACCGAGAGAGAAAGTACACCCCAGGCAAATGCGGGAATTGAACCCGCACCCGGCACAGTACACAGACTGTTAGTGTAATAAGATGCAATCAAACCCACTAGGCCACCCGGGCCCCACATAAATTTATGTTCCATTGGCCCGTTTAATAATACTGTCAAGAGCGTTTTCAGTGAAATATTGGGCAAGTATTTTTTCATCATTTACTGATTTTTTTTAAACAAATCTAACAGATTTTCAGGTACTTACCCCCAAAAATGAACTCGGAATTCTCTGTTCTAATTGCTTAGTAAAGGTCAAGTTGTCATGAAATTCATTTTCACCTATCACCCGCCAAAAACGAATAAAAAATGCATTGATGTATGTCGAAATAAAGTATCAATAGCCAAATTATTCGAACGTTCTCATCGAGGTGCCCAGATTTTTAACTCATCCATCTTATATAGGCGATTTTTTGCAGGAAAAAAAACCGTACTCAAGAGTACAATATTACTTTACGATCGTTGACAGTTTATGGGCTACAACATAATTTTATGGGCAAGGAGCAAAACATAAGGGATGGGTATTTGGCCTAGACCATTGCTGGCGGCTAAACCCCGTAAATTTACTGAATTGTTTTACAGTCTAGTATTCGTATCGGAAAACTTGTTGTCCAATTAAATGAAATTTCATATATTTAACAGATATCGTCTATTGTAACATTGAAGAATTTAGAGAAGTTTGGGTTAAGGTATAAAATTGAGGCACTTATTTCTAAAATTGTATAATTTGATAGAAAAATATTTATTATATGAAATGTTTTGGTCAAATTTCACGAAAAAAGTCATAGATAATCATAACTAAATTTAATAAAAAAAAGGTGTTTTGTTTCTTAAGTAAGGGAATTTATTGTGCGTCAATTGCCTTTTGCTTTATTTTGCCAAATTCAAAAATGAAATGTGACTTTAAATGGCTACATTTTCGTATTATCTTAAATGATTTCAGCTATGTACGCATAGATCTTCGTAACTGCACCACCGGACACATTATGACATGTATCTGAAAAGTGTTCTAATCACTAAACAACATAATACGATATGGAAATGTCACAAAAAGGAAACAACGGAGTTAGAAGTAACTAAATCAGTAGAGCTTAAGAATTACCTGAGGCATACACTTTGAAGATAATTAAGAATGTTTTCTCTTACCATATTAAATGCGATATGGTGAAAATGGCTACTTCTAACTTGAAATATTTTTATAGCCACACATTTTTTTTTAATATTTTCTAAGAAATTTTTTATAAATAATAAGCATACTTCTAAGAGTGATTAAGAATAAAAAATCCTTTAAAATATCCGTCATTATTAAAAAGATTTATTTATCTCTTTTTATTTTAGAAATGCCAGTCACAAAAACATAAAATTACACCCTCTACTACTCATCCATTTTTTCAATGCATTAAAATTACAATCAATACTTTTAAAGCATTGTTCATAGTAACTTTAAAATATAAAATTTAGCTAGCACCCAGGTTCTGTTATCGATTATATCATGTATCAAAATAATAGAAAATTGGTTATCTAAAATACAGATTGTTTTAAGGAAATGATATCCCTAAAAATTTAACTTAGAAATGGACGAGCACATAAAAGGCAAGTTTAAATCCGAAAGGTTAAGCATTTTTTAAAAAAGACTCTGAAATGCTTTTAAGTCTTTAAGTTATTTTGACAAGGAGTAATTAAAAGCGACCGAAAGTAACTGAGTTGTAAATATTTGGACGAAGGTCAGTCTTAACGCATCTTTGAACTTTCTTTTTCTTTTCCATTATCGTCAGGTTAATTTGTGAGATTTGCTTCAGTAAACTGTGACAATTAAGAGTGGTCTGAGATTGTTTAAAGTACAAGTATCGGGATAATTAATGGCGTAATTACTTATTTTTGAATTTTTTTAAATGCATGCATATTAGAATACAAGTAGTATAAATTGCGTAAAAAATTCGTTTACATAATCCATTTCAATTAAATTTTGTTCAATAAATTTTAAATAGTTTAATGATCTCATCTATATATTTTTAATTTTGCAGCTAATGGCTATAATTTAATCATGTAGTTTTCACTTAAAATATTTTTGTCAAAATATTACTCATTTTGAGCTCATTGCTTCTTGAATTTTGTTTTTTAAACTAGGTTTATAATTCTTAGTTATACGAGATTTAGTTTACAAATGATTGCTAATTTCTGCCAATAGCTTTTAGTAAACCTTTTCAGTTAATATTAAATGCATATATTAAAAAAAACATGGAATAAGAGTTAAGAAGCCATATAAATATCGACGTATCATTTATGTATTTCAAACTATAAAAATATTTTTTTAAATAAATAATTTTCAAAGTCATCATCGGCATAATCTAGAAAAAAGTTGATGTTAAATTCATCCACTGTTTGCATTTATCCTTAACTTTTCTTAGACATTTATTTCTAATCAATATTCATTATCACGTATCTTATTAGTATTCAAAGACTCATATATACAAATTTTTTGTGTGACCACTTTTTCATATTTCATACACAAGCTCATTAATTTTCGTTCAAAGACACTTTCATAAACAGAAAGCAATTACTTGTCACAACCTTAAGCTACAAGTGACATGAAATGCGAGAAATAATATATGGGTAATGAGCACTTACGAAACTCTATTGAAGTCCCAGATTCTAATCAATAATCGTATATTTAAATTGTCGTACTCAAAAGGGGACATTTTAATAGCTGTAAAAAATAAGAATACTATTAATTTACAGTTCACTGCTCAATTTGAGTTCTTAATTATCATCATGATTTATTAATTCAAATAAAAACATACTGTGACAGTTAGGAAAAATGGTGTAGAAATAGCTTTTGATTCGTTTTATGTAGGATAGAAAATATTATTTGACTTGAGAAAAACAAGTGCGGTGCTCTTAAATTTTTATTCCCTTCTACTGAATTGTAACTAATTTATTTCAAAAATTCTAGATATAAACCGATATTTTATTTTAAACTTACACATTATTTTATATTTACTTTTTAGTTCATGATAACACTATCGTGTACTTATCCTCTGACATTCTATCAGTCATTAATCGGTAATTTTCAGGAGTTTTTATTTTTTTTAATGAAAAAATTATAAGCAAAAAATGTCATGCCCAATTTAAACTTTAAAAAAGATATCGCCTATGTTTTAGATAAAAAAAACCTTTACACAAATCGAAGAAAACTTTAAAACACAATCCAACCCGCTGAAAGCCCAGTAAATACTCAACCGGAAGTCTCACCTAATTTTCACCTTTTAAAAAGACGCAAATAAAATTCTTTCGAAGGTTGACTGACCAACCAGTTACTTTCTCTGCCTTAAGTTATTGAATCTATAAATACAACAAGAACTTATCTTAAACAAACTGTTGAGTTGATAATCTAAAGCCCTTTTTGAAAAGCACAGTTTAAGAGTAGCCTTGTGTGTCGACCTACACAATTAATATTGTTAAAAATCTTTTAATTGCTTTTACGTACAAGTCGAGTGTGATATAACGGTTAGCGAAAAGGAAATCGTGCAAAGAAGACACATTTTGTTATCTGAAGGTAAACCTTGTTAAGTACCTACACTGTGGAAATAATTGACCTTCGAAACGGATTTCTGTTCAAATCCGTTTTAACAAACGTGATATCTAATCATGTAAAAATATTCTTTTTGAAAACGAATCAATCATTCTTATGGCAAATTATCTTTTCACTATAAAATAAGGCATCTTCGTATTTTAACTACATTAAAAACTGATTCTGCATCTTAAAACTATTGTTCGTTATTTGCTCAAATATAAGAAAGCATAACCTACATTTTGTATTCGAAATGATTCTTGATTGTTGTATATTATTTTTCTAACTGGCTTCATTCTAGATATGCATAAAAGAACAACGACTCCAGTATAAAATGTCAAATTTTTATTAAAAAACACGTCTTAATGTGCCCCTTACTATTATTTTTACATTGTATTCAACCTGAAAAAACTTTATTTCTTATTTTACGTATATTTATTTATATAGGAGTAACCTTAAACTCGTATTGGTACTGATTAAGACATCATGAAGTTATTTACATATAAAAGGTTGAATAAAACTTGCCAGAACACATTTAATAAGGCCAATGGGATAATGACGGTACTCTTTTAATCGTTTAACTTCTTCGAAGCATTTAAGCTCCGATATATGTCTCCTCTATATTGCTTTCGACAGACGCATTTAAATACTGTTATTTGTAAACCGCTCCATTTTTTCGTGTAATTGCTATAACTGTTCCTGCGAACATAATCAATTAACTTTGTCACGAGAGAAACTTATCTAACCTTCTCTGAAGGTAAAAAAAAACATCGTAATGCTTTTGCACCTGCCCGTTAATTTCGTCGTAGCATTTCAGAACAAAAAAAGATGCAGCCCATATAATGTATTTGCCATTAGCCTAAGTTAGCAAAATAAGTTATTAAGTTAAAAGGTTCATTTTGAGCATATCAACTGTGTAGAAAAAGTAGTTTTTTTTCTTGCGCTTTTACAAGGTCTAATGCAACACGAAATTTGCCCATTGCCTGTAATGGCAGACAGTAAAACTCTTTTACAGAAGCAAGGTAGTCATATCAGGTTACTAGCACTCATGGGTTTGGCGAGACAGTAAAACGTTAACATAAGCTCCACCCTAAGCAAAAATTTGCAATGGAAATCTTTATGTGTAAATATAAAAATATTTTGTTCGGCCATTAACCCATAGGAGGAGATTAAAATAAATTTTATTAATTTTGCGTTCTATTGTTCAGTGTTAGCTGTTGTCGAAGTGTTAAATTATATTGATCGTAAAACACCTAGAAGTTCAAATACAAATCGTTTGGAATTTGGTAGGCTTTTTCAAATGGCATAAAGACATTAACAATTCTTATACTAAAATTATAATGTGCATAGATAAAAAAATTTATGTAATCTCAATAACTAAATCCGAAAGTAATTCTACTGTACTATTAATGAGTTAATGGACCTTAAAGTATTTCCAAAATATTCTCTTTCCGTTCATATTCTTTTATGAAATCTTTTAATTTAGATAATACTGACTTAGGTACCATTCAAAGATAGTTGGAATTTACCGAATTTATCCGGGTAATTTAAATAAATACTTCATCTGCTATAGTGAAACAAAGGAAATATTTATTTTAGGTAAAATAGTTATTTTATGGCATATATCTTAATAGTAATTAAATACAAAAAATACAAAACTGAAGAAATTGTTACAGTGTTATGTAAATTGTACTAATCTCCAATATTTCACACTAACCGTTATTATACTGCAGCCAGCCTATATTTAATCATATATGTATGTCTTTAGAATCGTTTCCTTACATGAAAATAAAGAGGTACAGATAAGTTAGCGGTCTCTCAGATACCTTCATATAAAAACAACCGCTATACTCCCATTCAATATGATAACTTTCAAACAGCCATTCAGTAGATGTTTTCTCCAAATTAAATCCCGTTCTTCTTTTTGATATCACCTCTGAACTTAGAAAGTGAAGTCACCGCCATTATTATTTCTACACTTTGTTACGAACCATCGGCCTTGGAAGGATTTCACTAGCAACCTTGATGTACTCATCTGATGTATCGATATATAGAATCACGTTGAAATCGTTTTTATAATTATTAACAGGTGCTTATTGTATATTTTACAGTAGTAATATGTTTGTCCTCACACAAAACATCGTGATGAAATAAAATATCGTATCAATGTATGCATAACGCGTCAAACACTCGCACTATGAATTTTTAATTATATTTAAAATTGTCAGTTCAGAAGGAATAGTATAAATAAGTATGCATTTGACTATAGGTATTTGAGATGTATACTTAACATAATCTTAGTTCAGAAGGAATAGTATAAATAAGTATGCATTTGACTATAGGTATTTGAGATGTATACTTAACATAATCTTAGTTTTTTTATTATAAAACTAGCAACTAAATACCCGTTCTTCGCATGGACTAAAAATATCATTTTAAGTATATGTACCATTTAATCCGTTATCACGCAATAAGAGGTTCAATTTTAAAATGAAAAATACACTATAAAATGCACCTCGGCAACGTGCCGAGTTACGAGTCAAACAAGTGTCTAATTTAAGAGTCCATTAAGAACATACAAACAAACACACACAAAACTTCATTTTTATTATTATAGATTTGTAAGTCAGTATACATCAGTTATTGTGCCATTTTTATCTGTTAAAATTAAGACTGAAGATATTGTATTGTAGCTCCATTTTTAACCCAAAATCTTTACGCATCGTTCTAAAATTGTAAATTAAACTAAATTTTTTTAATTAAATTTTTTATTCCCATTTGAAGAATAAAAAATCCTTTTAGAGAAGATAAAATGCATTATTATTTTTAAAAAATTAATATGTCTTGTGTGAGATACTTTTATGGCGTAATTTTATAATTTTCGGTTGCGTATTTCTTTAAGAAACTAATTATGATGCAAAATTGGGGAAATAAGTACAAGTAATTTAATCGTATGTGCACTGTACAAAAACCTGTGGTTTTTACAGTTAAAAACTATCAGCTTTGACGCCAGTTAATAGCTGTTTTTTTACAGTTTAAAACTGTAATTTTTTGCAGAAAAACTGCAATTTTTTTTACTGAAAAACTGTATTTAAACAGTTAGAAACTGTTAATTTAGCAGGGAAAACTGTTAATTTAACAGTTTCTCACCCCAGCTAAAATAAAATATCCAATACTAACCCTCGCGATCGAGTAATTACTTTGTCGCAGACGCTGCAGTATTGGGCTCGCATCGAGGTTTCTGGAAAAAGTATCGACCGGGCCCGTTTTTGATCCAGGAACCTCTTGTGTGTGAGCCCAATACTCAACCGTCTGCGACAAAGTAATTACTCGGTCGCGAGGGCTAGTATTGGGTATTTGTGCTTAACGATGATTTTTGCAAGTCTAGTTTAACAGAGTTTCTCCCTGTTAAAAATAACAGTTTTCCTGTTAAAAAGATTACAGTATTAAACTGTAGAAAAAAACCGTTA
The DNA here is from genome assembly GCA_023701765.1 of Hylyphantes graminicola. Taxonomy (NCBI): domain Eukaryota; kingdom Metazoa; phylum Arthropoda; class Arachnida; order Araneae; family Linyphiidae; genus Hylyphantes; species Hylyphantes graminicola. The sequence continues at coordinate 27,912,621 of CM043122.1, forward strand.
TTTACTGGCGTCAAACTTGACAGTTTTTAACTGTAAAAACAACAGGTTTTTTTTACAGTGTGTCAAAGACTTTGATTCACATAATTCGTACCATTTAATACTATGTAAAATCTAAGCTTGAAACTTATAAACGAAAAAATTTCTAATTTGTCTGAAGATAACTACTATTAAAGGGTCTTGTTGCAAAACTAGCATTATCTCAAGTATTTCATTGGGCGATTTCGTCCAATTGAATTTACTTGCTAAAAGTCGCCAATTTACATTGCTAAAAGTCGCCAATGAACGGACAAGACAGTACATCATTATTATACCCTGTATCTTTGGAGAACGTGAGTTTTGCAACTCGATTCATCAATTCTCATTTACATAACCAAAACAAGCAAAAAAGCGAAACGAGATTAAATATAAATATCCCTTATTGTTCTTACGCTGTGAGATCACCGTACAGAGAAACACCTTTACTATGCAGATTGATTGTCGCAAAGAAAATGCCTCAAATAACTAGTATTATTTTCTAATGAAGTTGCTACATCCCTTCCTTCGTACAGACGCGAAAGAAACAAAGCGGTACACTAATGGAGACGGTCTTTGTTAACTAATGCCACGCTCTGTTCTCTAATTGTTCTACCTCAGACCATGCATAAATGACGGAGTCATATTCAAAAGCCTGTAATCCAAATCGTTTCCTAATACTACGTTAAAACAAAGAAGGGTGAAGAACCCGATTTGAATGAGAGGAGGGGAAAAATCGAATGTCATCGAACAAATCAGAAAGAACCCCCACACACAAGGCCTAACAGAAAAGGAACTAGCGAAGAAAAAAATCTATTTTTTCTGCTTTTTACTGACAGTAATTGCTGGTCCTCACACGTTAGGTCATGACCCCCGAAGACGGTATATTTTTTGGTTTCGATAAGAGGGTCTGAAATGGAATCCAGCAGTTTCAAGAAGCCCAACAATGCCAGGCATGGACTTGAAAGTAGGAAATCTTTCTATAGAGGTCAGAGTCAAGATCAGAGCGGTTGGCCATGACAATGCTGAAATAACTAGTTGGGATTCGAAAGGGATGTGTTCTTATCAAGAGTGCTTTTTAGAAGAAAAAATCTTTTTTCTACTGGTGAATGAAAGTACTGAAGTCGTGAACGAAGGTCTGTGGTACTACTCAAATCTTTGGCCGGTTAATAGTACTATTTGTAGAAACGTGCCATACAGCCTTGTAGATTAGATATGCCGCACCCGGCGAAAGCATTTCTGATAAAGAAACCCTCCTCACGATATTGTTAACGATATTTTGTAATAGAAAACCCTATTAGATTTTTCGTAAAATTACATGTTTTTTCTTTGTGTTGACTTGTTAGTCAAGATGGTCGTGCTTTTCTTCTATATAGCTAAAACGGCATTGAACCTAGAATCAGAGAGTTTACGTAGATTAAAGAATTTCCCTCTGAATTGAATTCCTAGTTTTAATCTTCAATTCAATGAACTTTTTGAGAAAAAAGAAACTGAATGCAATGAACTTCTTTTGAATGCTAAAAAGTACACGCGTAATAAAAAATACTTTTTGCATTAAATAAGCTTTCAATGTATGTAAACAAACATAACCTTCTAAGGGATCCAGACGTATAAACCCAGAACCTGACTGTCAGGTTTCCTAGCAACACAAATAAGGTTTAAAAATATATGAATTTTAAAATTTTAGTGAATTTTAAAATTTAAGTTATGGAAGAGTGAAAAACAATTATCTGCTACGGAAATACAGATTTTAAAAATGTAAAAGAAAAATTTAGTTAAAAATTAACATTTTAGTCTTATCTGTGAAAGCTCGTTAACACTTCTGCTAATTTGCGTGTAACTCCAGATTGTATTTTCTATTTATCAAAAATAGAATATGTCAAAAAAATTAAAAATATTCAGTTAGTTTTGATATTGTGAGAATTCATTAAAAAATCCATTTAACGTTTTTAGTCAATTTTCATGTATAATTGAGAGCTTTTTTAAGTAAAACTGAACTGTAAATGTTTATTAATTAAAAACGCTATTATGCTCTATAGTCCATAAATATAAGTATTTTTTTAATATATAGACTTAAAGATACAAAAAAAATATTTTAATAATAACTTGGTATCATTTAAATTAAATCAAAAGCAAGGATTTTTTTTTTGTTATTAATAACAAAGGCTATCATAGAATGCCTTGTTTTCCCTTGAATTTCTTATAAATTTTAATTTAACCAGATTCAATTTTATTTATATTTTAACAACATATATCTTATTTTTCTAGCTGGATTCGATATTTTAGTAAGCAACTGCTTTGCGCACAATGGAGCTCAGAAACGTTTGCAACTCATTGACAGCCACGGGTAAGTACCAAGTGGATGGTGTAGTTTTTTCAAAGTAGAACTACAATATTAGGTCCGGTCTGCTCATTGGCGACTTTTGATACTAGTAAATTCAAAAGGACAAAGTCAAAATGGACGTGCCGGGCCCTGTATGCTAGTTATACTTTGGAGAACGTTAGTTTTAAAACTACTCTCTTCAATTAAGGGACATTAGTTACAAGCACTATAAAACATTTAAAGACAAAGTATTTTAGAAACATTCGGTGCTAAAGAAACGAGATTTTTAAATCGTAAAAATAAAATAATTTTAGAGCCAAATAAGATGTAAAATCCTATTTTTAAATACTAATATTTGTAAATAAATGATAATTTGTTTTGAATTCTAGTAATAGCTTTTAAACAAATTAATGTGTAAATAGAAGTTGAACATAAATTTAGATTTTCGATAAACAATTAATTGCTTGAAATATAATTGGGAAAATAAATTTATAAACTTTACTGCCAAAATAATGTTGTAATGTTTTATTGATGAAAATCTGAAGATCTGAAATTCATATGTAGTACTGAGAGAAAGTCTCTAAAAAGCTAATATTTAAAAGTTAACGACCTGATGATTTTTTTTGCGTTTTGTAACGTTTTTGAACCAAACACGATGACAAAATAAATACTACCTCAAAAAGCATAAAAAAAACAATAGCACTTTGTCGAGGTTACCATTTTGTAAAAAAAAATTACAACACACACTTTCTTCCGAAACACATAATTACAGCTCTTTTCTGGATGTAATTATAATTTTTTTCCATTTCCTAAAAACGGTAACATATCTATTATTCTCTTCAAAATGAACTGTAATTTGTAGTTTCACCAAAAGAGTAAATATTAACCCTAAAAACCCCCGCAATCGCTAGAAAACGACGCATGGGTTGCACTATATGTGACCCTTCCCTTGAAAAAACTCTTGAACTTGACCATTACCGTTTCAGGAAACAGTTATAATGACATTTTTGAAGCAGTATCTTAATCTGTGATTGTTATATCTAAAACTTTCTAGGAAGGTCAGTTGGAGAATTTTTTAAAGGGTGTGAAAGTAAAAATAGAGCATTGTAGTAATTGCTTTGAGAGATGATAATCAAGTAAAGGAATCAACGATAAAGATAAATGTAGCGAACTTGAAGATTTTTTTTCTTGATATGCTTTTATTAGTCAAAAGGATAAAAAAAATTCCCAGAATATAAAAACAAAAAGAAAAGTAAAATGTTGCTAATTATTTTTTGCAACTTTAACTTATCTTCTTCACTAAGGAGGAAAATCATACAAATATATTTTTTATAGGCTATGTCCACACTACGACAAAAAACTGTCAAGAAATGCGCGCGCATGGAAATGCATATACAATTTGTACCATTCGAGGTAGGTGCGCGCGCATGCCTGTACAAATTGTATATGCATTTCCATGCTCGCGCATTTCTTGATAGTTTTTATTGTCGTAGTGTGGACATAGCAATACAAACATAGTTTTCAAATAAAATATAAATAAATGTATGTTTTGAGAGGAATTTAAGAAAAATAAACGATTAATATTTGCTGAGGGGCACATTTGTTAATGAACTTTGATGCTGAAAGTCCTGAAAGTGAACATTTTTTGTACTATAAATGCTGAAACAAGTTGTGTCGAATTTTGGTAATTAATAGTTCATTAAAAAGTCAATGCAAAATATCTTTTTCGCTGAAAAAACATACCAGACCTCCAAAATCGTGCTTGACCTTCGGGCTATGCTATTTTTACACAAATAAATATACTGGTCAGCTGACTCGGCATAAGTATTTTTGAGAGACTAAAACATTCTCGTTTATAATAAAAAAAAGTTAAAGAAAATTATAAAACGAAGTTTGACGAAAATTTTGCATAGGTTTACGTTTGTAGAAATTAATAGGTTAAGAGGGACTGTCAGTCCCATAGTGCTAAGGCATTGGTTTTGAAATCACAACTTTTGCAAAAGAATTTAATTGTCTTGTTATCCCATTTTCACTAGGTATGGGAATCATCATAACTTTAATTTAAAACGAAATTAAAAATAAAATAACATCCGGTTATTTAATTAGTAGTTGATGAGATTTTAAAATAAAGTCACATCTGCTTTACATTATTGGCATTATAAAACTTAAAAATATGTAATTAAATAACTAGATAACATTTTCCTTTAAAACTTGCTTCGTTTCGATGATTTGTTGATTCCTATACCTATAGGAAAAAGGACAAACACATGGTAAAGCAATACTTCTGCAAAAGTAAGGGATAACGTTGGGATACCAAAATTATTGCATTAGATCTATGGGACTGACAACCTCTTTTAATATTTATTTATTTTTTTAAAAATAACTTAATTACAGTTACAAAATTTGCAGAAATTGATAAAGTCTCGAAACTAATTAAATAAATAAAACAAACTCTCTTCAAAATAAACTTATTCTAAAATTAAATCACAGAAACTTTATTTTCATGAATGTAAAGATTTTTTCCGAGCAGGGAAAGGGATCATGTTTGACGCTACGATTACGACTCTTAGGAAACCAAAGCCGTGAGAGTTCAGCTGCAAATTATAACAGATGTGACTTGACTGTTTATAAGTCTACCTAAACTAGGGCTGTGATGCGCCCTGTGGTCAGTGTCTCGATCTACGGATCGGAAGGTCCCGCGATCGAGTGATGGTCGCTGAAAACTCACCGAGTATATGCGGAGTACGTGCTCGTTAAACCTTTTGGGTCCGAAAGTCCTGTGGGCGGTCATTGCGCAGTTTCCCTCGGGTACAGGTTCCTGGAGACTATTTCCCTCCCCTTCAGGGACATGTCTGGAGTTGGCGCGTGATAGACGGCAGCATCTGTCACGGATATGTGTGCATGTGAGAGTGAGTGTGTGTGTTGTGACTGTCTTACTTGACGAAGGTTTATAAGCGGCTCTCTGAGCAAGCACACAAGCCTGAAAATATATGTATAAAAACCAACCAATCTACCTAAACTATTAATTTACCCATTGTAATTCCTAGGTGTGTTGTGGAAGAAAAGCTTATCAGTCCGTTCCGAGGTGTCAGCAGTCCCGATCGGTCCCAGCAGGTGACTCTCTACTCATACCTGAAGGCATTTAGATTTACTGGAAGCCCGGCTTTGTATTTGGAATGCGACGTTCATATGTGTCACGGCTCGTGTCCGGTAAGTGACATTTTTAAAAATTTATTCTGTAAAAAATGTTATACCGTGTCTAGCCAGTATGCAAGCTTTGAATGCATTTTCCTCCCCATTCCCGCATGCGGTTTTCTTCGAAACGGCGTAAACGTGTTTTTCCCCACCCTACTTGATTACTACTACCTTTTTGGATTGTTAACCTCAAACGCGCTAGGTTTAGAAAAGCGATGTTCCCCCCGTTTCCTAGAAAACCCAGGGAAGGGATGGTGAAAGCAAGTCTTTTCGAAGCTTACATTCTGGCCAGACATGGTATAAGGGGGTCCAGGACACAAAATCGTCAAAAATTCAAAAAAAAAATATATTATTATTTTAAAAAATAGCAAAATTATATCTAAATAATTTAAAACAATATTTTTAATATCTGCAGTAGAACGGGAGATATTTATTTTTTGTGTCATGACATCTGAGTTAGCTTCGAGCAGTATGTATTATAATGCCAACGAATTTCCAAACTTCAAAGCTTTTTTTTCTCCTTGATCGTGTTTTCGAAGATTTTTTTTTAACTTTAAATTGATGGAACTCAAAATCTACTGCCTATAGAGTGTTAAAGTTTTCCACACATACTTTTAAACATATATCTTTAATTTGTCTCAGGGAATTGTTGTTATTGGTTTTAATTTCTTTTATTTATATTTTTCCCTTGGCAAATTATGACTTTTATGTAGATTTCAAATTAATTTTTTTCCATTTCTATTCAATTTAGTAAAAAAACACGAAGACAATTTTTAAAATGAACTCAAAGGAAGTGTGTAAATCAAAAATAAAGTGTTTTGTGTAATAAAATTTCAAGTTTTATATCAAATTTCAGAAACACAAAATTTTTCATGTTTTTGAATTTTTAAATTTTAACAAAACATATATTTTTCAATTACAAATTATGTTACATACCTCCACAAAAAATTGTGTCTCGGACCCCATTAATTTTACAGAATTGTCCCATACTTTGGACGTTTTAAAACAGGTTTCCTTACTTAACAGTGTTGCTATTTACGTGTTGTTCATTATTTAAACTTGATTTTCTACAACAGCAATATTTCAATATAGTAAGATAAAATATTTCTAAAGCTAAATCTCATAATTTTTTATTGGCATTAAGCTCTTTTTTTCCACACTGTTATTAGGAAATCTAAAATTGCTTTCAAATCGAAAAAGAAATTGGTACACTTTAGGTGCCTTCAATAATTTAATAAATTTTAACTTAATTAAGTTTTTAAGAATTTAATTCTATATCCTTAAAAGAATTTACGGTCCGTCAAACATCAAACTGTTTTGTTGTTTTCACAATCAAAGTAAAATTTTAGCTAGAACTTATTTGTTTTAATATTTTAGAATTCAATCTCATAGGAGCTTTTCAGTCGCTGAAAATAAAATCGCTGAGATAAGCTGATTTCTAATTTGTGCCATTTTTCGAATGGAATGATTTTAATGATTCTAAACTTCACAAGGTCAAATATATCAAAAACTAATTAATTTTGTTATGAATCCATCTGCTAATACATATTAACACTAAAAATTCATGAACAATTATATTTAAAAAATGTTCTTGAAATACTTTTTTAATTGTTTTTAGATCGTAAAATTAAAAAAAACTATTCAGAACAGGATTTTAAAATTTCATCTGATGATATTAAAATATCCTTGGGGTACATAAGCATTATCATACAATCAAAAAAAAATTTTCTAGTTTGTATTTTAAAAGTTCAATGCAACAATTGACGAAATTAAAACCTTTAAAATAATAGCAGAAAAATGTATCCGACCCTAATGTACACTCTAAAAAATGAATGCTCAAAAACGACGAAATTTTCCTTAATTTTGACGATTCCATTACTGGCCAATGCTCCTAGTTTTCGTTTCCTCAAAGTGAGGAAATTTGAATCGTCATTTTATGAGGATTTGAAAGTCGTCTAATCTAAAGAAATATTTCGTCATTTTTGAGCATGTGAGTACAACAATGAGATTCTGTTTCCTCAAAATCAAGATACAGAATCGTCAAATCACGATCGTATAAGTGAGGATTAGCGTTTACTCAAAAGTTACGCGATAGTTTGACAAAACAATAATCAAAATTAACGAAATGAGGCTTGAGGATTCATGAATCGTCAAAAATGAAAGTGTTATTTCTGAGAGTGTAAGTATTCAAATAACTACCTAATTGAAACTACCAGGTACACCAGCAGACTGTGCAATTAACCCAAACTGAAGCAAGCATCTAATCGAGGCACTATATATAATTCATCTGTTATTTGCAGGAACAGAAACAAAAGACCCCTTGAAGGGGTTCTGGTCAAAATGTCTTTATCCGGATTGTAATTTGACTGAATATTGAACGACACCACAGCTAGTTCGCGAACGATATACAGGGTGGTAATAAAATAACGCTCGCTATTCGGAGTCGTCTGCAGCTTGAATGAATAATCCAAATGCATCAAAAATTGAGATCCTTACTAATCAAGAAGGGGGGGGGGGGGGAGAGTGGAATCATAAAAAAGACAGAATCCTAAAAAAATATTCATAAAAAAGAATAGTCATAAAAAACAAACTCGTCTCTTGACCGGAATCTAAATTACGAGACGTCGTCAATTATGGGCAATTACGGCCAACACAGCTAAGTACCCCTCGTAAATTAGAACCCTGGTCAAGAGACGAGTTTGTTTTTATGGTTCCAATCTTTTCCCCCCTTCTTGATTAGTAAGTGTCTCAAAGTTTTTTGCATTTGGATTATTCATTCAAGCTACAGACCACTCCGAACAGCGAGCGTTTTTTTATAACCATCCCTGTATTTAATCCTGCATACCCGATGATACGCACAAAAATAAGTGATTCAGTTTAAATCATCAGTACCATTTTTGTTCTTCAAAAAAAAATCTCTCGCTGATGTAAATCGTCCTATTCTTCGGAAGAAAATATATTTGACTCAATCACTTGTTTTTTGTGCTTGTCGGTATATCATGAGATAATCATGTTCAGTCTTCTGAAAATCATTGACAAATGAAGCAATTCATCATATTGGCAGCTGCTAATCAACGGCCTTTCTTTCCACAACTTCGATTCAGTAAAGATGAAGATGATTTTAACGTACTTTTATTATGCTGATTACGTCGTCGCATCTCAATGTGAATAGAATTGATAATGCACGTTTTTTCGTTGATGTTTTGTAGTTAAAGTATTACACGCAAGGAACTTTGACTTTTATGAATTTTAGCTATAAATGACGGTGGTCGGAAGAAGAAAATAATTGGACTGGGTTAACATTTGTTATTAAATAAAAAATCTAATGGCATGACTTATATTTCTTTCGAAAATTATGCGAATATTTCACACCCATATAAATTTTATAATTGTGTAAATGAGATTGATCGCCTTCAAATAAGAGCAAAAAATTAGAATTGTAAAGTTTCATCAAAACAAATTTTTGCTTTATATAATATCATTAGTCCTTTAAAGAACAGACATTCCCACATTGAAAGACCTCAAAACAGACTCGCCACCTATCTTTTGCCTCTAGGCAAAATCTTCGTATACATTTCGAAACTATAGCCCTACAACCCTGATGATAACGTATAGACGGCTCTGAATAAATGTGAACTAAAAAAAATAGTTTTCACTATCTTCACAATTTTAAACAGAACAATTTTTGTTGCTGTTCTCTTTATTTCAGGATATAAAAAAGATGGTGATTTTTGAAAATTGTACAGGAAACGTTTTTTTTTTTTTTTAAATCGAGTATTATATCTGGAAGACGAAGTATAACCTCTTGCGACCTGGCGTCCCACACTTGGGGACATTTTTTAAAACCTCCACACAAACAATTAACACGTTAATTAGTTTCGAAATTGACCAGGTCAGGAAGAAGAAGATCCAAATATCAGTTTTCAGCCTTAGATTACAGGTATCAATCATTTATTTCTATGAAAAAGGAAGTTGAACGAGGGTCAATACGATATTAGAGTTCTTTAAAAAATTATTTTCATTTTTTTAACTTTTCAAAAAAGTTATTGTAGTAGTTTATTTTTAAAGCCATTTTGCATTAAAACCAATGTTAAAATAATCTGTTAACTAAAAAATAAGTGATACGGCCTTTTTTGTTACATTTATAGCACCAAAAATGTGTATTTTTAGAGTTTAAGGCGTGTTCTTAAGAAACTATTAAGCAATTTTTTTATTTATTTGCAAAACATACTTTTTAGCATATATTTGCATAAAAAGTATTATGCGATTTCTCGCTATCACCCCCAAAGAGGCTATTATGGAAAGCCTTGTACGAAATCAATCGGTTCTTCCCGTGTACTCCTCATTTGTGCGTGCCTAATACTGGTTTTCGGTCGTAGCATGTCGTTCACGCAACAAGAACTAACTTAATTTCGTGTGTGCACATCATCCCTAAATGCAAAACTTGAATGCAAAATATTGACCGAAATGGAAATAAAAAATCTTGACACCTTACAAAAAAATTAAGATAGCTTTTGCTATCTTAAATCGAATCTCTTTAATGTAATCGGAATCTCTTAATCGAATCTCTTCAATAATCAAATCTCCTCTAGAACCTATCTTTCCTCGAAAATAGTTTGCAAGCAAAATAAGAAAGAAACGAATACTTTACATATATCATCATATGTTGAATCATATATCATACATATGTTAAATGTAAGAGGGGTCAAGAAACATTTTTGAAAGTTTTCAGGATTGATGAAAAGCGTTTGGCTTAGCCGATAATTTTTTAAGTAAAAATTGTGGTTGTAGTGTCTGTGGAATGTTTCTTGAGCCCCTGAAACAGTATAAGAAACTATTTCCTTGCAAATAAATAGCCAATATCTAATTAAATTTGAATGTTGGAATTTCTATCAATGTAAGTTTTTTTTATTGTTGCTTGACCCGTTTTTCCTTTAACTATTCATATATTTTATTAAAACGATGTTAACTTTTTTCTTTTAGCCTCAGCGTTGCTATTGGCGCAGCTTGTACAAGCGATCTGCGGAACAAATCACAACTCCCGAGGACAATGGTGTAGTTTCGGAAAGTGTAAGCCTTTTCCAAGCATTGGAAGTGCGACATGCAGAAGTAGACTCCCCTCTAGCTCTTCGAAAATCACGTAAGATTTTAAGTAGTTATGGTGTTTAAAAGCTATGCTAAAATTTCCCAAATTAAATAAAGTCATTTTTGTTTTCAGATATTTTTACATTTAGAAAGAATTTTCCAATTCTAACTTTGCTTATCAATTAATATTTTGGAGTCCAGCATCAACCGTTATGACATCGAACTTTTTTTATTGCGATTTCTCCAATTAAAAATAAAGCAATTAGAGTGTTTTGATTGTAAACTCTATGTTATTCCATGTATCAAAACACGTTTCAATTCCGAAACTCATTGATCGTAAAGCTAAACATTTTACTAGCATTAAACTTCGCATTGTCAGAATAAAAAGAAAGGTCAACAGATTCTAATACATGTGAAAATGGTAAAATTACTTCAAGATATTTTTAACGTAGTCTATTTTGATGATTAAGATTTTTCATACTTCTCTATAATCATTTATGTAAAAAAAGTGTAAAATATTTTATAAAAAATTCATCAAAAAGAATCAAAAATGATGATTAGTGTAGAAGCTAATAACTCGGCATTATTTTCGTAACACACACTAATATGTAGTTAAACCAACAAACTTTCAAATAGATCTAATAGGGTAGACTAACCAGTTAATGAACGTTTAAGGCGTCACGTTTGCCAGTGAATGAACACCAGGATATAATGACCAGGACAACCAACCATATGTCAGATTATATTTACCAAATGTCCATTCACTGGGTCCTGTTCACTCACTGGTCAGTCTACCCTATGCGATTCTTGAGAAAATTTTACAACTAACGGAAGATTATTTTAAAAGCATCACTTATAAACTATACAATTAACTAATATATGTTTATAAACTTCTTCAGAATGGACCAGCCTCGACGACATGATCTGCATTGGAACCGGAGGATTCGCAGCCCTTTCTTCCTGCGTCTTGCTGTTACTCCTTTTGACTACATCCGCGGCTGTCTGCATGTGCCTTCGAATGCGCAAGATGAAGTTTTTCATGGAGACCCCCGACACGAAGCGTTTTATGGAATTCGATAATCACATTCCCCTGAAATAAGTCCATAACCAGTGATTCGAGGATCTCCGATTCAATTGCTCACACCAATAAAATGTAAACGAAAATAATAAAACGTTCAAACTTGAGGAAAGTAGGGTTGGGCGTTTGCAAGTAAAATGTTTGCAGCATTAAATAAATAATCGTTATTTCATCGTTTTTAACGATCATATATTGCTTTCCTGTTTTAAAAATAAATTATTACACCGACATTTATATGACGCTAGACCTGGAATAACTCCAGTTAGCCAGTATTAACTTAGATAACTCGAATTGTTCATTGCATTAATATACCATTAAAGGCTAGTTTGAAAGTGATAAATTTTATTAGCACTACTTTTTTTCAGTTTATACATTATTTATTTTAATTTATTAGACTTCATCTTTGAACGTTTTACTATTTTCTCCTTACAAAATCTTTTAAAACAAACGAAGACAAGAAAAAAACTTTACTTCAAAACTCTAATGTCATTTAACTAAAACTATAATGATAATAGACTATTCAGTTAAAATTAGTTACAAAAGTCATACACACAAATTTGATGACCCTCCAAAAGCATACTGGAATGGCTTTTTAGTTTTATGTCTTTTCTATTCGCACACATGCATTGTGATCGTTTGTTTTTGCATTAGTTTTTCTAGTCTTTGTCTAAACGGCTCTTTCTCGAGGAGTGGAGTACAAACCCTCCTGCGATTCATTCAACGGCAGCTATTTAACTTATGCACATTAACTAGCCCAATGATACATTTTTATAATGGGATTTTCACAAGTCCAGAAACATTGTTGAAAAAATTGTTGTATAATTACCAGGGCCCGATCACCGAATAGGCCGGGGAAGCCTGGGCTTCCTCCTCAAAATTTGAAGGGGCCCCCAAATCACGCTTTTTTAAAACTCATTCTGTTATAAATATACCCACATTTTCAAAATCTAAGAAAGACTCAAGAAAATTTCTAAGACTCAAGCAAATTTCTTGTCATGAACATCAATTGTTTAACAAATTTAAAGATTTGCTATGCCAACAACAGTTACACATGGCCATGGGCAATGTAACCTTTTACTTACTAAAAGAGGTCGCCACATTGCATATGTTAGACCATTAGTTGAGTTGCGTCAGTTACACATGACCATGGGTAATGTAACCTTTTACTTACTAAATGTGGTCGTAACATTGCATATGTTAGCCCATTAGTTGAGTTGCGTAATTGCCTCGGGGGAGCTCCTAAAGGCGGGGGGGGGGGGGGGGGAATTCGAAGGCAGGCTTCCCTTGCACAAAAGTCTTGATCGGGCCCTGATAATTACAAATATAGTAATTACATTCTACATAAGTAATGATTTTTTGCTTTAAATATGCATTGGGCTTGTCAGTTGAGAAAATATTAATTTATTTATTATTTTCTTGCATTTCGAGTAATTTATTTATCCATTTTATACATCAAGTAGATAAAATATTAATTTAATCTTGATAAAATAGGAATTATATTTTTTAAGAAAGTTAAGGATATTTTATGCAAAAATATGGTTGTATTTTTCTAAATTTGCTTTCAGATAATAGAGCTTGTAGCACTTGTTAGTTAAATTGTTTGACCAGCATATTTACATACTAACTTTAATGTAGACCTAATCAGTATTTATATCAAGTATTTAACAACCTTCGTATTGAGCAATGTCACTCATTTTTTATACATTTTTTCACTTTTTGCCATCAATTTTGTGCGGGAATCATTGTTTCGAAGTATTATATGTTATTTTTTTGCATAACCTAAATAATTTTTGGTTTCTAAGGTTAGAAACGGGGTTTGTTTTGTAATCGTTCATATAATTTGTTGTTTTGGATATTTTGTGAACATACGGATTATTATGAACATACGTCCGGATGCTTGGTACAATTTGTTTAGTATTTTTGGGTTCCTATCACTAGCTTGGCGGCCATCTGTTTGTGTATGCTTAATTTACACTTGTATTTATTTTGCGTATTGGTGTGTTTACATTTTAATAAACCGCATCATTTACCTGCGGTACTTAATGCAATTGGATGGAAGCTTTTTTATTGTATCCCATAATCATGACCTGTGATGTTTGTATAACGATTTTGTTAATAAAATGATTTTTTAAAATTGGATTTTATTTATCATGTAACACAAAGTCTAAACTATACCACAGTTATTCGGTTACATTAACAATGTAAAATTGACAAATGATAGTGAGGGCGCCCTCTAGAAGGGAAGAGCATAGGCTTTATACCCCGTTACCCCACTCGCCAGAAGAGGCAGTCACAAGAGACACACAAAGAAGGACGACACAAACACATTGAAAATAACAACATTTATTGACAAACACAAATATCCATGCCTTACCGGGATTCTAACACACCCAGCAGCTCCAAAGGCTAGCACCCTAACCATTGCGCTGCCAGGTCGGCAACAATTTAAATATACTTTTACATATTTTTATTTTGTTTGATTCGAGCATTTGGACACATCAGGTTCAAGGGAAAAAGAATTACAGGTAAATAATCTGCTTTGGGTCTTGCGATGACTTAATTAAATTTGGTCACCTGATGATATTTATTTCTACTTTGCTTTCTATAATTAATTATCACTATCACACTCACATTAATAAGTTTTGAATAATTCAGTATTGGAAATATTTATTACTGAATACTAGCATAACTACTAGCACTACCAAATTTTCAAGTTATAAAGGTTAAAAATCTTGCGTAGATTTCATATTAAAGCTATTACTCTTCAAAACACGGGATGTTTCATAAATACTTTGAATATGCAATTAGACTAAAATAGCATTAGATATTTCTTAAAAATTAGAAATAGCGAATGAAAATAGGTTTAAAATTTGAATGCATTTCAATGCAGACAAAGAAATAGCTGGAAAAAATAAAACATGTTTTGAAGAGCTTTCTTCGAACATATATGACTTAGAACATATAATACTGAGAGAAATGACGCTTAACACTTTCAAGAGAAAGAATTTCAAAGTGCAAATCGATAGTCCGAAAATTATTAACAGCATGTATAATTGTATTCTTTATCACATAATCACCAAACACCATTATTACTATACATACATCAAGAATTAAGGACATAGTTTTTGTTTTAAGGACAATTTGGCCAAACTTAATGAAAGCCGGCACTTATTTACGACAAATAGCAATAGCAGAACCTATAATAATATGTTTAAATCGTCGTTTCCATTGGCATCTGGTGACTTGTGATTTTTAACTAGGTATTAAATTGGTACAAAAAGTATAATATAAATACTTGTTAATAATACTTTGAATTTTAAGCTCGAGCGTGCCTCAAACTTCTTTACTTAAGTGAATGTCATTAACTTCCAAACTCAATTTCATTTGCAGATTTAAATAGCTCCTAATTATAAAAAACAGCTTAAAGTTTATAATACTAAAAGTTATTAAAATACATATATTGTCAAAATAGTGAGTTTAAAAAATCAAGAAAATCAGAGCTATAAATATGCTATCGACATACCTTAGACCTCTTAATATTACAAAGAATTTACAGGAGCAATCTTGAACAAATAGTTCTTAATTTAACAAAGAGGAATTCAAAACCAAAAAATCAATGCAACTGTACAAAATACAAAAAAAATAAGTGCACTTATTTTTTTTGTATTTTTTACAGTTGCATTGATTTATTGGCTAGTACCAGTTATGCCAAGTTATACCAGTTATGCTAGTTATACTAGTCTTGTACTAGTTATGCCAAGAGATCATGTTCACATCAATTGACTTATATTATTGTCGCAGTCAAAACAAGAAACTACCTATTGCTTAATTTTTTATTTTATTAAAATTATCTTTTGATCCAAAAATTTATTTATGAATTTATTTTCATTGAGCAAAAACTGTGAAGGATTCAAGATATTCTTCAAAATGTCACATCATTCTAAACCCTACTTCTTATTTTTCAGTATTTTCAAGTGGCAAATTTAGTTACAAAACCGACTTGTAAACCGGAAGTGTACAATCTATATCATCATTAAAAGCATCACAACTGGCATATTATGCTTGGTCCTTTGCCTTCAACTGATGTTCGAATTATCATGTTCATCATCATGTAATTGTAAATTAAAAGAACAATATCATAATCGAATTTTATTAAAATATATTTTAAAATTTTCTGCACTCCTATATTTTCCCTGTATTTTTTTTAACTCTATAAATGTCGTTTTAAAATTAAACCCATCCAATTTTTTATAATTCTGAATTTACTCTTCTATAACATTAAGTCCCACCTTTTTTTACCTATTTCCATTCATTCCATACCTTTCCTGCCACTTAATTGAAATAAATGTGGTGCTGCCATCTATTGTTTAACTTGTATACTATTTGGGTATCCTACAATCAGGGCATGCAATAAATAATTATTCTGCAATATTTAAAGATTGTGGTTTAGTTATACTATATATTAGTAAAATAAAAGTGTGCCTAAATGTTTTTGAACATATTTAAATTTCATTTTAAATATTTTTACTAAAGAATTACATTTGATATACATTTGCCAGCTTCATGTCAACCTCTTTTCTTTTTAGAGAGACTATCAGTGCCTCAGTAAGACTTGGGGGGAGTAATACTTTAGTAAGACTTCTTAAGCCTTTAAATGGGGAAGAAAAAAGATTGGCTTGTTGAATTGAACTAATCATTTCAAGAGTACCCTACATATTTGGCGTTGGACAGGAAGGCAGGGTTTAAATTGTTTTTGATGTAGCTGGTGTTGAATATGATTTAAAGGCTGCATCATCTGAAATAACTAAGTCATATAACATTGCAGTGTTTTACTGCTTTTCTATTAGGCAGAAAAAATATTGCACCGTTAAAGACCTAAAGAACATGATCTGCTCTGAAACATTCAAAAAGTTGTCTCAAAAGACCTAAGCCTAACTATGACCCATTTTACCCCATCCAAACTAAATTGAAATAATAAAAAAAGCTGATTGGCCAGAAGTGTTGCCTAGTATATACTTATACGATCTAAATAAACTACAGTGCAAGGTTGAAGTGGTCTCTTAGTTTTTATTTTTTTTTTATTATTTTTTTTTATTATTTTTCCCAAGCCATATGATTTGATCAACACATTTTACTGGTTCTAGAGGATTCTTTTTTATTGCTATTGCCAGATTCATGAAATTAACTTTTTATCTTATGAAATACGTTTCAAACGCCCATTAAAATATTATTACAAAAATTGCTTCAGAAAAATAAATTTCATATAAGCTACATTGCGGTATTTATAAATTAATCCATTTTACATTTTCTTTTTTTTTTATCAAAGTTTTTTTAGTCCACATAGTCCGACATGTCACGTCTGTGGTATGTCCCAACCATCAATTTCAAATTGCGAAATATTAATGCAAAGTTTATCTTTATTTTTAAATTTGTCTTTATTTTACCGAATATTTAAGGCCTGTCCCCAATACTGAAGTCACATCAGTAGACATAAACAAAAACTTACATTAAATTCAATGGGTGGCAGTACAATGCTGTGTCTATGTCATTTTAGTTTCATTGGAAGCTATATTGTATAATAAAATTTTTAAAAAAATTGTTTGATTTTAGCTGTCAAGTCATTTGTTGTTCATTAAACTTAAAATTTAGTAAAACGTCAAGTCGAGCTAAAATTTTTAACTCATGTTTCAAACATGAACAACCCATGTTTTACAGGGATGAGACATGTACTTTGTCACATCCGTGGACATCACGCCCGTATAATGCATGGTTATATTAGTAAGTCATATAATAAAAACAATTATATTTTAGGAATATTAAGCTTTGTTTATAAAGATTGAAACATGTTTTTTAATACGGTATGGTTAGAATTCTTTGGCTCCGTAAAATTTTGGAAAATCTGCCAAACTGTAACACAAATAGTACCTTGATAACTAGAGGTTCAAATTATTTGGAAAACAAATACATACTTTAGATGACAGAGGAACCACCTTATAGTAAGCGCAATGGAAAAAATTGTAAGTTTAGTAAAAGTACGTTTAATTTAGGTTTGAGTGCATGCATTAAAAGTTACTCACCTTTGGAAAATTCACAAAATAGCCATAACGATAATATTACAACACCAACTGAACAAAGATTTTTGTGGGTGGTCTATGAAGTGTTGCTTCTTAAACCAAGTCACCAGTTGGCTCCCCCTAATTGCTCATTCCCATGGGTATAGCCGCCCCGGTGGCTCAATCGTTAGGATGCTGGCCTTTGGAGCTGCTGGGTTCGGGTTCGAATCCCGGTCAGGCATGGATGTTTGTGGCCGTCAATAAATGTTGTTATTTGTCTATGTGTTATTCCTTTGTTTGTGACTGAAAAAAAATTCTTTGTGTGTCTGTCCCACTTGACGAAAGCTTATAAGAGGTTCTCTGAACAAGCACACAAGCTGGAATATATTTGTACCTAACATACCATACCATGGGTATAACTATCCCCGATCGCCCCTATTTTAAAACAATCAAATTAATAGTTATATTAAAATATTTTTAAGTTTAATGTGCTGATGCCTCATGACACAACAAACAAATATATTTTAATGAGTCTTTGCTTGTTAATTAAATGAAAAAAGTATTCAAAAAGTTTTTAAAAAATTAAACGTTCAAAGATTATGGCCAATCAGTTTAAATTACATATAAATGTCTAAACATTATCAGTTGTGATTGTTTTCGTATGATTTTTTTTTAAATTATGATTTTTACTTGAAAATATAAAATTCATTCATTGAAGTAAAAATAACAACGAAAAATTCCTTAAAGTAAAAAAAAACTAAAACTTTAAAAAACCTTCCTTCTTCACAAATTGCACATAATATTACTTTTACGAAGCTCTAGAGATAATTACTCGAAAACGTAGAAAAGGTCAGAAAATTATAAAATAACTCACTTCCGCAAGTGGTAAAAGGAAGTAACTAGTACTTTTCATTCATGAAATAAATAATACAGACAAATTTTGCTGTTCCCATTCTTAAAAAAAATTGGACATACAAGAAACATTAAATTATAATTTTTTTTATCTCTCTGCTAAAAATATGCTAATTATACGAATATTTATCATTTGAACTAATAAATTCTTTATAAAAAATAAGCCACTAATAGTATTTTCAAAAGGAATCATTAAATATCATTCGTTCGATTTCAAAGTATAATACACTATAAAAAATCAATTTCCATTCTTATATTCGATTTCCTAAAGTGATTTATTTTTTACTCTTCGTTGTATACTTAATTAGATTATAAAGAAAAATATACTTTTTTGTATTTTATTGTTTTGATAATGATGGTTTACTATAAAAAAGGATGTCACAATTTTAATACACACGATATTCGTATAAAGAGCATACATACTACAAAAATTTCTATAAATAGAATCTTGAAGTCTCATGTTTGGAAAATTTATACTTGAATTCAGTTATAAAAAAGGGTCCGGTATATATTTTTTAAAATACATTGAGGTAGTCAAAATTTAGATGAATTAAAATAATAATAAAAACATTGATTTTCAGGATTCGAATCCAATGAAAAAAATTATTGTATCATAAAATAAGTCATGAATAGTTTTCAAGTAAATCTTTTTCCTTTCCTTTTCAAGCAAGATGTGACATTTAGGTAAAAAAAAATATTTAAAAGAATACAGCGTAATGCAAGTATATTGCATTATGCATATTGCATTATGCACTAAATTAATTTACAATTTTTTTTAATTCCATCAAGTGTAAATTTTTTTTTAAATATTTATTTCATACAATTTAACTTTGCACAATCATTGTGTACATAAATAGAAATAAAAATGTGTTTCTAATAAAATGAAGGATAAAAAGATAAAATTATGCCAACAACTAATTAGAAAAAATACTATTATGCATTACAGAACTAGCTTCAAATGGCATAGGTAATATTTCTTGAAAATTATACGAATTTAATTCGCACCTTCGAAAATAATGGAAATCAAACGATTTCCACATCACACCAAAAGTAGGTTGAAGAAAGTCCAGGTGATCTTACACATCAAATTTCATTATTATTTCCTGTTCTAAATATTTCCGCAGATTACCTATTCCAAAGATTTATACCATCTTTCCCATCTCAAAGGACACCGAAGACACTGATCCTAGACTATGCTTTTGGAATCCACCCTCAACCCTGTAATGACACAAGCCAGAGAAAAGTGGCCATATTTCAGACCCCATGCCAGGCTACTCTGAGTCGTATTTCAGACAAATACAGGCGTCAAAGAAACGATGGCCTGTTCTTGTTCATGTGATATTCACATTAACCAAGAACATCCAGTTCTTCATTCTTCAACTCAGTATACTGTTAAAAAGTTTGGTGTAAGATTGCACCGAGATTCTGAAACTTTCTAGCTTCCACCACTATTTGGAGCTTTGCTTCGCCACTTTTGAAGTACATCAAAGTTATGTTTTTAACACAAAAATTTTAAGTTTACGCTCTAAATAGTGGTGGTAGCTAGAAAGTTTCAAGATTCCGGTACAGTTTTTGACAGTGTATAAAAGGTATACTAGTATCTTCAGCATTAACTTTTGAGGAACTCCAGGGGGTCTGTAATCGTCTTGGCTTCTATGTACAGATCGTGCTTGCCAAAAAAATCCAGATAATTAATAGCAAATGATAGGACTGAAAATAGTACCGATACCGATGCACCTTAAATCTAGCGTGGTACATAGTCCTGACGCGCCTCTTACGATGTTTCATTAAAGTTGTGTTGGGTGTCATATCAGGCGATGATTTTTTTTTACTTGACAGCAGTATCCCCTCAAAAAATCGGTTACGCTACAATGTTCGTTCTCGTACTTAAAAAATATATATGAAAATTATGGATTTAAAATTTATTCCAAGAGTTATTTTGGAGTTATTAGAGAACAGGAATAAATCACAACTGTTACTTGAAAAAAAATCTACTCACACTCTCTTTTATGGAGTCAAACTTTATACAAGACATCTAGTTAACGGAAAGTGTACGAAACCAGACATCCAGCAGTGACCCCACTTTATCAAAAAGGGGGGAGGGTGCAGAACAACTGAGAAATTGTATTTGACAAAAAGAACAAAATTGGAACAGCCTCGCAGTTGGAGATGTATGCACACATCTGTTAGTTACGCAAAAGACCAGGTGGGAACGACAGATGACCAGGATGTTGATCTGAATTTAACTACCTGGAATCGCTGCTTGGTATTGTTTCAGAGGGCTCATGACCACTTGAAGAAGAATGGAATGACCATCAGGAGTTGCTACACCTTTTTGCCTCCAAGTAAAGTGTTGATTTTCTTTGTCTCAGTTGCATTTGTTGAAGAGTTCAGTGGTGTAAAAGAAGGCGAGTTATACTTCATTATGCTTTGTCTCACTTGGTATAGTGGGTGTTGCGCGGGATAAGTTGTTGTCCCAAGGGGCGATTCGTTTTAACACGAGGGTACCACCTATGGTGCATTGGATTAAGAAAAGGATGCAAATTAGGATGTGTGATGTTTAAACTGAGCACTTAGGGAAATAAAAGTTGGTCCCAACTTAAATTTATTATGAGAAAAATAAAGTTGCATATTTATGACACGACTTTCCGCCAAAAAAGTAGCCCAGTTGGAAAAAAAATGTGACACGACTTTTTTCAGATAGAGGATATGTATGATATAAAAATTGAAATGGAATCGGTTTCACTGATCAGACTGGGTATAAGTGTTTAAGTAATGAACATACTAAGTCGATCCCAAAGAAGTCGCTTGCATAGCCAAATTAAATGTAAACATATTTCTAGCCAAACAAGCATGTTTTTTCTGAACTTCTCATAACTGTTTAGACGTTTGTGCTAGGTTAGACCCCCTGAAAGTTTGTTAAAAGGTTGGGTTTAAGAGTGAGGGGGGATGGAAAGCTTTTATGGCATCCGGGATTTCGCAGTCCCATCCTGTAAAGAATCGTAAAAACCCCAAACGCCTCTCTCCATTTCCATCTATGTGTCCTAAGCATTCGCTGTATTGCTTCGACAGTATGGTAACTGACACTTGCACGACTGTGTTCAAGTGAAGTATTTGGAAATAAGAAAGAAAATTAAGGATTATGGATCTAGAAAAATGTGTTGTTTGTCTACGTTCTTTCTAGTAAATACCAAACCTTGTTTACTTAAAATCCACTGATAGTCAGGCAAATCAATAAGTATGTAAGGTTATTAAGGTTATCTTTTCTGCACAAGATCTTATATAAGTTTTCAACATAATATTTTTAGAAAAAGATTCTTTTTGAGTAAGTATATTTAGGGCTTAAAAATTCCACGCAAAGTATTAAACTTAGATTGTTATGAAATTTTATAATTTATATAACTCATTGAAATATATTTCTTGTAGGAAACTCGATAATCCTTTAAAGTCCCATATAAGTCATCAAGTAAAAAAAATTATAACACAAATCTCATCTTTGATAATAATATTCGTTGCAGCTCTTTCAAAGTAACACAAAACCTTGCGGGAACACACTAAAGGTTTTCGGATCTAATGACCCACGCCGCGTATAATCCGGAGATTTTACAAAGAAAGATTTATGCTGTTTCGAAGGAGATTATTTCACGAGAAAACTAGGATACGGAATCCTTGATCACGTGTGACGATAGTAAAATAGAAGGCTCGTAAAAGTAACCCTCAGAACAAAATGTCCTCATCTATTTCTGTTCGATTGTTCTGATGCGTTCGTCCACTATGCTCTTTGCGAAGTTTGTTTTACGATTGTTCTGATTTGGTTTTATTTCTATATTTGACATTTCATGATGGTTTTGTTTGTTTGTATGTTTGTTCGATTGGTATTATTTGTTTGCGCAATTTTGATTTCGTTTCTGCAAATCAAAATTGTTGCTAAAATGATGGAGAGGTTTTTATTTGTCAAACATGGAAGTTTTTTATGTAAAAAAAAGGCGTTTTTGATTTATAGCATAATTTAGAAACTATTTTAAGTAATCTAACAATTTTAAATACTTAATTATCATAATTAAAATAATTTAAAACTTTCTTAAAATATATGCAAGTTCATATAGTTTTTCCACTATTAACAATTTATAAAACAAAACAATATACGGTAGACCGTGTCAGATTTGCACACTCCAGTTATATTTGAACTTTTGCAATTTATTTATGTCTTAAAAAGAGTTTGGTGCCAATTAATTGATTATCAATTTCGACACAATTTATACAAATTAGACACACTATAGATATTTTGTCCACTGTTATATGTTATTTCGAAATTCAATTCGGGGCTGGGGAGCCCAGTCGGTTAAGCACTCGCTTAGCATGCGGAAGGTCCCAGGTTCGGGTCCGGGCATCGCCAAAATAGCTGCCGACCTATAAACGGCCTGTGCAGCCAAAAATGTCCGACGAATAATACCCCGTGTAAGGGAGTGCACGTTAAATATCCTTCAAAGTCCTAACGCTGCGTACGATGTCGCCCTTAACGGTTGCGTTGGGTGCCTATTCAGGTGTGGCTCGTCACCTGACTGTGGTTCTAAAATACGACGCCCGTCGCCAATAGCCCTCGTGTAGCTCTAGTGCGACGATAATTCAAAACCAAAACCAAAAACCAAATTCAATTCTAAACTTATGGTCTCACTTGGGTGAATTTGCCTCATATTGGAAGAAAAATTACACAGTATATTAGGTACTTTTACACTTCGCCTTTAAACTATTAAGCATCAATCTCAAACTTCAAAATCAAATCTTCAAACAAATATCACATAAATCGAAACTAATTTAAAACTTACTAAAAGGTTACAATTTTTATTGACTATCACTTAAATTTTATAAACCTTTCCCACTTTGCCTTCAGCGGGCATCGATTTTATGATTCGGATCATGTTTTGGTTTAACTTCTTTCAATTTTATAGATTAAGGGTAATTGTCAAAAAATTGGAATTGGAATAATGTTTTTGGTAATACTTGCATATTGGCATGCTGTGCCATGCCTTTTTGTTCTGCAATATTGCAAAATGGATATCCCGTCTCACTACAGAATTCGCAAACAGTTAACAAACAGTTAAACAGTTAATACGTATTATGCATAGCGTCAACGAATACTTTATGTCTATTAAAACCAATTGGATCATAAATTTGTTTCAAATTTTTCTACGATACTTTTTGAGAGTGTTTTTACCTGCAATTTTGCTTTCGTTTTTCAGCGCACCTAGTATAAAACCTAACTTTTTACAATTTACAAACATTTTGAGTAGTTTACACTATTACCTATTTGGCAGTGTATTCTAATGACAAGTTATGAGGACATAATTGTTAAGGATTGTATAATTAGAAAACTATGATGCTCCATTAATGATACCACAATTGGTAACCCGCCTTCTTTAATTTTAACATTTATTTACAAATCGAAGAAAGAGAAAAAGGTCAAGTAGAAAATAACCCTCCGTGTGAAACAGTAAAGAAGAAAAAGTTAAAAATACCTTTTGATGAGTCAGAAAAGACATGAAAAAAATCCCCTGCTATTAAAAACAAGATAAAAAGATCGCTTTATTTTTTATTGCAAATTTCATCTAAGAATGTGGAACGCGTTCCGAAAAACAAATGTAATTTTACAAATCATGTCCTTGAAACCCTTACCTCTTGCTGATCCCCCCTCTTGCTCACAAATCGACTTTCATCTTCATTTTTTCCCTTATACTTTATTTTTCTTTGACCCACATCGTCCAGCCCGAATACCTCCAGCAAGAAAAGAAAGAAAATGCCATTTTTTTTTATCGTATGATACACATAAATTTCTGATGTGATGGACTCAGGTGTGAAAATTCGAGTCATCAGGCGTGGGTAACAATTTGTCTGGTGTGTCGTTATATTCGTTAAAACCGCCCGGAACTATTTGTCAAACTGTCAGGTCTGCCACACGGCCAGGTAGATCTCATGCCAAGCACGTATCACATTTTCTTCATCGAAAAGATGAGACGCGAGACAGTTGACCTATGACATCTAGAGAGAGGCATAACTCATGACAAAGTTATCAGAAATGAGAGTATTTTTTCCAAAATAAATTCCTACAATTCGGATTTACAGGATGGTTATAAAATAACGCTCGCTATTCGGAGTGGTCTGTAGCTTGAATGAATAATCCAAATGCATCAAAAATTGAGACACCTACTAATCAACAAGGGGGGAAAAGAATGGAATCATGAAAAAGATATAATCCTAAAAAATAATCATAAAAAGAATAATCTTAAAAAAAAAAACTCGTCTCTTGACCGGGGTCTAAATTACGAGGCGTCGTCAATTATGGCCAATTACGGCCAACACAGCTAATTACGCCACGTAATTTAGAACTCTGATCAAGAGACGAGTTTATTTTTTTTTTCAAAAAGAATGGAATCATAAAAAAGAAACTCGTCTCTTGACCAAGGCTCTAAATTACGAGGCATAGCTAAATATGGCTTATTACGGCCAACACATCCAATTACGCCTCGTAATTTAGAACCCTGGTCAAGAGACGAGTTTGCTTTTTATGATTCCATTCTATTTCCTCTCTCTTGATTAGTAAGTCTCTCCAAGTTTTTTTGCATTTGGATTATTCATTAAAGCTACAGACCACTCCGAATAGCGATCGTTATTTTATAACTGTATTTAAAGAACTTGGTATCTCTTTTCGATTTTCCTTTCGAATTCTTTTTAAAAAATATATCCTTCACTGTAGACGAATGCTACAATTTGACTGTAAGAACTCCAACTCAGATAGTTTGTAAGTAATTTACTGTATATTGTGTAGGAAAGCATAAATAATTAAATCTTGTGTAGGACAAAGTAAATGAATGATGTTCGATGATGGTGGGGAACAAATTAAACAATTTAGTCTCGTAAAGTTTAACAATTAAGTGTGTGATAATGCTTACACTTGTGCAACACTTTTGGCATGTTTTAACTGATCTCTGGAAAATAAGTCTCAATTTTCACAATAATTTACAACACATACCTATTATTTATATTTTGATAAAATAACCATTTATGATCCTGCAGTCAATTTTTCGTTTATTTAAACATTAAAATATTCACTGCACTTTTACACTTCATTCGATGTATTCGATTTTACCGGATTCCTCTAATTAATTTTGAAAAAAGAAAGATTGGAGGATTTTGCATATCCGGATTCAGATTTTTTTTAATAATTAATATTAGAAGTATTCAACTTATAGGAAGAAACTTCAGATCTTATGAATTCACATATACAATGCCTGAAAATTTAACATTTTTAGTTTAGAGTCCCTAGAACTTAAAAATAATGTCCTTCAACTGTTTTTTTTTCCTTTTTTAATCCCTGAATGGTCATTTGTTGAATAATAGTGAACACATATTCACACAGTTAAAATTTAGTGGAACGTTTACTTCGTAAAGCTGAAGGCACATGCTGCCACCATATTAATGGAGTAACTTTCCACCAAACTTTTACAGTGAGTACAAGAAAACTTTCAAGAAAATGTAAGTTTAAGTAAATAATGTTGTAATGGTGAGCATGTGAGCAACCGTTCAAATTTATGATTTTCTCATTTACAAAAATATTGTCGTTTACTTTCGCTATAAAGTTAGTTTCTATAAAAGTAGTTACAATATACTATGTGACATTATAATTCTATTGTGCAGTTTCGTTTTAGGATATACCAAAAGTGAGATATTTTTATGCGTAAAAGTCTTTTCATTTTTAAAGTGAAATTGCCTTCGATTAAACGCGGCCTTCACTTGTCCATCTTATCCGTCCCGCCCCGGATAACCGAGGCTCAAGTGACGTCACGGGGGATGGCAAATCAGGTCCCGAGCATGCGCAGCGGGCCGTGCAGCTCGGATTTAGAGCGAAGGCGGGAAGATTCGTCCCTCATCACTTTAAAGA
The DNA here is from genome assembly GCA_023701765.1 of Hylyphantes graminicola. NCBI lineage: Eukaryota > Metazoa > Arthropoda > Arachnida > Araneae > Linyphiidae > Hylyphantes > Hylyphantes graminicola. The sequence continues at coordinate 27,939,215 of CM043122.1, forward strand.
TCGCCAACCGCATCAGATGTTGGGTCGGCTTGGCTGCGAAAACATCTCTTAGCCCTGGGCTAGTAAATATTTAAGTGCGAATTGTTTCACAAATCTCTAGAGGTGGAGTTGTCTTCAGGGTTGTGTGGATTTGAAAATGATGCTTTTGCTGATGTGATTTTGAACTGTGCTTAAAAATGGATGAAACTTTGGTTGTGATATTGCTGCTTTCATCAAAAAGTTTGACGAAGTTATCGATAGATTAAACTATTTAATTGACAAATTTATTTTAATTCATTTTAATCTTTCAAAAGGAAAAGTTTTGTTTTGAGTTTTTCGTTAGTTTTACATTTGTTTTGGAAGTATCACATATCAATTGTAATTTATTGTCTGATAGCTATTTTAATTATTTACTTAATAAGTTCTACACCAGAAATTTAAAGGCTTTGAACTTTATGTTGTGCAGCGCCTCGTTGTTGGTGATCCATTAAATTTTAAATTAATTATTTCTAAAGTTTTGTCAACATAAACAGCAAGCTATCAGACTTATCAAAAAGAATAACTATCGATAATAGTACAAAGAAATAAGACATCTCTTCAAAAATAATCAAACTGCACATCATATCATTTACTAAAACTACCTGTCTTACACGAGGTAAAAAAAATCAATACAAAATGAAATAACACCAAGACAAATATTTCCACTACAAACTTCGCCAGAACAAAGCTATCAAAACAACCCAACGAATAACCACAAACTTATCAAATAGCGGTGAAAGTTACTTCCCAAACAACCAAATCCATTTCCATTCCTCTGAGTTTGACCCACATTGGATTCGCTTTCTCCCCCTGAGAGTCCAAAAGAGCAGGAAGAGCAGGAGCGGAGATGGGATGACCGGAGCAGGGAGATGCTCGGAGCCCCGGGATGATCAAGAGTCTATGGAGAAGAAAAGATAGGCCTCCTTTCAATCTTGGAGTATTCTGCTGTATTATGTGTCTCGCGTCGGGTAAGTAACGGACTTTTTAGTATTTAAATAATAATAGGGTAGACTAACCAGTGAATGAACGCTTAAGCATAATTTGTTTTAAGAAAAATCATACATTTTAAGAAAATATAGCTTGTGGGTTTATGACAATGTAAACACATCTGTCATTATATGTAAATTCTACAAAAAAAGGAGGTGACTTTATATTGCATTGCTTTGGGTCTTTTGGGGGTCCAAATAAAAAGTGGTACAAAAGCCCAGTGAACGAACAGTACTTTTACCAGTGAATGAACACAAAAAATTTCCAGTCAATAAACATGTTAGATTTTAATTAATGACCAGGACAACCAATCAGATGTCAGATAGCTTCCTACTAGATGAGAGGAAGTCAGTGTTGCCAATCCATTCAGTGGAATGATTTTTAATCCTTACTTTTTAAATGCATTTACCAACTGTTCATTCACTGGGGTCAGTTCATTCACTGGTCAGTCTACCCTACGCTGTTAACAATTTTGGCGCAAGATCCTGTTATTTTCTAGCTGTCACCACTATTTTGAGCGTTGATTCACCACTTTAGCGGTGTATTGAAGTTATGGTTTTAACACAAAATTGGTAAATTCACTCTCCAAATAGTGGTGGCAGCTATAAAGTAACGGGATTCTGGTTAAACCTTGCGCCAAAGCTTTTAACAGTGTATAACCAGAAGAAAATTTCTCTTAAAATTGTTTTATTTCGATGTTATTACTATTTTTATACATGGTTTTAAAAATTTACATACAAAGCAATGATTTCATAGCAATTAATGATTTAAAACTAATGCATTAGATTCATAGAACTGGCCAACTTTCTTAAAACAAACCATTAAACGGTTACACTGTTATTAATTTGGCAATTGGTTTAACCAAAAATATGGTTCCTAGTAGCTGTGTGGAGAAATGTTTAGCCATATTTTCAGCATTCGGTTGAATTTCAGGTTTTTGTTTCCAAAATACAAAAAAAATTTCAAGAAAATATGGTGGTTCAAGAAAATATTTCACCACACAGCCGTTGCAGCTACTATTAACTATTATTGTGGTGAAACCAAGAACAATATAGTTTAACAGGGTAATTGTTTAAGGGTTTGTTGTAAGAAGGATAGTCAGTCCTAGAGATATAATGCAATAGATTTGAAATATTAACTTCTGGGAAAGCATTTTTTCAAGCTTTTAAAATTGTAAAAACTATTTACAGATGACACTGTTCTTAAACTTTATCCAATTACTAATTAAATAATTGAATGAAATTTCCTTTCAAATTTGTTTTATTTTGTTTTTATTATTATTTGCACTTTACTTTGTGAGGAAAATGCCTACATAGCTAAGTAATACTTTCCGAAAAATTATAATTTAAAAACTAATGAATTATGTCTATGAGAGAAAGTCTGCCTATTCTTTTATAAATGCATCAGTTGAAATTAAAGTATTTTTGTCTTTAAGATTGTTTTTCTTTAGTGATGAACTAATAAGACGATAAGGAACAAAAATAATTGCGAAATGAGAACTCTAATTTTTTTAAAGACATTTTGTTAATTCTATCTTTTAAGATAGTACGTTATTATAAGATGTATGTTATGTTAAAAAAAATTACGAAAATAAACCATAATTTGTCGATAAAAAGTTATTTCGTGTACATTAAGAGATTACTTAAATACTAGAGTGCAAAACAATACCATGGTAAGACATTACAATTTTAGTAAATAACATTATACTTAAAAAAATAATAATAAATTAATCACTTTCGTTAGTTCAGAAATAGATGCACCCCCCCCCCCCTTGCAAACCTATACCAATATAATATTCAAATCAAAAGTTAAAAGACTTATAAATATATATAAGTGCTGTTAGTTGACATATTTTGTTACTGTTTTTTCATTTCTATAGAACAATAAATTAAATATTTTATATAGGTTACTACACTTAGTTAAATATGCAAATTATATGAAATATATTGGCATATAATATGGAAAAGAAATAAGAAATAAAATTTGTAAAACCATCCCTGAAATCACCATTAAATTTTAGTTTTTATTTAATCAATTTCACTCACTCAGTTTTTCATAATAATAATTTTTAAAAATTGCCAAATATTTAAAATGTAATGTTTAAAACTGCTTTATTAAATAACAATAGAACTTATTATTATTCATTTGAAAAAATTAACTAAAATTTGCGTATCAAATAAAGTTTATTTTAGTTTTCCAATTTTTATTAATATATAAAATTATATTGATTATTAGTTATAAAATTATCTCATCGATAGACGAAATGGTGTTTGCTATAAATACGATTCAGTTACAATAACGCGAGGTGTTTTTTTTTTAAATTTTACATTGAATACTATTTATTTACATTTTCTACTTTAACAATTAAATCTTAGAGTTCCAAAAACATTTAATGTTATCTCTTATATCCTTGTACAGTTAAACTATTGAAAACAAAATATATTTCTTAACATTTCAAAATGCGATAATGTTTAATCAAATTCCAATCCAATTTTATAAATTAGAAATTTTTAAATATTTTGCGAATCTGCACTGTTTTTATGTCCCATTCGACAAGTTTAAGAAAACAATTAAGCTATAGTGGTTAAACCAATTTACATAATAAAACCAAATAATTTCGTTAGTATGAAATGATTATTCGTAAAAAAATTGTTTGGAAAAATAACTGTAATAAATACACATACAAAAACAAAAAAATTATATAATTATTCTTGTACGTTACTTTTGCAAAATAGCTTGTTTTATTGAATTGTTTTTCAAAGAACAAAATTATTATTTTTTTCAAAACTTTATTTTCTAAAAAAATTTAAAAGCAACTTTTGTGCACTTAATAGCAGTAGGACAGATAACAAATAATTAAAAATTGATGCTATTACTTAGTTTTTAATTAAATAAATAAACAACGAAAGCCATTAAACCCAACATTTAAAATCAAACCCAATTAAAATGATTTTTTTTACACAATTTAATTAAAATAAGTTAGTTTTTTAATAACTTTACATTGCTAATCCTCAAGATAAAATTTTGAGTTTTTGTTTTAAAAAAACCATTTTGATCATTCAGAATCTATGAGATATAAATCTGAAGGTTTTTTTTTTTATAGAATACCTATTTAAAGACATTTTTATGGATATTTACGCGGAAAAAAAGTTTTTACCTTAACATTTTCCGTTTAAAATAAAAATATATAATTCATTAATAATGAAAATTTTATTATGAGGAGAATAAAGTTTTAAAGAGGGAAAAATTAAAATCACTCAAGCGCTAGATTTTTTATTTAGTGCAAAAGTGCATCCTTCAAAAAATCTTAATAATGATGTTAAAATACAAGTATGTTTTGGGTTGATAAAATATTCGAATATTTAAAACACGGTATTGCTATACTTGATGTTACTTTACTTGTTTGCTAGATATAATAAAAATGTAGGGGTTACCGGTGAGTGTAAATGAAGGGGTTTAAAACACTGTAATTTGGAAGGTTTCCCACATACCTTAATTTTTTAAAACGGAATGCCAAATGACGCCAATGACAAGCCAAAATGGCGAGTTTTTGGAAAAGTATAGTAATGCTAGTTTATAGACAAAAGTGCAAGGAAGATGATGATATATTGTTTTATTTAAAATAGATAAAAAATGAAATTATAAATCTAATAAAAAAAGGTGGAAAACTAGCCTTGGTCTCCCCACTTGTGGTATTGGGAGAAATATTAAAAGTAGTTGTTAAATTTTCAAAACTATTTTTCTATTAAGTTTGGAGTAATGCAAGTTTCCTCACTGAAACCACCAGGGTGATTCCTCTTATAAAAGTTTTTTTTTAGTTCGATTGATCTGTAAGTAATTATGTAGTTCTTGTAGGCCATTTTTTTTAGCTAAAACTGAAATTCATAATGGTTCTTAATGCACTGTTTTGCACAACTGAATGCTTTTTTATTGCCTAGGAAAATTGATTTTGTTCCGAGAAATAAACTGAAACATTTTAAATGTTGTATCTTAACTACTTGAAACTCAAGACCTCTTGCATAGAATTACATTTCAACTAACAAACAACTGAATATCCATACAACCTAGGAAGCTTCTTTAAATAGCCAGGATTAAAATGGCGCGAAAAACACGGGATTCTACGTTAATTTGAAGGTTCTTCACCATTTAATTCGACAACGGATTACTAAGCTCCCAACTTTCCCTTCGGGTCCTCAATTCATTAATGCATGAAGAAAGAAATGAAGAGATTAACGTTCGATGCCGAGATATAAACAGCAAAGATTGACATTTCCATAAATGCCTCAAATGTCTTGACCTCGATAGTGTTTGGAGACTTATTAGTGGTCAAAACAAAGGGTTCAAATGTTTGTTCTACTGGAGGTATTTGCGTACAATGACATGCTGAAGCACTTAGGAAAGAGTTAAATTAATATAAAGCAGTAAAATAAATATAGATAAAAAATCATATGAATGGAGTTTTTTTTAACAAAATTAATGGCAAAATATCAACATTAATGAACTTGAAGATATGTGGCCTAAAGGGGATTTAATGTAAGTTATAAAACAAGTGGACACGGGCTCAAATTGAACAATTCGTATTTAAGAAGAAATATAAATTAATGTTTTATAATACAGTTATCAGTCAGTGAGAGAGAAATATTTTCTCAGCATATGTTGTCTATTTTATTAGAGAGTCAATGATTTAATTTTTTTTTTGAGATTTTTAAAAATGTCTGAGATTTAAAAATGAAAAAAATTATTTAGTACCCTGGTAACAAAACTGTGTGACGTTACCATGATTTTTAATGTGAAACGCCAAATAAAACTTTTAAAAGTTTATAAACATAATAAATCAACTATTTTAGGGGGGGAGACAAGAAACAGATAAAATGTCATTTCACCAGTTTCATTCTATATTTTTTAATTCAAACCGATTGCTCTCAAAATTTCTGTTTAAAATATAAGACAACTTTGTATATTTTACGTGTGCAATTAAATTAGAATGTGCAGTTTTCAAAAACAAAACCAAAGCTGTATAACTATTTCTAAACCAAAACCAAATGCACTAAATATTTATTCCGAAAATTTTGGGAATTTCTTCAAACGGTGAATAATAAGTATAAGCTATAAAAATTGTTTTCGGTGTGACGTTACACCAATGTTGGGGTAAGCTCACTAAACTTCAATGTGGGAAAAACCTTCCACAAAATGCTGTGCATGTGAAACCTTGCTATACATACGATCATATGTGCTTGAAGCAAAAAAAATTGAGTTCGACTTAGCCGGTGGTGTTGAGCATTCTGCAAAGTGGCGGTCTTCTGTTAGAAGTATAGAAATATCGACTTTTGTTCTTTGGATCACTTAACTCGTATAGCTCTTGCGTTACTTTAATTCAACTAAACTTAAATAGGAATAATTTGCCTAGGGTTTAAAACTGTTGCTCTTGTATGTTCGTAGTCGAAAAGTTATTTCACTGAACAAATCTGGTCAGGATAGGTTACATTAAAGTTTTGCAGTGCTCCAATTATCCTTTTGGAGGTAAAATGTTAAAAATGTATTAAACTCTTAGGAAAAAGTTGTGTCATATATTTGTTTTTCTGGGAATATATCTTTTTGCTGACTTTGTATTTTCAAAAACGACATTAATCGCGTTTACATTAATCTCGATTTTATCAGCATATCACTAAACAAACTGTTCACATTTCTGTTACGAATGATAAAATGGTAAAACTCCATGTCATCTAAAAACTGGATAACATACATTAACAAACACTCTTGTGAATATGCTCTGTTAATATAAGAATCAATTGAAGCACTATTTAATTTAAACACACACACATTCGCGTGATAATTTTTAAACCACAATTAATTATAGGAGAGACGGCTGTGAAAAGTTACACGAATCAAAAGTAAAAATTTTGGGAAAGTCAATATAATTTCTTATTAATCAAGGTTATCAAGGATCAGTTTATGTTACCAGTTAGTTATTTCAAGGGAGGGAGGGGGCAAAATAATAATATTGTTTGCTCTTTTCGTTTTGAAATGCACTGCTAATTATACTTAAACCACTGATGAATTTTAAATTAATTATCGTCGCTAATTTTGTTCGAATTTACAAAATGCATTATCATTGTTATTTTTTGTGATTAAGAGAATACGAAGGCAAAAATGTCAAATTGTAAAAAAAAAACTACACTGTTGTAATAATAATAGAAGCATTGTTGATAAAGCGTTTTCATAAAATCATAGTCTACTTTTTAACGGTAATATCTATATATTTTTCAAAAGTCCAACCATATAAATACAATTCACATTTATATTGGTTAAGTGAATTTGATAAAAGCAATTTTAAATATCAAGTCCTGAATACTGAACTTTTTTTTGTAATGAAAATGTTTTATCCTTTTCACATAAAAGTTATCTTGTTTATAAAAAAAGTAATGTTAACTCCAAGAAAAAGTAATTTTAGTTTTAAATTTTGCAAGCCGCATTTTTCCTTAGTACCTACAGTTTTCATTGAAAATTATACTAATATTTCAAATTTTTCTGCAAATTATAAATACAATTTTGAAACTATGTATTCTAGTCAAATTATGCTTAGACGATGCAAATAAAAAGATCGCTAATGCTCAAAAATATGAAAACCTTTGAGAAATGATATTAGTGAAGCCAAGATAATATCAAGCACTTATTTCAAAGTTTCATTATATGATCGTATAATTTACAGTATTGTAAAAATATATTTAAATTGATGCATATCATTTAAAGAATGACGTTTATACTTCTACTGAAAATCAAAAATTCAGAAATTTCGTTCGTTTTTCAATATAAAAAAGCTTGCAAGCATTCACACAAAGTTAAATTCGTAATTGAGTTTAAATTTTATAGAAACATATTTATAATGTAACTGTAGATATATTTCTCGTTATTCAAAAAATGGATAGAATTCAGATTTAAGGACAAAAAAACTGATTGTTTTTACGAATGTAAAATTTTTAACTTTTTATTTTTTTACACAAAAAATTCAGTTAAGTTCATACATTGCTACGTATATACTTTGCTAGGTAAAAAAAAAAAGGGATCCTTTAGTGGTAGACTAGACAGCAAAAAAAATAGACGATCAAAACGCAACCGCAAATTTCTGGTTTCGGTGTTAAAATTACACCTAAGAAGTTAAATGCCCTTACTGCGTTCCATGAAACTACGAAACTGAAAACTATTAAAGAACTGTGATTAATGGAAATCTGTCTGTAGGATCTTAACCTCTGTAATTACTGTTTATGGTTTATTTATTTTTCCTTTATGGGGTTTTACTATTCGTTTAAAGGCCTCTTTTCACTGAATCCGGTATGTTTTATTGTTAACTCTGAAATAGATTGGGGTTAGTAAGATACCGATAAAATTGTCCTCAAGATAGATTTTCATACGTAATAATAGATCTATCTGGAATAGGGGAAAAGGGTAAATGTATCTAATGTAATAATATAAGGAATCAGCCCTTTTTCTACCAAGGTACAGATCTCTAGCTTTGATTTTTAATTGGGAAGTTTAAATATTTTTTTTTAAGATAGTGGATTGGATTAATTTAAAAATGCTTTCGGGTAAATTCGCTGGGTTTATTTAAATAAAACAAATGAAGAGCTTAGTGGAAGAACGTGCTAAGTGACAAAAGGTAAAAACTAGAAAATGAGGTTTGAAGTTTGAAGTTTTTCGTTTGCATTACTTGCAAACCGTTAACAAATTTACTTAAAATTTATGATAAAGGGAGAAATGGTTATCATTAAACAAGTTAGTAATATGTTCATTGACAAATAAATCTCAATTTGTTCAAAAAATGATTTTTAGCACGTTCTTCCACTAAGCTCTTCAAATAGGATTTCACTATAAAAATTCTCTCTGTACGTTTTGGATTATTTTTTTTTCATACAAAAAATATCCCCCATTAAAATGATAAACGAACTATTTCTATTTTTTGCAAAATAAGGAATTACTTGAAGTTTTAAAATGAGCGTCTTTAAGTATATCACATTTTATTAATAAATAATTACATCAACTATTAAAACCGAAAAATTATCTACAAAAGTCTATTTCTAGAGATAAAAATCTACAATTATAATAAAATATTTGCATAAAAAATATTTTTTCATATAATACATAAATGCAACTAAGTTATTTTTAAAAAATGTTTTTGGGGGGAGTATCTAAACATTGCTCGTTTTGTTGAGAAATATTTCTAACTAAAAATCTTCTTTTTAAAAAAAATTGATTGTTGTTTTATTCATCAAATCAAAAACTCAGAAATTATTATTTATTATTCATTATTTATTTATTCATCGATATGTAACGTCGATAAGAGTAATAGATAAAAGTTTGCCTTTAAATGTAGATTTTTTTTTAATTGTTCTATTCTATAATAAATATAATTTTATATTTTTTGGTTACCTGAAATAGGAATTCTTAAAAGCTTTTTGTTCCGCTTAAAGTACATTGTACTGCGAGGCTATCTTCAAGTAGTATCATCCGTAAAATCGTGATTGTAGAGATTAAAGTTAAACTTCAAAATGTTATTATGAGTATTCCGTACAGTATAATTGTATAAGTTAAAGTGTGTTAAAGTAATAATATTTGTGCTATAACAGGTAGATTACGATCAAATGTGAACACAGTTAAAGAAAGGACGTTTTTAAATTTAAAGAAAATCTAATTGCTTCGACTGAAAAAGAAATTAGAACGCTTAGAAAAAATATGCTCTTTACAGATGATAATTAAACATTAATGTACCTTGAATTTAAATTACTAATCATCAATGATTTATGTATTTTTTTTAATTACAGACAGTCAAAGTTACTTTATGAATAGCCGATGGCTATTAGGGAAAATCTTGAATCGACAAAATGTGCCGTCAAAAAAAATGCAGTTTTACTTGAGGTTATCAATACTCATGCTTAGTTAAAATATAGCCTAGTTAAAACTATCTCCCCAGTAACCAAATAAATTAGTAATATCTAAGCTATTATTGTATATATATTTCTTTTAATTAAAAAGGCTATCTAAGAAGGGGGATGGGGTAAAACAAATAGTCATAATTATGATTTAATTAAAATATAAAGATATATATACAAATTGAAATCAAACATAAAAAATATCATTCGATGAAGTAATTTTGAAACAGTTTTAAAAGTTTTAATTACGGAAATATTACTACCTAAATATGGCAAAAACTATAAATTCAAACAGCAATTGGAAAGAATCATTGTACTTTATTTTAAAACACCTTTTAATACTGTCCACCCCATTCCACAACTTAAAATAAAGTTCAGTTTCTAAGAATTAAAAAATTCTCAGATACGATTAGATAAGGACATTATCACAAATCTGAAAATAAATTTTCTTAATGAAGACGTAAGGATTTTTGACAAACAAGGTTAGTTACCCCATTAACTATTATAATCTCCTCATTTCCATAATTTGTAAATAAATACACTGTTAGACAAAGTCTTTCCCTGATATAAATTATTCTCAGACGGATTACAGAATGATATAACAGATTACTTTTACATCTTAGTGCAATTTCGTTTAAAGTCGGCGTCAATGAGAATTATTTATAGACAAGATTAGTTAGTACCGCACTCATTGGGCAACATAATCCGCCCACTTAATTTCTCCAACTTTCCCGCTGCGGTTAATTATTCTAGCAACACCCAGAAAAGAATTGTTCCATTCAGTCAGGATTAGTTACCACAATGTGTCCATACAATTTCCATAAATGTGTGTAAACCATCCCTAGAAATGAAAGTTCTGGAAATAGGATTACAGCGGACCGCTCTTAATCTGGAACAAAAAAGAAAGAAAAACCTTTTGCCTCAGTGATTTGGAGGATTCACGGCCAAGTGGTCTGTCACATCCAGTCTTACCAAATCACCTGTGAGCACAAACTCAGTCATGGGTAATTATATCTTCAGGGGACAAGTAGTTCACGCGAGGAACTATTAGAGCGTAATTTGGACTAAAGTCGGCTATTTATTTCGATTTGAGCTTTTTTATTGTGTATTTTGGGGATTTTTTTCGGTTTCCCGGTTGAGATGTTTTTCAGGCACCACATTTACAGCATGTGAGTGTTTATGCTATTTGCATAATGTCTCCAGAGTAGATCCAAGAGTTTAGTATAAGTAGGATAAGTTATACAAATAACGGTTACCTACTGAGAAATATGAAAATCTTTAATTAAGAGGTGGCCAATTTGAAATTATAACCTAACAGATGGTTTGATTCAAAAATATTTATATAAACATTTAAAAAATAAACAATTTTATTAAACAAAAAATTTAAATGACAATAACAAATCGAATATTAATTTACAATATCAAACAGCACAAGGCAACTTGTTCTTGGTTATTTCTGCATGTCATTTGTAGCATTAAATTTATAAAAGTTAATTTTTCAATGTAATTTCATCTTTTTCAGTATGCATTCACTTTTCCTAGGCTAATTTTCGGTAGTTTCTCTTTCAAACTCATAAACTTTATCAAGGTTTATTCTACTGTCCGTGCCTGAAAGGAACCGGACCGTAAGTTCCGGACCTGGTTGTCAGTTTCTATAAAAATCCGCTTACCAAACAATTCTTCGTTAAAGCTCTTCATGTCCAGTCGGAAACATACCTTGGAAACCTTGGCCTTTATTGATACCTGCCTGATAGGTATTAGAATAAATTTCTCCTTAGTGTAAAACACAACGTAATATGGGAAAATTCAATTTGTTGGACTAATTTTGAAAATTAAAGACATTTTTTCACAAATATTTACAATGCAAATCAGGATTTATAAATTGAAAAATTACTTTAAAAAAATTTAAACATGCGAAAAAGGCGGCATTTCTAATTTATTAGATGTATATAACTTAACACACTTAACAGTTTTTAAATTCCACAGAATTCTAATAACCTTTGACTCCCGATTACTCTCCTTTTTCGTCTTTCGTGTTTACTTTGTTTCAAATGTCAAAACTAACTTCCGAAGAAACAATGAAACCATCCAATCTTCTATTTTTGGCACTTGACCACGGTTCAATATACAATGCCCAATTTTGGTCGTTTGAATGATTAAAAAAATATTAGGCTTTTAAATCGTTCATACTAATCATTTAATTGCTTTTTTATCGTGTAGGCATCATTCTAACACCAATGAAGAACCAAACCGCTACCCCAAAAGAGTCTCAGCTCCGACAGATAGTGGGATTGACAGACAACGCTACTGGCGTTTCAGAGAGCGCTCAAACTCGGAAGTTCCGCATTCGAAGAAATGTGATGCAAATGGCCAGGATGCTCAAGTGCATGTCAGGTTGCAACCCACTCAGCTACAGAGGCTATGGATGCTACTGTGGGTACATGGGATCAGGACAGCCTGTGGATGATATTGACAGGTAAATGGATCCATAAACAGGTCTGTCTGTGTATACCCTAGAAAACGGTGGAAAGTTTTATCCTATAGTATTTGATGACGCTGTCTCTTCCTACCAGGACAGATAGATATTGTACAAAAAGATATAAAATGTATTCGTGATGATATTGATGTTGCCACCAAGTGTGAAACCCATTCCTTAGAATACCTGATAAAGTAAGGCAAAGAGTGAAATTAACTTGTTTACATATAATTACATTCTTATCTTATTATAGGTCCTGGTTCACACAAATTTCATAAATCCTTCCCGTTATTTTAAAATGTGACGAATGCAAATCACTATTCTACATAGTAACATAGTAATACAAAGCAAAATAGTGATATTACTAATAACAAATATATTTCACACTTTCCTGGCGTGATCAATCACTTTAATCAGGGATGGGTTTTATACTTAAACAATGACAGAGACAAAATTGGTTGTTAAGGTCAATTGGTCTTTGGTTACTCAAGGAATGTAAGTATTTTTCTGTTCTTAAACTCAAATTCCAAAGATATTAGTATTAGTTAAAAATTTGGAAGTGTCAAGTAAACAGATTAGAAGATAACAATAACAAACAGTAAGTATTATTGTGATTTTTAAAGGTCATATTTTGAGCCAAACTTCAACGAATTCAATACAGTGCAATACGTCCATATATTTCTATGAAATTTAACCTTTTTTAGCGTTAAATGTCTACAAATAGAAATGACTTTTGCATCAAAATATGTAGGAGGTAATATTGTGGTACATGAGTCCCTTTCTAATAAGTTCAAAGTATTGTGTTGTAAGTAGTGTTAAAGGGCATATCTAGGCTTGTAACCTGTGAGCAGTGCAGCTCAGCAGGGGTTGCAAAGATTGGCTCTTACCGTGGCCTCACTTTTCAGGGGGCACAGTTTTTATCCAACGGTGTAAAAAATATAATTTATTCTTTATTCATTCATCCAAAAGTCAACAAAGGAATCTTGACAAACATTCAAAATGAATTATTTTCTAAATTGCAAATGTGTAAATGTGGTACATATATATGTCATTACCTTAAAAATTGCACCTAAAATAGCCTTGAGTAATTTAAAATTGCCCAAATGGGTTGTGCAACTATCGAGTTTAGGATATAACAAGCAATCAAAAAAACCCTTCCTGGTAAGAGATGTAAATTAAAAACATTTCGAATGAAGTATAAGTCTGGGTATGTGTTACACATTATTTGAGAGCCTCAAATATTTTGATTGCACCGGGACATCCTGATGTCCAGGACCGGATCTGCTTATATAAGTGCCTGGTGTCCCTAAAAAAATCCCAAATTCGCCTACCAAAATAAAAAAGAATCACTTCTTTGAAATGAAGTTTATTGCTATTAAAAAAGCACATTCCTACCAAACCCTCTGTTCTCGAAAGTTATCATTATTTATGAAAGTGATCCCCTGCGAACGTGTTCTATTATTATTTGAATTCCGTTCCGGATTCTATTAACGTTTGACATGGCGTGGGTTTCCAGGTAAGTGAGGTTTATGTGGAAGTGTGTCAATGGCCTTGCCGCAGGGCCGGTGGATTGGGAAGGCCGCCACTCTGCCGCCGAACGGCCTTGCCCTTCGGTAAAGAGGGCAGGGGGAGGGGGGCCCATCAAAACCGACGCGACCTCCACCCCTTTCGCGGATGGTCACTCGGCCCGGATGCGTGCCACTTCGGGACACGCGCAGAAAACATCCTTTCTGGTCTCTTTCCATTCATATGGTTCAGTGTCCTTTCTGGCCTAAGAATTCGGATTCCCTTTAAATGCATGTCTGAAGGACTTTTTATCCTTAGTGGGCAACAGACTCGAAAATTGAAATTATGGTGAGATAATATTTCAAATGTTACCTTCAAAATGGTATAGTTTGGTAGGCAACAGTTCATTTAGAAGTATTTTTTATTAATAATTCTTTCTCTTCCAACAACACTCCAAAATTAAGATTTTCAAAGATGTAAGTACCAAAAATTACTCAAATCTGAGTACGTCACATTGTCAGAATGGCTCCGAGCAAATTTTACTTCAGTCCATAAAAATACTCTTTTCTGAAACAATGTATATACTCAAGAATGAAACACCAAATGATAATTTTTGAGCATATCCATATGCTTCAAAAATGTATTGAAATTGGCCTTATATGCTCATTTGTTTGTCCGTGTATCAAAACTGAGCATAAATTTGAGTATTAAAACACTAGAACTCGTAATAGAAGGTATACAAACCTATGATCTCCAGAAAAGATTGTATCTCGAATCGACCACAATGTGTAACCATAAATATTGTTTAAAACTGAGTACGTCTGATTTTTCAGAATTTTAAACATTGTATCGTCATATTTGAAATTAAATGTTTCATTTGGAACAAAAAAGTTTTACTCAGATTTGAAAGTGTCTTTTCCAGTGAAAATTTCACCAACATTGTCGGCCAACCTTCCCACTTCCCTTCGACAATGTGTGAAAGTCTCTCCAGTTAGGTTCCTCATTCTAAAATTATTTCTAATCATACTCCTTTTATATTCCGTTCACCAGGTGTGCACGCTTGTTACTGGTCAGGGCAAAAAATACAAGTCAAATATAATATTTTCATAAGAAATAAATAAACTAACAGATATTGAAATGTAATAAATCTATTTGCCAAGCGCAAAAAAAAACTTAGATTGTGGAGCTTTTTAGTTTTTTTTTTTTTTTTTTTTTTTTGTTCCAAACAGTCTCCATTGATTAGTGACTATTTTTGACAAGAGATATTGGTACTAGAATATGCTAAAAATTGTTAATTAACATTCTTTTAAATGCGTATAATTATTTATTCTGGCCTAAAACTTTATCAGATAGTATATGCTATTGACACCTGTATTTTTGTTTTTATATATCCGCTTCGTTTTTTTTACCCAAGCACTGCATTACGGTGCATATTCATAAACTCAAGTTATTATATTTTTTTTATGAATTCCCTTAGTTGAAAATCAAATTTCTCTTTTCAAATAGAGGGCCAAAAGCATCTGTCTTTCTCTCTCTCTCTCTCTGTCTGAAGCAGTTTTTGAAAATATATTAGAGAAAACTTAGTATAAATTTGTAAAAAGCCTGGCAAAATACGAAATTCAGGTGATGATGAATTCTCATAAAAAAATACTTTAACTTGCTGTGAAAATTGTTTTAAAAAAACGTCGTTATTTCTTTAAATGGTCCCTTTAATAATCCTTTCCTCGCAAGGTCAAGTGACCTTACACTAATCTCGGATACTATCTCAGACTCAAACTTACCGCAATTTGACGAAAGATTTACGTGGAGCACTTTTCACGGCATAATTTCGTCAACAATGACGAAATTTTCGTGAAATTTGAGCATCCACTTCTGAGAGTGGAGTCATTCTACTCAACCCGAGTGTAGTATCATATTTTAAAAATGAGAAACAAAATAAATTACACACTAAATGATAAATGGTAATTAATTTTTGAGTGACTAACTCTTATCACAAAATCAATCAGATAATGAGGAAGATCTCAAAATCTTTTTTTATTTCATGTCGTATGTCGTGCTCAATTTAACGTTAATTGCATCGGATTAAAAAAAAAAACTTCTTCAATGCACTATTAGAAGATATTAATGTTCTAATAAACAAATCTTTAAAACAACACTTTGTACAAAAATAAAATGTCTTTTTATTTACAGGTGCTGTCTACAACATGATTGGTGTTACGCATTTATATCATGCCCTCAAACATTCATCTATTTTGTTCCATACAATTGGCAATGTATGAATCCTGGTGCAGCACATTGTGGTAAGTTAACAATGAGTTGATGGTTGTTAAATGACCATATTAAATTGTAATAAATAAATTGCCGTTCAAATAAGCACATCATATGTTTGGAAGCTCTTTTAATTTTATTTCAAATCACAATTAAATATTTGTTTTTAATAGATATTTAACTTTTTAAGTATTGCGTGGGGGGGGGGGGGGAGCAATGAATGAATTTTTACAAAATAGGTTATGCAGAATTTTTCCTATTATTTGCGTCAACGACAAATAATACCATAAACACTCGCATTTTTGCACTGAATAGATCAAGATGATTGTTTTATATTTTTTTCGGCAAATACTATCTTAGTTTTCAGTAGAATTTTTTCTCAAATTTTTCAAAGAAAAATTATTTTGAAAAAATGTTTCAAATTAAACTGCAAGCAGTTTTCTTTCCACCTCAACGGTATCTCAAGCAACTTTAAAAACCCATAAAGCTGATATGACGTTTTTTTTTAACATAACAAGTAACCATAGGTAAGTTGAAATATCGTCGCACTAGAGCTACACGGGGGCTATTGGCGACGGGCGTCATAATTTAGAACCACAACACAATCAAGTGACCAAGTAACCATAAAACGGTATTTTTTTTTTTTAGAGTTTTCGATAATTCATAAATTTATTTTTACATGATAAAGCAACTAGTTATTATTTATTCTATATTCTTATTCGATTTTTTAGTAAATCAACTGTGTTAATTTTTTTTAAAAACACAACTGATCTCTGTATTCTGATTGGAAGGTCATATGTTTGAATATCGTCGCACTAGAGCTACACGAGGCCTATTACCGGCGGGCATCGTAATTTAGAACCACAGTCAAGTGACGAGCCGACACCTGAATAGGCACCCAATTATTATTCGTCGGAAATTTTTTGGGCTGCACGGGCCATTTGAATCGGTGAGTGCAGAAACCACTTCAGTCCAAAAAATCCGAAAACTCGTTTTCAATGAAAATAAGCGTAGAAAGGCAAGATGCGTGTTGGGTGAAAAAACTACGTTAGTCTGTTGAGTAGTTCCGTAAATACAGGACGTTTGTTTCGAGTGTTGAGTGCAGAAACAACATGAGTCCAGTGACTGACGTTGTTTCTGCACCCACCGCCTGATCGCGTGACCAGTCTTGTCAGGTTCCTTGCCGAGCATGCGCGTGTGATTAACACCCTAAGGTGAGGCTTGTATTGAAGTCAGTTCAGTTAAGTGTTTCAACGTGTTCTAAGTTAGTTTTCAACGTCTACTGTCAGTCCTTTGCAATATGTCAGTGAGTCTCACAAGCAGTGAGAGTGATAATGAAACAGCACCCAAGAAGAGGAGGAGGAATGAAGATAGTTTCGAAGAAACGCGATTAGAACATCCAAAGTACGTGGGGTTGAACTTATCAACTGGAAAAGGCATCTCATTCCATCTCGAACAACAGGGGTGCTGCTTGTAAGTATAAATTACAATGCTTTACTAACTTTAGCGATGATGAAAAATCTGAATTTGTTGCTAATTTGAATCAGTTCAAATCAAAAGATGAGCAAGATATTTTCTTACAACAACTGATCGAAAAACTCGCCATTAAGCACAGTGTGCCAAAAGAAGCAAAATTTAAGTTTGCTCCCACCCGATATAAAGAGTTCCGCTATAACTCTGAAGAAAACATACATTTTCATTGAAGGATTACAAAAGCACAGCTATCATTTGCTGAGACCTGCTTTCCGTAACGTCGATATTGATTTTCCTTCAAGTAAGCCTACCCATCAGGGAAAGTTCCAATCAACATAAAGAAAATGGAAGACATCCAGAAAATGATTGTTCATATTCCTGAAAACTTCAAAGTTCTTATGATGAACTATTTACCTGGTCAACCACTGAACATGACAATGATACTATCGTCGAGAATGATCTATTTTAAGAGTGTTTCAGTTTGTTATATTCCTGTCGTATGACTTTGCAATACTGTAACTTCATTTCTCATGTAATATGGAAAAATAAACATTTGTAATTTTTGTGTGAAATTAATTAAAATAAATATTATTAACAAAAATCGAAACAAAATTAACAACAAATACAAACTTTTAACGAATGGTTATCTTTTTCCAAGTTTCCTACAGTCTGTAAAAACAGTTGAGTGCAGAAACAGCATTAGTCCAAATCATAGTTTTAATTCTCCTGAGCCTAATTTATGTGGAAATTAG
Organism: Hylyphantes graminicola; assembly: GCA_023701765.1. Taxonomy (NCBI): domain Eukaryota; kingdom Metazoa; phylum Arthropoda; class Arachnida; order Araneae; family Linyphiidae; genus Hylyphantes; species Hylyphantes graminicola. The sequence goes on from CM043122.1 coordinate 27,957,619, forward strand.
GTAATTTTTTTTATAACAGCAGCATAAAAGCATGTTATGACAAAGGAAAAAAAAGTTCTCAAATATTTTAAAATTTGGAGGAGTTATTACGTTTTTTCACCCTCCTGAAAAATTTGAAATTTGTGACTGACGTTGTTTCTGCACTCACCGATTCATTTATGGCGATGCCCAGCATTGGATGCCTGGACCCGAACCTGGGATCTTTCGCATGCAAAGCGTACGCCTAACCGACTGGGCTCCCCAGTAAAGCTCTAGATTAGCGGTCGCCAGTCGCCAACTGGAGACTATTACATCGAAAGTGGCTACCTAAAAATCGAACCCCAGTCGCCAAATGTCGCGATCATAATTTTTCCTTTTTGTTCAACAAATAATTAATACTGAAGCTGCATTTCTAAACTAATAAAACGCTCCGATTCGATTCTGTCGGGAAGAAAGACTTGATGCTCAGTTGTTGCTCATCGGTGAAATTTTCCATCATCAGTTTTTGTGTGACGTCACTAAGTCCTTGTGACGTAAATGGAGCTGGGCGATGAAAATCTTAAATGCAAATTTGATTTTTAAATTTTGCTTTACGATTTCGGTAATCTACAGGTGATTGATTTATATCTGATCAAGATCTCAACTATTCATTTAAACAATTTTGATATGGGAAAATTTCATGAGCAATCATATCGTGGGTCGTGGGCGACGTCAAGAATTCTCCGAAACTAATAGTAGTTGAACTGATTGTACATAAAATAATTTTCTCCTGACAATAATGGCCAATCACATAATAATACATATTTTGTAAGTTACTTTTTTTACTGTCAATCTTTTCAGATAAAAAATGTCATTAATAAAATTTTCTTTTGTGGAAAATCGCACTTTCTTTTTGTCGTATATACTTAAATTTAAAACTTGCTAATAAAAATGCAAATGTGGCTACCATTTTTTTTTCAGTCTGGTAGCCACTGGCTACTATTAAAAATTCCCAGTCTAGAGCATTACTCCCCAGCCCCCTCCCCTGTATTCTGATATTTTCGAGTTTCTAATGCTTTGTGTGAACAGAATTTTTAGGAAGCTAACGTTCTTGTAAAGAACATCATTTTAGATGTAGCTTTAAGGGGTCATAGGAGTCTTAAAAATGTGCAAAGAAGGTACTACCAAACATAGTTTGATCTTTCATGTCATTTTTTAACTACTCAATAAATGAGTATAATTTTTATATGTAATTCTACAGGATTTATTTATTATAAAACAAGTTTTAAAATTTATGAAACTTTAGCCAAAACTAAAATAAATGATATTAAACATGAAGCTATTTGAACACATTGTGATTCGAAATTATTTTTTAAAAAAATTTAAAATCAAAATTTTTTAATTTTTATTAATTTTTTTAGAAAAAGTTCTTAAAATAATTTCTAATTAAAATTGATCTGAGAATTTAGGTATAAGTCTTTGTTTGTACATATTTGTACAATATAAAGTCATTTTCTTGGTCATTTTTTCAATTTTGACCTCACAATTTGCCGCGCAAGCCTAATCACAATGTGTTCAAATAGCTTCATGTTTAATATCATTTATTTTAGTTTTGGCTAAAGTTTCATAAATTTTAAAACTTGTTTTATAATAAATAAATCCTGTAGAATTACATATAAAAAAATTATGCTCATTTATTGAGTAGTTAAAAAATGACATGAAAGATCAAACTATGCTTTGTAGTATCTTCTTTGCACATTTTTAAGACTCCTGTGACCCCTTAAGAGAATGAAAAGGCCATAAAAAATATTTTAAGATAAATTAAGTAGAATAGTTAGAATAGCTTCGCAAGAGACAATTCGAAAGGGGCGGAGGGCGGTTTGTTTGCGGGAAAGACAATTCTTGACATAACTATGGCATTACTGTAGGCGTGACCCTTCTAAATTAGACAAATTAGCTAAAGAGTGTTTTGTTTTGGAGTTTAAAACAACGGTTGTCGTAAGCGTGACGTCACTGTAGGCATTGCCGTTCCAATTGTCCATTCGCAATTAATATAGTATGAATGTCTTCATTATATGTATCCATAATAATAAAAGAAAGAGTCTGTCTGTGTGTATGTCTGTGGATCGCAAAAGACCTACTTAGACTGCTCTAAAAAATTCGAAATTTTTAATATAGATTCCTTTTAATACCTACGTATGTACCTGAGGCCTATAAATAAATATTTTGTTGTTTTAGGTGTTGCATCTGTGCCAGGAGTATCACAAAAATGTGCGACACAGCTTTGTGAGTGCGACAGAGAATTTGCAAGATGTGTTAGTAATTACCCCTGTCCTCGCAAGAAACCAGGCTGCAAAGCTAGCAATTATATCATGTTACAAACAATGAGTAATAATGATGTTTAGTATTCAATTGGATTCTGTCAGACATTGAACAGAAAATATTATATTTATATAAACAGAACAATGAATGTGTCGTTCCATAAGCAAGATAGTGAACTACTTATATGGTTTCGCCAAGTGTCTTTGAATATGAACACTTATCATTTTATATATCTTACATAAAAAAAAACTATTATATGCATCAAACATAAACAGTTTACTTTATAAATAGGTACAAATTTTTGAATTTCCAGTGGAAAGAAAGGGAAAAATATGTGCCTGATAACAGCTCTAATATTTAAGATTAGGTTCACTTTTTTTTTTTTAATGTCATCTAGCACAATCCTACTAAGCTCTTTTTTAACTTTCACACATATATTAATACTCTATTGTGTTTATTGCGTATATGATTATTTATACATATGTGTTTTGCTGTCAGAATATGAATGATGAAATGTGTCAGAATAACAATAATCAACATCTTATTCCAATGGTGCCTATTTTTGTTCTTATATAACAATCAATGTTTCAAACAAATAAGAAAATGCAATTAAGTGAATGGCTGAACAAAAACAAAAATGGTCTTAAGACCCGAGCAAAATCCTGTATATTCTTAATCTAAACATACTTATCACACAAATATATGCTAACAAATATTTTTGCAAAGCAATTTGTTGAAAAATTATATTAAATAGTTACTGAGAGACAGACCTTGAGCTCTAAAAATACATGCAGTGTTAGTTTTATTACCTTGTTTTATAGGTAGATGAAATAAATGAAGGACTGCTTATGCTTAGACTACATGAAAAGTAAATACAATTATAGTTCAATTTATTAAAGTAACAATAAACTGCACCTGGACATTATAGAGGGAAACACTAGAAAATTGCCTTATTTTAGGTTTCAAAATTCCATTTGTACCTGAACCATATATTTAGGAAAATCCACAAATAAATTATTAAAATTTTTAGGAATAAATTTTTTCAAGTTCTAAATTTTAATCTCAGTCACTTGAAACATGAGCAATTAAAGGGCTATTGTGAAAAACATAATTTATTTTTTTAAATGTGTGACAGAGTGAATAATTTATTAAATCACAAAAATTTTCTATAATTCTTATTTACTTAAAAAACTTATAAAGAAAATAAAGCATAAAGTATGAGTATAACAATATAAAATGTTTGTTCAAGGACAAATAAATTTAACCACCCTACAATGTTGAACAATATCTAATATTCCATCGTTCTCACTGGCAAAAAGTCATTTTTTCTTTTAAAATCTTAGGTTCGATATTTTGTCTTCTATTGTTACCAAAATTAAACAATACATTTTATCAACAATAGGCAAAATGAGTTCACCAATACTAGCAGTTTCTAATCAAGAATACCTCATCCTAACACAGTTATAACAGATTGCATCTTCATTACTGAAAAATCCGCATCCTTTCACGGGCAAAAGTAAAATATTAGCAGCTATAGGGTGGTTAAATACATGACTAATGTACTTGAGAAATGGAACATACATAATAAAAATATATAATTTAACACAATAAGTACATATATTAAACATATGTACAGTAAATATGTCCAGGTTTAACCTTATGAATATACATACATATTAATAGCGTTTGATAACTTAATAACTATTTGTTAAATAGTACATTTGCAACATCATTATTTACAAAGTTGTCAGTTAGGTTCCTGCAAAATAGATTTTTAAAAAACAGTCACTGTAGAATGGTTTAAAAAGATGATAAATATACATGAGTAATGGTGCATCCATAGTTAAAAATATATAGTTTAACACAGTTAGTATACATTTATGAAACATATTCAGGTTTAACATCATGAATTTTTACAAATCTTTATACACATACAAAAATATTAGTAAATATCAATCGCTTAACTTCAGCTTTGAAAAGTAAACAAAGTGAATATGGCAAAGAGTGTTTGAAGTGTATAAAAAACTAGCATAATGATTGATACAATTAAATCACTTTTTAAAATGTAGGTCTGCCACCACATGAAATATGAAACACCACAGGTAACTGGAACTGTTAACAGCAAAGATAAAACAACTGATAGCATTCGCTCCGTCAAATTTCCTTTTTTTCCTAAAAGAATCCCAACATTTGAACACAGCTTTAAAAACTTATTCAACACAGTAATACATTTTTTTTTTCATAAAACATTAACACGTGTTTATACCAGAGTATAAAAAAGGTAAAATACCATAAAATAAAAACTATTATATATTTTAAATAAAACTTAAATAGAAAATAGGATTTATAATGCTCGTTGTATAGAAAAGCAACAAATCATGGTATCCTAAATATTTAAGATATTGTATATTCCAAACAAAGTTAAAGTAATCATTGTTGTTGCTTGTAATTTTGTATGGATGTCCGCACCACAAAGGAAGAAAACACAAAACATCACACATGTGAACGATAAAAATTGAAAATGATTTTTTTTGTCAAATATTCCCCGACAATTAGAGGAAACAACCCTGACAATTAGAGGAAATATCTTCAGTCTAACGAATGATTGCTAATGCTGAAGAGAAATGAACTGTGATAATTTGATGTATCAAGTACAGTAACTGCGTGAACATTGATATATTAACATTATTTTGCTATATAATAGGAGATAACTTAAGAAATACTATATGAATGCGATTTTTTTTCACATATAGCTTATATATGTAAGGTCGGTACTACACTGTACAAGGTACGCAAACACTTTTTGACTGGTATTAAAAAAAATACAAAAGTACATCAGTTGAGTTTTCTCAATGCTGGGGTTTAAGACTACGAACTGAAATATCTTCATAATTGTGTAGTTGAACTTGTCACATATTTATATATGGCTTGAATCGATAGTTGTTTTGAGAAAAATATTTAAATTAACAGAAATTATCTCTATGCATGGTGTCAAATAATGTTTTTTATTATTAATAACCTGAAGTTTTGTAAAATTTTAAAAACCTACTGTCTTTAGAATTACAGGGCTGCCAGTGCCAGAAAGCTTTGAAAATAGTTGCTTTAGTAGCCTCAGATGTTAAAAAATAGTAGCCAAAATAGTATCCTCTTTTACCTAACTCAATAAACAACTTTTAATTGTTAGATAACACAATTTTTTTTTTTAATATTTGCATTGAATGTTATCCGAAATTAAATAAAATTTCCAAAAAAAGTGATAAATTAGTTTAATATGCTTAGATGCAAAAATTTAAAAACTAAAACTTAAGACTTGTATCAGTGCAGATCTAAGAATTGTAGCACCAACACTCGGTTAAAAGGATTGATAAAACTGCCAATAGTTTTTCGGATGTATTGCAACAGAAAATTTCATGTTAAATTATTAAGCCAATTTATATATAACTGTTAGAAAACATAAATTAGGAGAAAAAAAATTAAATCTACTTATTTGTATTGGAATTTAATTAGCAATTGCATAAAAATTTTCAAAAAAACAAAAGCATTCCATTAACGATTAGATAAGAAACAGCCATAAAAGTGCCTTTTTTATCCTTCAAAAATATATATGTATGGTATACAAATTTATCTATTTTTAATTTTTGATTAGTATTTAGCTAAAAAATCTAAGTAAAACCAACATTCATCTATAAAAAGCCTGTCATTTCACAGAAGCGAGTAGGAAGAAGTTAAAATGCTAAATTGTGCAAAAAAAAAATTTTAGACTGCAACTTAAATTTACAAATTGCAACACCAACTTTCAAATGAAAGGATTGATACTGCGGATAAAATTTACTTGAAAATAAATTTATTAAAAAATAAAATATAAAATAAAAACAAGTTTATTTTAAATAGTTATCAGTTATTCAAGAAACATAAGGATCAATACTAATCCATATAAATATGTTTCACTGAAATATCTCGCAGCTTTAAAATACAAGGATGGCTGAATTAAAACTATTAAATGTGAGTATTCTTATTTAACACGATCCAGAATCATCGAAATTTCAAAAGTAAAATATAACTTTTTTAAAAATATTTAAAAACGTATTTCGATACGATTCTTTTAGATACCGCCAGATTACTTAATAAAAACTTCAAAATAAAGCAAATTAATAACAAACAAACAGTTGTCAATCCTATCCCCAAATGCAGTTTAAAAAAAAATCTTCAACAAAGCATACCAAATCAAAGTTTTAGTTTCAATAAACTTTACATAGGCTGCTAAAAAAAAATCATAAGTACTATTTCAAAAACACATGATTTTGCTTTTGTTTTGTGCAAAACGAAAGCAAAACTTGATGAGAACTTTTGACTAGATCTATGTGTACTTCACGTTTTGCGTATCGGCAGTATCCTGGTGGCGCCATCTATGGAAAAATTATACAACTAAAAATAGTCGCCCAACACTGAAAATAGTTGAAGGTTTTGCTTAAAATAGTCGTTTTAGGCCCTTTTTGCCCTTAAATAGTTGCCATAGTCGCCTAGACGCTAAAATAGTCGCTTTAGTAGCCTTTTAAGTCGCCACTGGCAGCCCTGAATTATGATAACTTGTGCATACTAATATCATTGAGCTAGAAGTAAAACTGGAGTGATGTATCAGCGAGCCGAAACCTTAGCGACCTACTCACACCCTTTGCCCGGTTTTCTGGACTATTTATCCTACATCCTCAAGCTCATTGGTCTGCCCGCCCGGTTCGCTTCGACTGCAGTGATATTTTCCTCCGTGTTTCGTTTGAAACGGCTCGTTTACCTCCCTGTTAAGTGGATCGCACACTTCACTCCACTTTTCCCTCTAGCTCATTAACCAATATAGAATTATTAGAACCTGCAGTTACCAATATAGAATATAGTTCTTATTCATTAATAATATTCATTTTGGAAACCACTTCATTCAAATTCAATTACAAAAGCTTAAACATGATAGATTTTTTATATGTGTGTGACATTTTTTATGATTGCTTTTGCCGTTTGTTTACCTTGAATATACATACTTGTGCTGTTTTTCTTAATATCAGATATTACAAATTATTATAATACTACAATCACACTTAACTATATTATTTAATAAAATATTTAACAAGATCTCAACAAAAATTGAAATAAATACTTAAGATGTATAGAAGCAAAAAAACTAATAAAAAACCTGTTTACCTAAAAAAATTCGTATGCTTTCAGTTCCAAACAGAAAACAAAGAAGTGCAATCTCAGAAACCAGATTTGTTGTAGGATATACAAAATATATTTCTGAAAAAAAAACATCAAAATATATTAGTTTGTTCAAAGAAATACAGACATGTATAATGTGTATCCATCAGATAAGTTACATTTTATAGCACAAGGTCTAATAGAACAAAGTTTAAATGGGGTAGTGCAACATTTTTTTAAATTAAAGTTAAATGTACCAGGAATAAAGCATATGATTAAGAAAATTGAATTTCTTTAAAAACAAAGCACTGCATTAATACAAAACAAAAAAATGCTTAAGTGGCACAACAAATCATCTAACTGAAAACACTTAATGAAGCAAAATCTTCCCAAATTTATGCAACAAAATCAATTTAATGTATATCTGGTGGATTTTTTTTTATGTGTGTGGGCGAATTTAATCAAAAGCACTGCAGGAAAATATGACTTCACACCAGGCAGTGGTCAGACATGATTGTTTTTAAGGCTTTTTGCATATTCAACTTTAAATACTCAAAAAGTAATCAAATCTCTCATTAATTTTGGATAAAATTTGAAAAACAGGATTTCCAATACTGAATTGTTTCAAAAGGATATTAGATATCGTTATACTTAAATCTATAGTGATAATAAAAGAGAAAACATCATTTTTAAAAAACATTTTATTTGCCTAAATTATTTGAACTTGCTATCACTATGTGTCAAGAATAAACTATACAATGCATTGGTGATACTTTAGAAGCTTACATAAATTATACATTAAAAGGTACAGGTTAAAAAATTATGAAATTGACATGAAAATTGTGAAATGTCCAAGTTTAAATTTAAATAGGAGTAAACTTATAAGGACATTTGTATCTACTAAACAAATTAATTTGCTAGAAACTATAAGGCAACATAATGTATTTCTAAAATCGAATTAATAAACAAGTTTTAATTAGGTTCATAGTATATGATTATTAAAGCGTAAATGTGGGAAATATTGAACAATTGTTAAACATATTTAAAATTACTAATACAAAATACAATTTACATGTGCAAACCTTGTAAACCATAAAGCCTATAAATATTGAATATGTTACCTATAAAAGAATACATTTGTTTACCATTAGAATTGTAATCAAATTTGACAATTCCACAACCTAACCTAGCATCTTTTAATAATTAGAAATGTATGCTTTATTATATATATTCATTAAATTTGCATTATTTCAAATGTTACAGTAAAAACTATCAGTCTTGTGTTACCAACCTTATAATTTTAAATATCAATCACTATAGCTATATTATTTTTGTAACAAAGAATTTCCAAAGCAATTATTTAACTTCAATCTTTTCATCCATATACTGTACGAAGCCCAGAAAAAAGTATGCTTTAAAAAAATTTAAATGTGCACACATTTAGGTGAAGGAAAAGAATAATTAATAAATTTTAAAATATACTCACTTTTAAATATTATTGCCAAACATATAGCAAAAAAGTACAATTGAAAAGCCCACCATCCACTAACCAGCAAAATTTGATATGATAAAGAAGATATCTGTGAATTGTCAAGAAATATTAAATTTTAAATTAATCAAATTACAATGATTTTATAGAACTAAAAAAAATCAAATCCTGTGTCCCACATAACTAGAAAATTGAAATCACAAACAACAACAGTAATCTTAATATAAACAAATGCATGAAATATATTTTATAGTAATTCATAGGAAATGAACATAAAACACACTTAAATTAATGTAACATTTTTTCCAAGTAACTTATAACTAATCAAAGTCATAAAAAGATTTTCATTAAAGTTTTTTTATAAAAGGTTTACCTGCCCAGGGTAGCAAAGTCCCTTAATAACTTTACACAATAGTAATTTTAGTATTTTAAAAGTGTTTAATAAAAAAATCTTAACATAGAGATAAGAAAGATAGTTCGATTAAAAAAATATTGCTAAGTTTATAAAAGAAGAAAAGCTTTATAGAATTCCTATTCAACTTTAACAAATTAGTTTGAATTAATCTTGCATGAGAGAGTTATTCTTAAAAAAGTGTAAACAGGAAATGCATATTTTATTAACCGTGAAAGCAAAATAAAATTTAAACATGCTAGAAGCACATACAATATAAAAGATAGTTAACATTATTCTCAAAAGAGCTACTTATATCATCCATCGCCAAAACTTACTGGTTTATTAGGTTCATCTGAAAAAAAAATTACAAATATTAATATTTATATCCTTTTAAATATATTAAAAGAGAAGCATCATATCAGAACTTAAAATATGAAAGCTTAATTCTATAGTGACTACAACAGTCTATTTTTGACAACAGATAAAAGAAACTTCCATAGAAACAAGTGCAAAACATTGAAATTCAAAGTATTTTGGCTTCAGAATAGGTAAGTTGCAACAGTTAAATAAAATATTATCAATTATAATAGGTTTCGAATTTATGACAGTTAAAAAGGCCAATTTACAACGCTAGGTTAGGTTGAATTATCGCCACATTGGAGCTACACCAGGGCGACAAGATGCTATTGGCGATGAACATGGTAATTTAGAACAGGAGTCAAGTGATGAGCCGACACCTGAGTAAGCATTCAACGCAACTTTTAAGGGTAACACAGTACACAACGTCAAGACTTTGAAGCTTATTAATCTTTTTTAACACTCTTGTTACACCGGGTATTATTCCTCCGAGTTTTGGATGCACAACCCCGATATAGTTTAACAGTTATTTTGGAAATGCCAGGGCCCGAACTGTTGACCTTCCACATGCAAGGCAAAGCCTTACCAACTTGCAAGGGCCTGACCAACTTGGCTCCCCAGTTACTAAGCAAACATGTTGTAGTATGAATTTCTCCAACTTAAGGGATTTTAGTAACACCACTGGTTAAATTCTGCTAAAAAAGCATCATGTCATTTTAAAATATGCATTAAGATATAAACTGTTTTCTGGTTCCTCTGGTTGTTTTTAAGTCCTGACACAGCTGCAGGCTGATTTAGATTTCCATTCGATTTGTAATTTGTACTAACAACATTTATTGTGTTCCATTTAACAAAAGGTTGAAATAATGTATTAATATTTTCTCATATGAATAATTGGACGTAATGCAAAATTTTGAAAAAGCAGTCTGTGGTATTTTACTTTAAATCTTAATTGTGTATTACTTTCGATGAATGTTATTACAGTCTAAAACAGTTTCAAGTAGAGTCGATATGAAATTGTTATTTGAAGGGAAGTACCTGTAATTAATAGGAATTCAAAATGACACCAAATGGTAACTTTTCAATTTATAATGTTTCAAATTTCACAGCATAAAATTAACTCTTTTTATCTTGTATTTCGAAAATTTAATTCTTACCAAAATGTTTTAATGTATCAGCATGAGTTCCAGTTATTGTTATCAGTAGTAAATATTGAGGTATAACTATTTTTAAAAAAGAAGTACGTATCTATTACATAAAAAAAAAACGATTCTAAATACCTTTTTTGAAAGTAGTCATGTTTTCCTCATACAATACCTAATAACTTCAAATATTCTTCATAAATACAAAATATACAAGGCTAATTAAACAATATTTACTATAAAATACAAAATTTTTACGAACGATTTCATTCTATACTATACGATAATACAAAAAAAAAATCGCCATAACAACGGTAAACAATGTTTCGACAAAGTTACAGTTAAACTTTACCTAAGAAGTTGCCTGAAATCAGTGAAGTTTGGAGTCCGTAGCCATCGTCACTACATCAGCCTTTCATTCAAAGAATCGTAACAAGTAAAGTGAAAATAAATACTTAAATTTTATGCACCCTAAAATTCGTCAAGCGAACGTCAAAAAAAATTATACTGTGTGAAATCGAACAATTAAGAACACAAAAACAGATAAGATGGAACAAAACAGAATATTAGCTGGAGAAAAAAATATATTAAAATGCTTTACAGATTATAGGATACATCTTTCTTTTTGAGGGTAAAAAATGATTTTTTTAATAAATTTTATTAACAAATCAAAAACTTTTTTTAGAATGCATAAAAGTTATTTATATTCATTAAGTGAATATCTATACTTTATTGTATTATTTAGGGGGAAGAACGAAGAAATGTTTAGTAATTATATTTTAGGAGAAAATCGGCAAGCAAATTCGAAAATAAGCATTATTGGGCACCTGTATAAATTAAGCACACTAAAACTCGAAAAGTTAATGGTAGTTTAGACATCACAAAATATATTTTTTAATGAAATGTAAGGTCGTAAACTAGATCTGTATTATCCACCCCAACTTATAATACCACAATTAATCAAAGAATAATACTAAGCCTTCCTTCATTTCTCTACTAATTTCTTATTATAATAAAGTAATACGTACTCAAAATTAGAGCTAAAAAAAGAAAACGAAGAATAAAAATAATTGACTTTTATTTAAACGTGAACTTGTTGGAAATCATTATTGTGCTAACTTTTAACGTCCTAGTTAAACGTTTGTTTGTACACTGTACACAGAATAACATCACAATTGAATTGGTGAGTGCAGAAACCACTTCAGTCAAAAAAATCCGAAAACTCGTTTTCAATGAAAATAAGCGTAGAAAGGCAAGATGCTGTTGGGTGAAAAAACTACGTTAGTCTGTTGAGTAGTTCCGTAAATACAGGACGTTTGCTTCGAGTGTTGAGTGCAGAAATAGAGGAGGAGTTATTACGTTTTTTCTACCTCCTGAAAAATTGGAAATTTGTGACTGACGTTGTTTCTGCAACGGAAGATACCCTTCTTTGTTCTATCCTTGTCTAAGCCATGCTAAAAACGAATTGTGCTATAGAAATATTCCTTTATCAATAATGAATCTCCTGGATAGTCCTACGTTTATATCGCGAAAGGAGAACCAAGGTTGAAACTGATATCCCGCCGCTGATATCTGCCATCAAACCTGAATATGAAACGATTTCTTGAAAAACAAGGGGGAGGGGGGAGTTTTTGTGGACTCTTCATACATTTTTATAGGAGCGTAGTCTTTATATTCACTGTTCTGGTTGGTAGCAAATCTTTAATCCAAAAATATCACAATCCGTTGCGATTCCCGATTGTGAGATTCTTTTGTGATTTTTAATATGGTTATTTCTAGAAGTTTTTCTTTTGGAGAAAGCTGAGTAAAACTACAAAAAATATTCGAGTGTTCTTTAGGACCAGCCATTTTCTTAGTTTTTTTTTTTGTTTTTTTAGAAAACAAATAGATAAGAAGGTGTGCTTGGATGCAAGTTTGGCCGGAAGCCGCTAGACTTAGCACTCCTAAGCATCACTATGCGCATGCGCGTATTTCTGACTCAAACTTGAACTTTTCCAGCAACCAAGCAACAACCGTGAACCGTCAATATGTTTTGTGTTTTGTAATGTAGTAATTTGAAAAGTTGGCGGTTATTTATACGATGTACGATGATTACAACGATGACACAAACAACATTTAAATGAAATTTTAATACCTTTTTAAAAAAAGTAAGTGTTGATTCTCCTGATTAATTTGTAAGTCATAAACTCATTTTGTAAATCAAGCTTTTTATGACTAGTTTTGCACTTGCCGGCGACTATAAATTTCTAGAAGAGGAAAGTACTATTGGATTTGTTTGATTTGTTACGAATTTTCATAATTATTGATCCAGAGCAAATAAATTGTAATTGTGTGATTAATGTTGATATCATTATTATCATCAGTAAGGGAGGAAAGCTGAAGAATGTTCTTGCATGTTGTCGACAACCAAGAGAAGAAGCAACTGGTCAACCAAGCAGTTTTATTGATCCAGAACAAATAAATTGTGATTCGGTAATTAATGTTGATATAATTATTATCAGTAGTGAAAACACGTCAGTAGTCAATCAAGAAGCACTATTTGTACAAATTTGTTGGACATATTTTCAACTTGAAAGACCAAATATTGTTTGCTATTGCATGTTGTAAATTAGACTTAACATGTGATTGCAAACGTTATTTAGTCCTAAGAACATTGAACTGGAAAAGGATGAGTTATGAAATGGACAAGCAATGGAATGCAACATTCTTATCTGTGTTTTATTTTCCCCATACGACTAAATATTTTTTAAAAATTCTATTTATATTAAATATTATACAGTTCTGATTTTAATTTAAGGGCAACAGATACCAAAGTGTTTTAAAATATCGAGAATACATAGTTGTGTCACCCATCCATCATAGTAAATATTGCGTTCTAATTTTCGAAACATATTGATATCGAATAATAGAAGAGCTTTTATTAAAATTCATGATTTCTTTTAAAAGAAATTTAATTTAGGCAGATTTCAAAAGCACACTTGTGAAAACTTAGATTTATTTTACTAGGCGAATGCCTAAACCCCAAACTTGTTGTATAAAATACAGTTTATAATGTTCACTTAGTTGAGTATCCATTCTCTTGTATAAATAGGGAAATAAAAACACGTAAAAGCTATTTTTATTTTTCAGACATTCATCAACATTTAATTTCAAAGTAATAGAATAACACATACACTTGTAAATTATACTCATAACAGTTACTGTCAAAGCCATTTCAAACGTATCTATATTATTGGTTGTTTAATTTTAATGGGCTGGTATTACCCTTGTCACAAAAATTAATTTAATATGAAAAGTAGAATGTTGTGCATTCTGGGGTATGATTGTAAAAAATGAGCCATCGTATGTTATTTTGCTTTTTCCTACTTAAACCACTGACCAAATGCTAACTTTCTTTTATTTGCCTTTTGAGGTACAACATGTCCGAATATCCATAATCTATTTCAATAGCTTCTCATTTCAGCTTTATCATTTTCATTTAAAATAAACAATACATAATTTATTTTAAAATACAATATTGCATGAACTATTGTTTTCCTATAGTTATTCTGTAACATGGGTAGCAATCTGCACAATGAAACTTGTTCTAAGATAAATTGGGACGAAATTGACAAATTACAGAATACAAGTGATAAAAAAGTTTTTTTTTCATTATTTTAGTTATAATTAAAAAAAAAAAAATTTAGCATAATTTTATAAAATAGCCAACAGAAAATTTTAGCGCCAAACCTGGCAAACCGTATACCTCGAATGGTTTGAGCACGTGACTGAGACGACTGACGCTAAGCCAATGACTACAGGGAATCGGTTTGTACTCTTTACGTCAGAGATAATGACGTGTGCTAAGTCTAAAACCCTGTGTTTGGCCACATCATCTCGTCTGCTAGCGACTTGTTGGACAGGTTCAATTCAAAAGACATTTGATCGTTGGCTTTAAACGCATGTTGTTTTTACGGTGTTGATTAACGAAACTTAATAATCTAATTATAGTTTGGCCAAACGTTGTTAAATTGTTTTGTTATATAATGCTTTGTTTTTAAGGGAAACGTTGTTTTGGGCTTGGAATCTATATTTTTGTTGATCGGTTTTGACTCGGCATCTAGACCATATTGGTCAACGTGTTAGGATATTGGATTAGGTACTAACGTAATTAAAGTTTAATCTTGAAATCATGACAACTCAGCAACCCCCTGCACTGCATACTGGATTCGGTATCGTTAAACAGGTAAGTTAAGCGCATTTTCAAATATGTAAACATTCGAATGGTCACTGACCTCATAAAAATAACCACGATCTTTAAAGCCGATTTGACAACTTGAGTATTTTTAACTTTCTCTCGCCCCCCATAGAGACATGTGATATTTATCTGCACAATCGTCCTTATATTTACTCGGATCCTTTAAGTATAATTATATAATTGAAAAAGTTTAGTTATAACGCACGTGGCGTATTTTAACTTGCACAGCATTTTTTTTTGTGTGCTTGAATTGAAAACTGAAGTTTTAAAATTAGTTTCGGAATTGATGAAAAAAAATCCAATTAAAATATCTAGCGGTTGGATGTCACTTTAGTTGATTTGCATTCTGAAGGAAGGGTTTTCATTAAAATTTATGTGTGGCACGAAAATTGTTTCCCCCAGCAAGTCGTGCCAGAGAACAACTGATTTGATGTTCTACTAATCTAATTTTGGAGACTTCAAGGAAAGGAATGCTAGCAATAATAATTGTTTTGTGGCTTTCAAAGATTTTAATATTTCTAAATTATTCATTGGAATTTCATAGTACCTTATTTTTGTTTGGCGAAAAATAAAGTTTGTTTGGCCTTTTAACCTTCTCTAGTATATAATTGAGAGTTTAGAATTTTATAAATTTGGTGAAACATAAAATCTACATAGTATTTGTAGCTTTTTTAAATGACTTGGAAGTTGAATAACAATTATCTAAAGCAGATAAAATGCCTGAAAATTAAACTAAATTAGTCTTTAAAAAATTTATCTTGCTTGTTTATCCGGTTAATTTCCACCATCCGGTGCCTTTGTCGCCAAGGGATTTGGCGTTTTTTGTAGCAAGCGATAAACAATTTTATTTGGTGATACGGCGAAAAATCTTTTCGTCCAATCAAAGCTCCTTCTACATCAAGTTAGGACACACCATACATTCGATCGGAGCCAAGGTTTTTCCCGCTTAGAGGCGCTGCAATACGCTGAAGTCCGAAAATGACGAAAAAGCGTTATGTTCCTGGATGCAAATCGGGATTTAAAACTTAAATTAACTTTCGATTTTTCCTTGTTTAAAGCATCTAATAATGAAGAGGATCTTAAATTATGGCACAAGAATATCCCTAGGAAGGATTGTCTGCTGAAAAGTACCGAAATGGTGATTTTTTTAAAGGGAAGTCAAACACCTCCCCTCCCTTGTTAAGTCTATGGGGAAGTATTGACTTTTTCCCGCTAGAGGCGCTGCTATACGCTGAAGGCCGAAAATGCATCGAACCAGTTGAGCCACTCTCTCCCATAGACATCCCGCGTTATGTTCCATTTTGGTGTAGAAGGAGCTTTGGTCCAATTGTCGGCGCTGGTAATACTTGCACGGAATTGCGGGTAAGAAGCCCGGATGATGTGCGCGCACAATGGAATTATTTTGTTCTTAATTTATTTTTTCGTCCAACTAACGACGCTGTTGATACTTGCGAGCGATGAATTGTGGGTAAAGTTGCGCGCGCATCGTAATCGCGGTTACGGTTAACTATGAATATCTGGTTTTGGTTATTATATTTCGGTTATTTTTTATTCTGAATATTTTGTCGATTCCAAGAGGGCCGGTCTGCTAGCTGCCGGGGGCCCCAAACAAAATGTTATGCTTTCAACAGACTCTTCAATACTGCCTGATGTTGGATACTGATGTTTTTTTAGAGAAAAAAAATTGCCCGGGGCCCCAAACGGATATGTAGGCTTTCAATGGGCCCTACAGTACTGCCCGATGTTGGATACTGATTTTTTTTTAGAGAAAAAAATTGCCCGGGGCCCCAAACGAGTATTTCGGCTTTCAATGGGCCCTACAATACTGCCCGATGTTCGATACTGATGTTTTTTTAGAGAAAAAAAATTGCCCGGGGCCCCAAACGGGTATTTAGGCTTTCAATGGGTCCTACAATACTGCCCGATGTTGGATACTGATGTTTTTTTAGAGAAAAAAAATTGCCCGGGGCCCCAAACGGGTGCGTACTGGATTGCCACTCGCGTAGCTCTAAAGCGACGAAAATTAAAGCGAAACTAAACTGAGTACGGGATAGCCACTTGTGTAGCTTTAGTACGGCGTTAATTCAAACCAAAGTGGATTGCCAATCGTGCAGCTCTATTGCGACGTTAATTCCAACTAGACTGGATGTTTGGGTTTGACCTGGGAGAAAAAAATGACTTCCAACTCTCCCGTAGCTTTCCGCGATCCATTAACCTTAGAGATCAGTGAAAGAAACTAGGGTTGCATCGGCGTAAAGGAATCTGGCAATGATAAAGCTCGCGAATTTCGCCAAGAATTTGTTGTTTTTCGACAAGCGCCAAGCTGCACCGAATCCTGGAAATTTACAGTTTATCCTTCAAACCCAGATTCTTCTGTATCTTAGATTCAGGTTCTTTTGTGCACCAGTCTTTCTTACAATAACTTTATATTTCGAAACTTTATTTCTGATGTACTTTTTTCTTTTGGAATTTATTTTAAGATCATCTCTTCAAAAATAAAACTAATTATGATGTTTTAAACTAAAGTTATTTGAAATAAAGGCCCTCGCCAGCAGGGCCGTCTTAAGCTAGGCTGGGGCCCTTGGGCACACAAGAATTTGAGGCCTTTTTTAAAGTAAAAAAACGAATTATAATGACATTTTTTACTGAGTATGACCATTCATTATATTTAATCAAATACAGTATGACCTGCCGGTTTTTTGGTTACGATAACGGTTTCTTTCGGGTTTTCTGTTGAGCAAAATCTTTTATTATATCCTCAAAGTCAATTTTTTGAAGGATATCACTTTCTATGCACATATAATTGACAAATTACACAGCCGTTTTTGTAAGATTGTTGTTCGCATTTCATTTTTTATTCGCTTAAGCTGCGAAAATGACCGCAAACGGTAAAACACCGCTAACGAAACAAAATAACGCCACTCATTTCTTTCAGACTGAAAGTCCAATACATCATTCGGGGATTCCCCCAACCATAAACAATGTCGACATTATGTTAAGCGGTGTCCTGACTACGACATCAACGACAACACCTGCACGTGCGTGCATGCACATACAATCTGTACAGGCATGCGAGCGCACTTTCCTCTATGCGGCGCATGCCTGTACAATTGTATATGCATGCGCACGCAGATGTTGTCAGTGTTGTCGTTAACGGTGCAGCTTGACTTTGGAATCGGAGTGATTGCATGAGTGATAGCTAAATTGCGTACTTAGTAAATTAGGTAGGATGCCTAACTCTATGGTAGGATGAGTTCGGAAACATTATTAATTAGAACAGTAGGAATAGGCACAGCCATCGATATAATGGCGTAGTATATATCGTGTAAATATCTTCTGATAAGATTACGGGTTTGGGAAAAAAGTGTAATGTACCCAACAAACATATTTTAAGAATAAATGTGTGAGAAATTGTCGGTCCTTTGGGGCCCCCTGAGAATGGGGGCCCTGGGCACGGGCCCCGTGTGCCCCTATGGTAAAGACGGCATTGCTCGCCAGATAAGACGGTGAAAAATGCCCCCATTCCAATCGGGCTAATTTTTTTTCTGAAAATACCTCATAGTATGGAAAACTTCTCAGCCAAGTTTCAGCTCGAAAATATGACTCATTTTTGAGTAAAAAATAAGTTTTTTTTTTTAGATTGAATATTCCCTGAATATGTTTGATAAATCCAAAAAACTGCTCATGTGGTTTTAGATATCATTGAGTAGTATTCTCAGAAAAATCTCATAAATCTGATCGAGCGATCATTCTTAAAAATGCGATTTTATTTTTCAAAAAAAATTTTTCGTGCCAAAATCGTTTGGTACACCTTAGGTTTTTGTCTCTACATGTTCCTCTGTTATCAATCTATAATATATATTTTTCAGATTTTTAAAAATATTAGATGCTAGCTAAAAAAAATATATTCTTAAAACCTGATTTTTCGCACTAAAATCCTTTAGTGCGAAAGAAATTCTACCAGATTGAAGTTCCCCGTCTCTGTTAGGAGTGCCATCTGCCGAGTAAGTAGTGCGGAAAATCAGGTTTTAAGAATATATATATATATTTTTTAAACTATCATCTAATACTTTCAAAAACCTGAAAAAAATATATATTGTAGATTGATGTTAGAGGAACGTGTAGAGATAGAAACTTAAGGTGTACCAAACGATTTTGGTATTAAAAAAATGTTTTGGAAAATAAAATCACATTTTTAACAATGGTCACTCGATCAGATTTATAAGCGGATTTTTCTGAGAATACTTCTCAATGATATCTAAAACCTCATGAGCAGTTTTTTGGATATTATCAAACCGATTCAGGGAATATTCCACTTAAAAATAAAAAGCTTTTATTTTTTACTTAAAAGCGCGTCCTATTTTAGAGCTGAAAATTGGCTGAGGTTTGGTCCATACTATAAGGTATTTTCAGGAAAAAAAATTAGCCTGATTGGAATGGGGGCATTTTTCACTGTCTTATCTGGCGAGGGCCTTTGATTTAAAATTGATGCAGTGAAAGCCACCATACATTTTTGCCCATTTTCTAGCCGTTTGGAAAATTATTTTGTAAATTTAAGATTTTCCAAACTAAACAAAAATTGTGCCTCAAACTTGTCTGCAATTTGCATAACTTCCAACTTGTTAACTGCAAGTGTAATAACTTTAGAGTTACTTATTCCTTAAAATAAGTGTCGAACCACTGCAGGTTGATTGACTAGTCCCAATCAACTTTTGCTTTTTGATTGTGTTAAATCATATTGGCTTTATACACTTTATTTTAGATAAATTCTGGAGATACCATTGTTATCCGTGGACAGCCAAAGGGAGGGCCACCAGATGAAATAACGATAATCCTGACAGGAATCAAAGCTCCTAAATTGGCTTACCGTCCAACTAACATTGGCGAAAATGCAAGTGGCACGCCAGATGCAGTAAGTTTAGTGTTTTTATTTTCTGCTTTTAAATGAATTTTTTTATTTGTCTTTGAAATAAAATAATTTAAATAAGGTAGTTGCGAAACTTTGTCGTTTGGGTTCTGCAAATATAATTCAAACATGCTATGTTTGAATGTTCCATTCCCTAATGCCTGTATTAAAGTATTGTTAAGAGCAGACTAGAGGTCTTAATATTAGGTGACAATCAGCATCAAAGTATCTGCATAAACTAAAACTTTTTGCTCTGCCATATTCTCAACCCAGCCTCAGGAGAATATTAAATAAGATGAAGCTAAGAAGGAAAGATGATTCTATGAATAGCATCTCTTTTGTAGGTTTTTTTATATTCCGATTTTATAGCAAGTGTTGAGCCGTGATAGCTCAGTTGGATGAAGCATCGTCTGTCCTCGGAGGTGCTTGCAATTCTGATCAGCGGGGTCAGTGCTTGTATTCGGCTAATGACCGCCATGTTGCTAATGGAGGCTGGGGCACGTTAAATATGTCGTCCTCACCAAGTCCTCCATGTTCCCATAATAAATAAATACCTCTCGGGGTACCAGATCATGGGGTTATCGGCATTTGATCTGGATCAAAATTCCTATATGTGAGTGAGAATGGATGTGTGAAAAGGGACCTTCCTGAAAACATATGTGTCATGCTGACAAGCAAAAGTCAGACTTCCTCCCTTGTGGGGCCCAATAAAAACGGAAGACGCCCCACTTCGCCTTAATTTTTGATAGTTCTCTAATCCGTGCTTGGTTACTGAGTGGTTTTAAAAACAGCACAACAACATAGTAAGTGTTAGTTTAGAATTTAATAGTGTTTTAAAGCGTGGCTATGTAGTTTGAAATGTTGGAGCTTTTAAGTATAATCAAGTAAGGTACTGATAATCTTCATATTGAAGAAACATTTCCTTGGGTGAGGGTTTCTTAAAAAATTGTCTGATTTTTATGGTTCCTTAGGCATGGACTGAAACTTTCCCAGTACGCTTATTTTAGCCACTGGTGTTTTAACTGCCAACAGAGTTGTGACTTAGTCATTGTTTTGCAACGGAACATTTGCAGGGTGATTCTTATTGCTCCATACCAAATATGAAACATAAAGCAACAAAACTGTAGCGATGGGGATCGAAAGTCTGGAAATGAGATTTTGTTTTCAACACGCTTTGAAGGGTACCAATTCTAACAAAAGAGGTTTATGAACATTGGTCCGCCTGTTTATTTCTGAAACCACTAATGCAGTGAATTTCCTTTTCTGCGGTTGGAGGGTTGCCTGGTTGCTGCGCCCCATGTCTCTAGGTGGACTAGAGTATTATCAGTACAGACCCACAAACAGGTTTTCAAACAATGTGAACTATCGTACATATAAAGGTTGCTGGTCGAATCTGTTTGCAATTTGGGAAAATGTGTTTTGTATTGGTAAATAAGGGGTCACCTTCTTTAAAGGTACTTAAATAAATTACAAGTTATAAGCAACAATTTGCATCCTTAAAACCTATTTAAGTGATTGGACAAATTGTAGATTTTTTGCATGAAAAGTATATATAAAAATATACAAAAAATATCTTTCAAATAAGATTTTATAATAAAGTGAGAAAACCAAACTATAAATTGGAAGCTCAATTGTCAATCAAATATTACCTAAGGCATTAAATTTAAGGAATTTATTTTAAACAAGTAGGTTTTGGTAACAGTAACTGTAATTTAGATCCACTTCTGCACACTATTTATACACTTTAGAAAGAAAATCATCAGACATAGCTAGTTTTAATTTTAACTTAAAAGCCAAAGATAACCATTTTCCTTAATTGTCTTTAGCAGATTTAGTTTTTATTTTCCTAAGTTTGTTTGAAGTTTGAAGAAATAATATATTTTTTTGCTGTAAAAATATAAGCAAAAATTATGGAAATATCATTTAACTTTACATTATTTTGAAAAATCTTAAATCAACAACTTTTAGTCGCCATTTTTACCCATTTGCTGTCTGTGTCCGTCTGCCGAAAAATTCTTCTTTTAGATGTGACATAAATATATTTTATGCTTTTTGTACTATTGTTTCAAAAAAATACATTGTTAAAATAATTACATTGAAAATAATTGACATTGTTAAAATGAAGTAATTTTTTTATAATGATTTTTTGCCTTTTTAAAATTAAGTCATATCAAGGGAAACGTAAATTGCAAGATCATTTAATGAAAAATTGAACAGAGAAAAACATAAATGCTTTATAAAATATTTGATAAACAACAAAGTGAATGAACAAACAAGGGACTGGTGAGCCTAGTCGGTTAAAAAGCGTTGGCCTTGCATGCAGAAGGTCCCAGCCATCACCAAAATAATTGTTGACCTATAAACGGCCTGTGAAGCCAAAAATGTCCGGCGAATAATACCCAGTGCAGAGAGAGTGCACATTGAATATGCTCCAAAGTCCCATCGCTGCGTAGGATGTCGCCCTTAAACTTTGCTTTGGGTGCCTACTCGGATGTCAGCTCATCACTTGACTTTGGTTTTATATTAGGATGCTTGTCGCCAATAGCCCTCAGCTCTAGTGCGACGATAATTCAAAATTAACCTACTAATCAGAGCAAAATGGTCACTTGGTTTGTCCGCAAAAACAAGCTGAAAAACATGTAATTAAAAATTGAATTATTAAATGAAATCAGTTTATTAGTAATTTTTGATAGCTTTAAAAGTATTAACTTATTCAAAACTACTTTTGAACGCATAACTTAAATTCCTAAAAGTTGAAACTCTTTGAAAAAATTCATACGTGTAGTTTCGCATACTTGTTATCATCAAATAACAGTTTTTAGTAAAGTATCATTTACTTTGCTATGTTTTTTTATATTTCACGTTTTTTCATATTTAAGTTTTTATAAAGGAAAAAAATTCTGAAATCATGATTTTATGCATGTATTTGTGCATCTTTTAAAATTAAATAATAAATTTGAGCAATAATTCACTTATAGTTTTCCTTTGAAATTCATACATTTCCTTGTGATAAATTGTTTTTCTTTTGACTTTTTATTTAAACTGGTTAATTAATCCAGACTTTTAAAAATTGCTGACTTCAAACAATGTTCTCTTGTGGATGCAAATGCACTATTTTTTCAATAAAATATCGTCACGTATACTCTAATTATTTTGTTAAAGTACACATGTCCCAGCCAAATGATACTGTACAAACCAAAATGTGCCACCACTTATATTTGTGCGTGTTTCCTAAACAAAAAAACTAATATGTAGCTGCTTATGGTATCTAGTAAAAAGTATAGTTTAAAAATTTGGAACATGTAGTAGTCGCTCCCTTAAAGAAAAAAACTTGTGTGCTTGATACGAGTTCTAGTCCACGTGTAATCGTTTTGAGACCAGGAATTGGACTAAATTATGACTAGGATTTAGATATAAGTTGTTTTTGTAAAATATCAATTTACATCGGCCAGACTATGTTTTTTAGGCCCATGTACTGATTTTTTCCCCTAAAGCAACCTTGGCCGCCAATGGTAAAAATTTTAATCTATCAGCAATCCCTAATTTTTGTAGTTTACTGAAAAGCAATTGCATATTAGATGAGGAAAAAGTGCTTGGATCAGTTGCTGCTTGGAAAAATTATGTTTTTAATTTAAACACTTCAACGATAATTATAATTTCTTTACCCATGTAGACTACGTCTACATATGTCTTCAAATTGGATATTTTTTAAATATTTCTTGTGAGATATGAATGAAAATTGGTGTTCCATAATCAGATAATTCTGTTAAGAAAGTTTCTTAAATGGCCATTTGATAAACGTCATAACCTAAATTTCACTTGATTTATAATAAATTGTTTTCTCCTAGCCATATGCATGGGAAGCTCGGGAGTTTTTACGTAAAAAATTGATTGGAAAGAGAGTGTGCTTCACATATGAGAAATCTAAATCGTCTTCTACTGAGCAATCTCAACCAGAGAATAAGCCAAAGCAGACAAAAGAATATGGAACTGTGTATAATGGAGCAGGTATTAATTTTAAAAATACATATTTTCTGTTTATTAAAACTTGTGTGCTATACATTTGGTAGATAAAGGCGTTCTTTTAAAATAGTAAACTATTAAATTTTTTGTTTTACACTTGCATTACATTAACCCTAGGCGGGTTTTAGCTTTTCAGCTTAATTGTCAACCGTTGTCACTGAATTTGATGTAAATTTAAAATTTATTCCTTAATTAGCTACATTAGGGGATCTCAAACCTTTATTCAGTGGGGACCAAGGTGATTTCAAATATGGGATATTTCTGTATTATGAATACAGTCCAGGGAGCCCAGTTAGCACAGTGCTTGCCTTGAATGAAAAATTTCCAGGTTTGAGTTCAGGCATTGCCAAAATGAATGCTGACCTGTAAACAGTCTGTGCAGCCAAAAAGTCTGATGAATAATACTATGTCGGTGAATGCATATTACATATGATCCATAGTCTGCATATGATGTCGCTCTTAAAAGTAAGTTGCACTGGGTGTCTACTTGGAGAGATCATATGTTTTAGCCATCACGTTGAGAAAAATTTTGATAGGATTCAATTTTGCAATAACTAGTAGTTTTTTGTTCAGCCTTCAAATTCATTTTTAGGCACTTTTCAACGATTGTACAAACCATGCGAAGAGTCAAATTGGAAGTTTTAGCTTGCCGATATTTTGCCTTTTATTTCACAAAAGATGTTCTGTTTTTTATTTTACCATTTTATTTAAATATCAATTGGTTTAATGACCTCCTTAATACTCTATATTTTTAAATTATATGCGACTATAAGTTGTAATGTGTTTCTGTTTTAATATAAAGCTTCCTTATATAGTTATACTTTAATCATTTTTATTGTTTTAAATGACATTGAATGTTTAGTTTTATTGAAATATGCTTTTATTTAGATACATCTGCTGAAAATGTTACTGAGTCATTAGTGTCTGAAGGTCTAGTTGAAGTAAGAAGAGGTGCTGCTAGGGTTAATGAGTAAGTACATTATTTTGGCTAACTACAGTAAAAGCCCGTTTATCTGGCTCCTGATCAACCGGAAAGCTCAAATATCCGGAAAATTTCAAATTCCGATTTGGTGACAAAATTGCCAATAATAATGGATGTTTCTGCCAAATTTTTTTTTTTACAGAAATTTGTTTTGGCGTTAACATTTGACGAAAAATTGTTTTTGGAACTAGAAGTGTGATTTAACGCCAGGTATGGCCCTCCTTTTGGGTTGGATATCGGTAAAAATGAAATACAATAGGATCGCAGAAGTTTGATTATTTGTTTTAGCATTATTACTCGATTCCACTAAATGCAATGTGAAGGTTAAACTGAATTCGTGGTTACGGTTAATAAGTCAGCTATATAAGTTGCTATAAATGAAATAAAAAAGCTTTTTTAAGAAAAATTGATTTTTTAGTAAATATTTCTTCAAATTTATATTTTTAATTAAATGTAATGATATTTAGTTTGGTTTGTTCAAGTGCTCATTACCTACTAGTTACACATAAGAGAAAAGATTTTATTCGGATTTCAATTAATAAATATAATTTTTTTGTTTAATTTGATGAAATCAAAACTTAAATTAATACATAGTTTTTAAATAGGCTATTTAATGAGAAAAATTACTTCAGGTGAATGTTTAGCCTACATGAATTTAAGAAAAATCCAATAAATTATTATTAAGAAAATTAAGAAAAATGCACACTGAAAATGATATCGTCGCTTAAGTTCCCACATGTGCTATCTAACTTCCCCAAAACAGTAGAAATTTATTGAAAGGTACCCTTGGCGAACTTTCCAAAATCGCGCCAAAAGTCGGCCGAAAACAAAAACGAAATTATAGGATAGGTTGGTTAGGATAGGTTTGAATTATCGTTGCATTAGAGCTACACGAGGGAGAGCCGAAAAACGTGTTTATTTAACACCGGCTGTTCGGACTTTCTTGTTGCATATCTAAGCATTACATTATGTACAGGGTGGTTATAAAATAACGCTCGCTATTCGGAGTGGTCTGTAGCTTGAATGAATAAACCAAATGCATCAAAAATTGAGACACTTACTAATCAAGAAGGGGGAAAGAGAATGGAATCATAAAAAACAAACTCGTCTCTTGACCAGGTTTCTAAATTACAAGGCGTAATTGGATATGTTTGCCGTAATTTGCCATAATTGGATACGCCTCGTAATTAGAACCTAGGTCAAGAGACGAGTTTCTTTTTTATGATTCCATTCTTTTTCGTAAAAATGAAACTCGTCTCTTGACCAGGGTTCTAAATTACGAGGCGTAATTAGCTGTGTTGGTTGCAATTGGCCATAATTGACGACGCTTCGTAATTTAGATTCTGGTCAAGAGACAAGTTTGTTTTTTATGATTATTCTTTTTTAAGATTATTTTTAGGATTCTCTCTTTTTTATGATTCAATTCTTTCCCCCCCTTCTTGATTAGTAAGTGTCTCAATTTTTGATGCATTTGGATTATTCATTAAAGCTACAGACCACTCCGAATAGCGAGCGTTATTTTATAACCACCCTGTAGACCGATATTATGCAACAAGAAAGTCTGAACAGCCGGTGTTAAGGGGGGATCATAGTAAACAAAAACCAAAAAATCGAATTTTTGAAACCAATATTTTCTGATAGATGGAAACCCAATCTATCGAATGAGACCAATTTTGTATAGATCGGTTAATTATTTCTTATAAAAAATTAAAATTATAAAAATAAACAAATGTACCACGCCCCCTTTGAATTACTAATTGTATGCTTGTATTATTTATGTATTACATTATAAAATATGATTTTTTTGTGTTGATATTTGAAAACCAACCACTGGCTCAATGTAAAAAAAAATTCCCGACGATTTACATGAAATTCGGTTAACAAGAAATGTTTCGGTGGTCATTTCGAGTTCGTGTTAACGGGATCGACTGTATTTGTTTTTCGCGTTTTACTCAAAACTATAATTTTCAACACTTAGGTACACTTTTCTCCAAACCTATCGAATATTTTTTAATAATTTTTTTTGTGTGTTATAAAACCATTTTAGATCTATTTAAGTCACCTAATTTAGTCTTACAAATTAAAATAAATATTTTATTATTTTACACTTTTCTTCGTTGAAAATCAGAATTTTTATGAATGTTGAATATAATGTTTTAAAAATAGAATTTAAAAATTATTTTAGGCAAAAAAAATAGGTGACTTGATTAGATCTAAAATGGTTTTATAACACACAAAAGAAATTATTCAGAAATATTTAATAGATTTGGAGAAAAGTGTACCGAAAAAGTACTTGTATTTTTGAAAATTCGTAATTGTATGTTTCAAAAGATGTCTTTTTTCAAAAATAATAATTTTCGAAAATAAGATTCTTAGGAGTAAATATAATAATAAAAGTACAATTTATAATTTGATACAATTTTTTTTATTGTACCATCATTTTTAAATGATTTAGAGCCTTTCGAAATCAATACTAAGAATTGGTCATTTTTGCTGTCGTTTACTATGATCCCCCCAAATGAACAAACATGTTTTTCGGTTCTCCCTCGTGTAGCTCTGATGCGACGATAACTCAAACCTATCCTTTCATTTCGGTTGGGTTATCGGCCGACTTTTGGCACGATTTTGGAAAGTTCGCCAAGGGTACCTTTCAATAAATTTCTACTGTTTCGCAAAGTTAGATAGCACATGTGGGAACTTAAGCGACGATATATCTTAATTTGGCATCTGCTGTAGAAAGACTCATTGAATGCAGTTAGCCATTTTAGATGTGTGCGACTAGTTTTCACTTTCTTCCTTCAATTTGACTATGGTTCTAAATTACTGCTCCCGTCGCCAATAGCCCTGGTGTAGCTCTAGTGCGACGATAATTCAAAACCTACCTTCCTTGAATTAATGTAAGGGGTTGCATAATAATTTATCATTAATTTCAAAAATTGAATATTGAGCTGGACCATGATGTAGGATTTTACCTGAAATATTTTAATTTCATAAATTACATTTCTTTATTTTTGAAGATATGAATTTTTTTTCATAGATTTCCAAGTTAAATCTTCCCAATCTCCATACTGAATACATATTTATATTTCTTCCTAACTTATGCTTAAATTAAGTAAATTATTAATAGTGGTAGTGATGTTGTGATCTAGGGTAGAGGCAAGTATTTCAAAAGCTAATTTGACCTCAATTGCAAAGTACATTTTAGACCTCTGTTGCTTCTGCTGATAACATGTCTATACAAAAATAAAACATAAAGATCTGAACGGAAAAAAACATCAAATCAAGTCACGAAGAGGGTAGATATAAATTCAACAAATTTAAACATAGAAATTATCATTATAGGTTGATTCCACGAAAATGCGCCATGGACATCATTTTTTAAATTTTACCTTTTTTATTTTAAACAAAATCTACTCGGCAAAAATTCTTGACACTTTATTTTCTCTTTTTATACCTCAAAATAAACAGTTCGTAAAAAAATTCGAACATTAAATTTAAAATTTGAGTTGAATATGGATCATCAAAACTTTGTCATGTTTGTCACATCTGT
This sequence comes from Hylyphantes graminicola, assembly GCA_023701765.1. Taxonomy (NCBI): domain Eukaryota; kingdom Metazoa; phylum Arthropoda; class Arachnida; order Araneae; family Linyphiidae; genus Hylyphantes; species Hylyphantes graminicola. Next base: position 27,986,163 of record CM043122.1, read on the forward strand.
CATGTCAGTCACGCTAATAAATATTTATAATATTTTACTATTTATAAATTTCTTAAATTTTTTTTTATTTCTGGTTGGCACATCAAAATCTTATATTGATTCCAAAAAAATTCTAGACTTGAAATGCATACCAGTTAAGAGCAAATGGTAATAATATAAGGTCTCTCAAAATCTGTGTCTCAATTTTGTCATGTTAGTCACGGCATGTTTTAACCCAATTAATTTTAAGTATTTTCTCTTGAATGAAAATTTCAGCATTTTTTATAATCAAGACATTTATTTGCATCACCCCTTAACAGTCAATTAACATTTAGTACTTTTAACAGCCAATAAATTTGTCTTATGTCATGTCTGTCGCAAATGGAATTATTTTGGGCCTATAAACAAATGAAAGGAAAATATTTGTTGGTTAAAGGTGAAACAAGATTGAGCACCTGAAAGATTCTTTTGGGTTTGTTAATTTAACATTAAATTAACTCTAAACTTTGCAATGTTGTAAGTTTTTTTGCTTGGTATTAATATGTTGATTTTCTTTTAGGTATGTTAAAAAATTATGCGATTTAGATGACATTGCTAAAGCAGCTGGAAAAGGACTTCATGGACAAAATTTGCAAGATCATGTTAGAAAAATTGTATGGGATATTGAAAATCCTTCCCTTTTCAAAGATACCCATCAACAAAAACCACTGAAAGCTATTGTAGAACATGTTGTTGATGGAAGTACCCTTCGTGTCCTTTTATACTCGGATGATTTCCCAGAATACTATTATATTAAATTGATGCTTTCGGGAATTAGAGTGAGTTTATGGTTTAATTTTTATCTTAAAGTTTTTATGTAGTGTAATATTAAGATGTATCAATTTTGTATAGTAATTTTAAACATAAGCATTTTTAAGCTTATTTCTAATCATCATTATCCCAGATTAGGCGAGGTTGACCCATCCTTTCATATCTTAAGTGGGTTGCTAAAATGGGTACCAAGCATGCTTGGGAACTAAACACTGGGGGTTCCAATTCGGCTTGAGGCTAACCACCTTATCGGGACATATGCCTAGTACCCCAGAGCCCTAGGTCACGAAGGCTGAAATATGCACAGCAGGCCTTGGCCCAGTAATGGGCTGTTTTGCCGAGGAGTTTTGTCTGCTCACCTTTTTGAAATTAGTAATAATAAAAGTTCGATCTTAATTTTAAAAATCTGAATATGCGTGAATTTGTTTATGGATATGCATAGATTTTTCCTTATAATAGTTTTCTATGAAGACTCGCCCAACAAATTTTTTTGTTGTATTTTTGAGTTGAATACTTAATTTTGAATATAAAAATTTTGTGAAATAGTAAGTAAAATATTTTTGAGAGTTAAACTAGATTTTAAAATATTTTTTTGTTTCCCATTCTATTATGGATCAAGTACTTTTAAACCAAAATATTGATACTAATTCATATTTCTTTTCAGTGCAATGGATTCTCTAACAACCAAGTAAAAGAGCCATTTGCTGAAGAAGCAAAGTTTTACACAGAAGTTAGATTGTTGCAGAGAGATGTAGAAGTTCTATTAGAAAGTGTCTCGAATAAAAATTTCCTGGGATCTGTTCTTCATCCTGTGAGTTTATATTTTTTAAATTTTTTTTTGTTTAATTGTTAAATTCAAGTAGATTTTCAGTTTAAAAAAAATGTACTCTGATACATGTTTTGCTGTTTAAAACACATTTGGGCTTAATATTGAAGCGATCAATAGCTTCACTTATCAAGCTTGTTTTTGCATGGGTTTTTGACTTTGCAACAATTCTATCTTATTCCTATCTCCATGATGGGGCCACTTTTACTTGTGCCACCCTGTACTTATGTTAGGTTTTAAAGTATAATTATTTTAAGGTTAATATTTAAAATTATTTATGTGTTACTTCTTTTTAGAATGGTAATATTGCAGAACTTCTTTTAAATGAAGGATTAGCAAAATGTGTGGATTGGAGTCTTCAGTGTGTTACATCTGGTCTTGAAAAATTTAGAGCAGCAGAAAAGTAAACATTTTTACTATAGTCTTTTAATAACTCAAGTTCAGAAAATGCAATTTAGAATATCTTTTATTATTTTATTCAACAATTAAGAATACATTTATAATATTACAGCAAGATCACTTTTCAGAGACTTCACCTCTTTTATTAATATTTGTTAAATAGCTCTTTCATATTTTTGTTATATTTAGTAAGGTCTGTTACCAATAGCTAAAGTGAAATTCTAGTGCTAAGTTAATTCTTAGTAAAACCAAGCAGTATTGGGAAGCCTAGTCGGTAAAGGGCTTACCTTGCATGAGAAAGGTATGTTCAAGCATGGCCATTGCCAAAATAACTGCTGACCAGAAAATGGCTTGTGCAGTTCAAAAGCCCGACAAATGTAGAGGAAGTGTTCTTTAAATATACTCCAAAGTGTGGATGCTGTGTCAGATGTCATCCTTAAAAGTTATGTTGGGTGTCTTCTCAGGTATTGGGGCTCATCAATTGACTGGTTCTAAATTACAAGGCCTTTTGCCAATAGCCACCATGTAGCTGTAACCCCGAAATTGTTCAACATATCACAAACCAAAAAAAAAAAAAAAAAACATTCAAATTATAAATAAAGAATAATTGGCATAATATGATATGTTAATAATCATATTTTTATATTTCATTCAAGTGTTACTGTAAGAGTTATTTGCTATTAGTGCACTTTATTTCGATTGGATAACTTAAGTATTTTTACTTATGATTGCTAACATAGAAACTATCATAATAGCAATATAATGTATCTTAAACTTTTATTGTTTTTTAGATCAGCTAAAGAAAAGCGTCTTCGAATGTGGAAAGATTATGCACCTAGTGGACCTGTAATTGATGCTAAAGAAAAAGAGTTTCAAGGGAAAGTTGTTGAAGTTATTAATGCTGATGCCATGAATTTAAAATTAGCTGATGGGTCGATTAAAAAAATATTTCTTGCTAGCATACGGCCACCTAGGTAAGTGTTTTAATGATATTTATTTTTTATTTTAGCAATGCAAAATATCAAGAATTATGTTGTGTTTAGTTTTTGGTTTTATTTTTACTGGTGATTTTTTTGGCGATATTTTTTAGATTGCCTGAAAACAGTCCAGACACTGGAAAAGCTCGTACTAGAGCTTTGTATGATATCCCTTACATGTTTGAAGCAAGGGAATTTCTTAGAAAGAAGCTTATAGGCAAAAAGGTTAATGTTGTAGTAGATTACAAACAACCTGCAAATCAAGGATTTCCTGAAAAAACATGCTGCACAGTTACAATTGGAGGAATGTAAGTTCATTCACCGTTGATTTTATATATCTTTATTATTAAATTTTACTTTTTATTTCTTGTATTATTTATAAGTTTTTTTTAATGTTTTTTTAGCAATGTAGCTGAGGCACTAGTTAGTAAAGGTTTAGCAACTGTTGTAAGATATAGAGCAGATGATGACCAAAGATCAGCTCATTACGATGAGCTCCTATCAGCTGAAACAAAAGCAGCTAAATCAGGAAAAGGATTGCACAGTAAAAAGGACAACCCAACTATTCGTATTGTGGATTTGTCTGGGGTTAGTAATTCAGGTGTTACTTTCACATTTTAATTGGATTTTATATATGAGACAAACTAATATAAAGGAATAAACTTTTTGCAATCTTTCTTAAAAATTAATTTGTCTTATTAAGAATACACACCATAAATCCAACTATTTATTATTTACTTTATTTCTTTAAAAAATATAACTGAAAAAATACTTCTTAAAATTTTGTGTTCATTTTATACATACACATTTAGTATTGATTTTAATTATGAAATGGGGTGAAACTTTTCAGGGGATATCCCAGAATTCCGTTTTTTTAATGTTCTTTTCCTAGAACTCAGGGTTTTATTTTAGTCGAAAAAATTGTTTAAATGTTTAAAAAAAATTAAGTTTTTATCTTTTAAATCACTTTAGTATCATTGCTGCACTTTTCACAGAAATGGGACAAGATCACACAACTTTGTAACGTATTATAGGGTAGCAACAGAACCGGATATCAGGGAAATGCATGATTTTTTTTTTGAAAAATCAGGGAAAATTTCCTTAGTTGCCATTTAACGCCAAACATGAGCTTAATCATCAATATCTTACTATTACTATTCTAATCTGAAGACAATATTCACGATAGCAACCGGTGAAGGAAGGAAAGTTTAGTCCAAGTTTCCTGCAGCGGCTTTCACTTGAGATTTGAGTTATTACTTATTATTCCTCTTTCGTTTTCACTGCCTTGCCGGCACCGCACTGGATGAAGCACTTGGTGATTTATGGAATATCCTTAACTTCCATTAATTATAGATGTCAGAAGCATTTCTTCTAAAGATTTCTAAATAACCTTTTATAATTGAAGACAAAAATTCAATAGATTGCTTTAAATTATGACGCTCATCGCCTATAGCCCTCGTGTAACTCTAGTGCAATGATAATTCAACTTCACCTTTCTCAGTCCATATCAATGAAAACTAAATAAAATATACAATACCTGTATATTTTGCATTGCTTTCTTCTGAATTAGTAGTTTTAATTTGAATAACTTGTATTCAAACTATTTTTGTATTGCAGAATGACTAATTGATTTCTTATAATTTGTTGTTAGGATCTGAAGCTATCAAAACAATATTTTCCCATTATTCAAAGAGGTGGCAAGATGGAAGCAGTAGTTGAATTTGTGGCTAATGGATCTCGGTTACGACTGTTTCTTCCCAGGCAAAATTACCTTCTAACATTTCTCTTGGGAGGTAATCTTATTTAAGTGTCCTTAATAAGTATTAGATATCTGAAATGGTTACACTGGAGTATATTTGCTTTAAACATTTACTTTGTTCCCTGCCACAGATACTTAATTTTCATTTTACCTATTAAAAAAAAATGCCAGTTTGAGGTAGTCTTTGCAAAGTTATTCATTATAAGGGTAATCGTCAAACATTTAAGGTATTTTTTTAAAGTTTATAATGCCATTTGTCAAGTTGGGTGTAAACTATTTTTTTGACATTGAAATCTGGTTTGATATAAAAAGTGTTTTGTAAAATTCGAAAGAGCAAAGATGAGTAAATTTTAATAATCAAAAATAGTAGGAAAAAACATGGCACCTATGAGGACGGAAAAATCTGATAGAAAGTGATGGTAAAGCTGATAATATTTTGCTATTTTATGTCTCCTATGTAATTTCTGTGTGTGCTTGAAAGCTTTTTTGTCAATGTAGCTTTTTTAAATAAGGAGAGAAAGGAGTAATACTTGTGGCACAAGTTAATGAAACTGTATCCGAATATGTTAAAATGCCTTTTTTCCCCGAAAAGCTGCCCGAAAAAAATACATTTAAACTGTAACAAAACAAAAGGTACCCATATATCTTTAAATGCTCATTATTTTTAAAGAGATTAAATAAATTTCTTATGGCTTTTTTGGTGTCCTTTTAAGTTGAAAAATTGTGATATGGGAGAAAAAAATTTTTTTTTTCACTGTAGCAATTTTAAAAATATGCCATTTTTTTAAATAAAAATTCTGAGTATTGCTTTGACTATCAATATTTTTCTCCTTTTCATGATACTTGTAAGATTTTGAAAAATAGCATTTCTCATCCCAATTTATCAACATAAGTATCAGAGTTCATCCTAGAATTAAAAAAGGGCAGGGTGCCTTTTTACCACTAAAGGGCAGTTTTTAATTTTTAGGGCACTTTTTAGGTAATTGAGAAATAAAAAGGGCACATTATCGGACAGATTATAACTGTACTACAGTTGAAAGGGCAAGCAAAAAAACTAAGTAAACAAATGAATAAAACATAAGTCTTCTTGATGACTTATGATTATCGGCTTCACCCAAATTTGCAGCACAAAAACTAAGTTGATTTGCTTTTTAAATTTGTATAAGAATTTTTATTTCAACTTTTATAGTTACTTTGTTTCCAGAAAAAAAAGTATCTGTAAATAACATTACTTAAATGCAATCACAAAATTTCTTCAATACAAAAATTACTGTAAATAAATGCATCTTAAAAATCATTCCACTGATAGACAACAAATGTAATAATCATCATATTTATGTCCTCTTCCAAAACAAAGCTATAAATGGACTGATTGTTGCAAGGTAAAGTCACAATTACAAAATATAAAACACTGTTTCAAACCAAAACAAAAAGAATATCAATTTGATATCAAATTAAATAATTTTTCAAGATAAATAAAATTGTAAATCTTTTTAAATAATATAACATTTAATTACTAAAAATTACTACAAATGTTGCATCCAGGGATCAATCTGGGTCAAAAAATGCTGTAACAAAATTGCTAAAATGTAGAAGAAAGCTGTAGCAAAATGCTAAAGACAAATTAGTTGCTCATAAAGCAGCGTCACACCAATTAAATCACTTGAATCTATAAAGAAATCAATCTTTGTGTATAGCTGTTAATTTTGTTTAGCAGTATAGCTTAACAATACATTGATATATTTTTAAGATTCACGACATGACAAATTTAAATAATTATATAAAACTATTCTACTAAAAGTACTTTTAACTTTTTTTATAAACATTTTTAAATAAGTGCATTTATTTTTATTTATGGTGTTGGATTATCTTCAGATTTGTTTGTTTATGAACATGTTTTTGCTGTTCATTTGTTGTATTAAAATCAATTTTGGTTGTTTGAAATCCCCTTTTAGTTTTTCAATGCATATCCTTATTAACACGGTTCATACATTTGTTAGAGGAAAAAATATCCAAGCACTTTTCCAGAAAAATTCAGACTAGAAATTTACTAGCAACATAAAATCTAAGTCAATTAAAAAAAAACTAAATATTGTTTAAAATCAGAAAACGCAGTGCAGGCGGAAGTAGAATAAAAGGTTCAAACACAAACAAAAAGAATTTTAACATTCAAGGTGATCACGACTCACGGACATCATGAACCACACACTTGATCCGAAAATATATTCTGGTTGTCAGACTTGGCCTGAACCGGAGCTACAAAAGTAGCGAGATTATCTTCCGATCAATCAGAGCCAGAGAACTGTCAATCATTCTGACGCAATGTGACGTCATCGGTAGATTTCTTTAAAATTACGAGGCAGTAAATCAGGAAGCATTATTGAACTCTTCTAATGGGAGGTTTGCACTGGCTGGCCTAGATTTTAAGACATCTTAGTGTATTCTAATCTGAATTCATCTTCCCATTTTGATTATATTTTTTATTTTTATTATTAGAATCGGGAATTTGAACTTGTTGTTTATTGAAATTTAAGTTTAGTTTCACCGAATTACGGCATCGCATTTTCGCGACGGCTAATATATTTTTTTTTCGCATTTTCGTGCATGGTACGTCGCAATCATAGAACCATGTTATTCTTATTTCAGAGATTAGTTGTACCAGAACTTCGACTCCAATCCGCAACTCCACAATTTGTGCCGATTTCCCGATTCACCAATCAAGGGAATTTCTCAACGAATATAAGACGACGAATTTAGAGCCCAGGAAATAAAGAGCCCGGTGAAATAGCCCTCGTGTAGCTCTAGTGCGACGATAATTCAAACCAAACCAAAGAACCCGGTGACGCCACTGTTCCGAGTTTCGTTTTAGTTGATCGCACTGGCAAGGTGAAATTTTATTGAGAAGGGCAGGTTAGGCGGTCGAAAATATGGAAAAGGGCGCGATTTCATTTATTAAAAAAATGGACAGGGCGGAAATTTAAAACAAAAAGGGCGGGCAGGGCGGAAATTAAAGGCAAAAAGGGCGGGCAGGGCGGCCCGCCCTTCCAAAACTGCCTAGGATGAACACTGTAAGTATGATAGGCAGATACCTTTAGTGAAATGCGTGGGCATGCACAATTTTTTTGTTCTCAATCAAATTATATATATTTTTAGGTATAACATGTGTTAAACCTTCTCGAGAAACACCTCCTACACCTGGGGATCCTTATGGCGACGAAGCATTAGCATACACAAAAGATTTATGTTTACAAAGAGAAGTAAGTTTTGGTCTTATCTCTATATAATACAAAATTGTAATTGTCGGATGCTTGAAAGCCACCTGACTTACGCGGCTTCAGCTAATCAGAAACGCTGAAAGTAAGCTTAAGAGTGACCTCATCACATCAACCACTCAAATAGTTTTTCACTGATGATGAATAATTTCTGTTTACTGGTAGTGCAACAGGGTACTTGAACTTTTAAAATGTTTTGAGTTTTGAGATGTAGTTCCATTACATCCCAAAAGCGATATAACGAAGGCTTTACTGTACTTAATAAAAATTAAGAGTCCTTATAGAATGTCAGTATTTCGGGGAATGTCTTAGTGACGACTGCCCAATGCTTGTAATTGGTAAAATACCTGTGAAGTGCATGCATATATTCAATGCAGATTGTATAGATGAGCATTCCTGCATTGACAGTATCCTCATATTAGTCTTGCATGTTTGTTTTGCGGAGCAAACAAAGAGAAATTGCTTAGCAATTCTTGGGGGTTGGCGAGCGGTAGTGAGCAGGGGGCTTTGCCCCCTAGTAGCATATAAAATTGAATGATATTCTTAAGGCATCAATTCAATATCATTCTTATATTGTGATAGCAGGTCGTACATTATTTGTAAACCCTAGTAGGACCTATCAATATAATAATTTTACAATATTGATAGGTCTTGCTAGGGTTTACACTTATTGATTGCTTCTAATTAATACTTTAAGTTCTCTTATTATAAGGAGACTACATAATAAAGGTGCAAGAATGCAGAACCTTTAAGTTTACCAAAAGTTTACACACATTGCGGCTATGATCATAATTAGAAAGTTATATAATATTTAATTAATATAATTAATTAAATTTTAAGCTTATATTAACATAATTACACACATTGTTAACACTGTTGTGTATCGCAGATTATCATGTAGTGCGGAACAAGAATATTGCAAACTAAAATTTGGTTTTTTAAATACCAATAATAAAATGACAATTATGTCGCTTTGAATATTGCCTCTTTAGGCAACAGACTTCAGAGTTTATGGAATTTATATAGAAATATTTTCTTCAGGTTCAAATTGAGGTTGAAACTATGGATAAAGCTGGAAGCTGTATTGGGTGGTTATGGATTGATGGTTTAAATTTATCAGAAGGTCTAGTGCGTGAAGGCTATGCTGAAATTCATCCTACAGCTATAAGGAGTCCTTACTACAGAGCTTTGCAAGCATCACAAGAGGAGGCCCAAAAGAAAAAACTGAAAGTATGTTGGAAATATTATAAATGATTTTGATAATGAAGTTGAAAAAAATTGTGTAAATTTTTTTTAAAGATATCTGAAAGTTTTTTACAAATACTATGTATTCTTTTGTGTAAATTGCTCTGAATTATAGGCGGCATTTTTCATTTTATTTAAACCATAATTCTTCCAAATTCAGGAAACGGTGTTTAACCGCTTCCCCTCATTTTCTCGGGTTCTGCTGAACTGATACTATTCTGGACATTTTATTGTTTTTTTATTGCTTATTCTGGATAAATTATGACATTATGATATCTATTTGTATTTAAAAGCTTTATAAAGTCTGACTGAATGTGTTTTTTAAATTGAGTATTTGATTTAAGTCTTTTATGCAAATGTTTTGTTAAATTAATATTCTTTAGGTTTAGATCTTCCTTGCATTTGTTATTATAAGATATTTAATACATATGGCTTATAATTTAAGATGTGGGAAAAATATGAACCTGTTGAAGTGGAGCCTAAAGAAGATAAGTCTGAAAGGGTTGTAAACCATAAGAAAGTTACTATAACTGAAACAAAAGAGGATCCTACTGGTATAATTTTTTATGCCCAGCACCATGATGAAGGTGAGCCTTTAAATCTTGCTAATTCAATAACTATTTTAAATTTGCAGTTCATATTCTAACATGTTTATATTAATATCAATAGCTTATGTTGTATGAAATGGATAGTGTATTGAATTTCATTGACCTAATATATATTTTTTAAAAAATTAAATTAAATTATCTCTTCTAGCTTGAGTGTTAAAAAATTACTTATCCCACTTTTTGAGACGCCTCATTTTCAAGTGTCTATAGTCATTCAAAATAAACTTTAAGTATTATGGAATAGTTTAATAATCTTCTGTGGTAAGAAAAGACTAGCCTTTCCAATAAATCTGATACAACAAGAGCTCCACTAATTGTGCCTTTTATGCATCAACAGTTCTTTTTTACTTAAGCATCCCTAAAAGTTATTTTAATTGTTACATTTGAAATGTATAAATAGTAATTAAGTTTTATATATTCTCTAAAGAGTATATAAATGTTTTGCTACATTTGAGAGAATTTGTGCTTGAAATATATTCAGTGGCGATCTAATGGATATTAAATTTTTTTTTTTGCCTTTTTACTGATTTATCAAAGGATTTTTTCTTTAAATCCAGAAATCTTCAAAATCCTAAAACCAGCACAGGGTCTCTTAAAATGTGAAGATGTTTAAAGTGTACTGGGGAAATCCCCCTTCATTTGATAGGAATCTGTCTGCATCAGATCTTTTTAGCTGCGATAGCAAGTCATTGGCTAAACTTGCATAAGAAAACTGGTTTTTCACTTGTTTCTTCTTTAGCTGCAACGCTGATTCACGCCAGACATGTCTCATGTTTGTACCGTGAAAGAAACCAGTTTCCTGTCGCCAACGTTTGTCAAGCAGATTTGGTTATGTTAAGATTCCTATGCAATCAAGGGATTCTTCCACTGGATTCTTTATTTGATTTTTTATTGATTCTCTATTATTTACATTTTAAAATACAAACAACTTGATTTCTTGGTATTCCTTGAAACCTAAATAAGTTTGGTTTTTTTTTTACCTAATAGGTCCAAAATTAGAAGAATTATTGACTGAACTGAGACAAGAGTTAACTTCCAATCCTCCATTGGTGGGATCGTACACGCCAAAAAAAGGAGAACTTTGTGCTGCCAAGTATTCTGATGATGACCAGTGGTATAGGGCAAAAATCATCAAGATTCAAGGCAGTCAGATTCAAGTTTCTTACATTGATTATGGCAATGTAAGTAATAAGTTTTACACATGGTGTAGTTCATAATTTTAAAAAGCTTGATGATAAAATATTTTTTAAAGCTATTTTTTCTTGTATCTCAAAGTGGGTCACGCCATGTCATTAGTGAAATGCTAGAATAATCTACTAACTGTGCCATTCTTTATTGATTAAGCCTAACTGCTTAACTGGGTATACAAAACCCACAGTTAGTTATTGAGTCTTTCAACAAATATGCTAAACTAGTTATAGAAGACGATATAGACGATTCGAAAAGCATTTATTTATTATAATGTATTATAATTATTTATATTACTACTAAAATGGTTATTTTATTTGTCTTATGTAGTTATTTTGTATTTTAGAAAGAGATTACAACTGCAACTCAGTTAGCAAGTTTACCAGCCAAATATCACACACTTCCTCCTTTTGCAAAAGAATATTCTCTTGCATTTGTCACTCTTCCAAAAGATGTAAGTTTAATTTTTTAGTTCTATGACTGTTTCAAAAGTTTTTAAATTATAATTTCGTAAATTATTACATTTCTAGCAACTTGTGAAATAATTATTTTCTTTGCAGCCCGAAAGTGCAAATGATGCTCGGTTTGCCTTTTTTAATGAAACTTCAACAAACCCTGCCTTGTTGTTGAATGTTGAGTATAGAGCTAATGGCATATCTTCTGTTACTCTGTTAACACCTGATGAAAAAGAAGATATTGGAAAAAAACTTGTTGAAAAAGGTTTCGTTCTTGCCGAAAAGAGGAGGGAACAGAAATATCAGAAACTTATAAGTGATTATATTTCTGCCCAGGAATTGGCTAAAAAGAATCGGGTATGATAAATTTTTTAAAATCGGTTTCTCAATATATGAAGCAATTTTAATCCTACCAGAATAATATAAACTTACCTTGCTGCATAATTGTTTCGCTATTCATGTCTTTTAAAGTATACTTAAGCTTAATGTTTAAAGACAACCTTGTTATTTATATTTACGAAAAGTTCTTGTGTTCAAGTTAATGTTAACTTCAGTCTAATCTACTGCAAACACAAAAGATATCCAAGATAATATTAGCTGAATTGGTATGTCTAATTTACATTTTCTTTTGTCAATCTAATAGCAATAGTTCTGATACAATGTGTGTACAGTAGTTTGCATAGAAATGTTATAAAGGAAGCACTTATATTAACTTTTAGAGCGATAGTTTTATGTTTCGGTTAAGAAACTTGTTTTTTTTTTCTCAAATACTTTAAAAAATATGTACTATAAAAATAGATCATTAAAATAAAAAAAAGTTTATATAATTTTGAAAAATTTCAGTTAGTCTCATACAGTGGAAACAAGTTTACATATTTGCTTTATCACCTTTGCAGTTGAAAAAAAAAATCTGCAAATTAATGTTTATTTAAGGTTATGACTTTTAAAACTAACATTATGTATTGTCCAATTAACTTTTTGACTATGCTTTGACTTCCCTTTGTTGTTTTTCAAAAGTTTAAACAATGAAGCATTTGAGTTTTAGCTTTTTAGTGTACAAACATTTAAAAAAGGTTGGCTGCAAGTTTAGTTAGAAATAGTTTTAAAATATAAACTAAATTTTCCCCTACTTTTAAATATGTTGTTTTTGTTCTTATTTTGTACTTCGCTTATTTTATTTAATTTTATATTTTAGGAAAATCTTTGGGTGTATGGAGATATTACCGAAGATGATGCTAGGGAATTTGGCTAAAAAGTAGTAAACACAACCCAGAAAATACTGGTCCAGAACAGTTTATTATCATGGCTGTGCCTAACTTTCAGAATGAATTATTTGTGTCAAGTTTAAATGAATTTTTACAAAAAAATATATAAAAAAATGGATTTTATTAATCAATCAAAAAAATCAGTCCCCAATGGATTATATTTTACAAAATATTCCTTGATCATGAATTTCTTCCAATCTACAGTCCTTAACACTGTAATAGTGATTTATGTTTTTATAATAAAAATACTATGGAAAGATAAACTTTTATTTATACATTTGTTTCATTTATGGTTTGGAATGTTTAGAATACAGTAATGAATTTTATTTTATTGTCATGATTTTTTACAAAGTAAACTATTTTGTATGTCATATTTTCTTGTTACTATGAGTAAAGTCATTTGCTATGTTTGAACTTCATTTTTCATTTATTTCTGCACACACTACAAAAAGTTTTGTTTAAAAAGGTTAAAAAAAGAAAACAACTTGAGTTTAGGTACTAAATAACTAACAGCGCTTCTGGTACAGGATTTCCTCAACAGTCCATGGTACTCTTAACTTTTAAAAATCATTATACACATTCAACTTGAATTTTCTAATTTTATCACCTGTTATATATTCATTAAACCATGATTGGTTGGCAAGTTTCTTTTTCAATCTCGCCTGGATATAACAATGCAAAGTTGAGGTATTTAATGGGGGAAAAGAGCTAAGCATTTTGGGAAATTGGATTGTAATTTGTTAGAGGGTCAAGGGTAAAAGAATCCTGGTCATGAGGATGTGCAAGTTTTTTTTTTTAAATTTTGAATTGCTATGCATGATTCTTTCGTGCTTGGGGATTGTTAAAGGCTAATGATTCCAAGCCTGTGGTTCTTCAAACCAAACTGCCTCTGTGTTTAATACAATGGAAAAAATTATTTTCAAAGCCATGTTTCTTTTGTTAAATATTTTTACAAACTTTTTCATATGATAAATGTAGCTGACTTACAAGCCAATATAATTTTTTTTAAAAAATTAAATTGGCACAAATATCTTTTGAAAAATTACTTATTGAAATTTATTTTTAAATATTGAAAATATTTTCAAAAGTGAGTTATAGGTACCTGTAAGTCAGCAAAATTTATCAGATTTTTTTAAAAAATTCAATACAATCGGAGGAATGACTTTGAATTTCACCCATTGGAATGACTCCAGAGGCACTTGGGTTTGACGAACCATAGTCTTTCGGGCTCGTACGCCCAGCAGAGTTTTTAAAATGCACTAATGTGTGATATTGGGTTGAGTAGATTTAAAAGGTTTGCAGTATCTGTATAAAGGGGAACATTTATGTGATAAAAAACAGTTTAAACACTAATGAGTTAACCCCCAGATTTATGCATAACAATACCAAAGAATACACATTTTTGTAAAACTATTATAACCATTACTTTTTTTGATTAAAATTAATTCTTGTGAGCTTGATAAGAAAAGTGATTTCATTGAAAGTAGACTTGATTCTTTTACTCCTTCCTTTTCGCTACCGTGAAAATGTATTGTCTCTTGCTACTGTAAGTATTATTGCATATGATAAAAGTGTTATCTTAATATAAATACTAAATTTAACTTTAAGGGGTTATAGAAACTTATATGGAAATTTGTGTAAATTAAGAAATATCCAACAAAACAGATGGAAGTTTTCCGTAAAAAAAAAAGTTAAACAGCAAAAAAATTAAATGTTTCGATTATTAAAAGTGCAATCTATCATTTCGCTTTATCAATAAAAGCCCCTTTAAGAACGATGAAAGTCAGCTACCATTTAGCTTATGATGCAAAAAAAAAACCCTATGTAATATTCAGAAGCAGTTGAGTTGTATTATTGAAAAATCGTACGGATTTAGCACATAAAACGCCCGCTATTGCATTCTGGTTGGAAAAGCTCGTATAGCGACTTAAATTTAAACCAACCACACAAATCCGTTCTAAAGATTCTGATACAAATGTCCCAATGTTTGCAAGCTTACTTTTAGGACAGTTTTCTGCCTGGTTAATGAGGGGTATATTGTTACTTTTTTTTGAAATTATTCATCTAACACTTATATATCTGTATGTAATGTCTTATGTGAATGTATCTTCAGAAGATGCAAATCAATACGAATCTCACAAAAAATCGTATAGTATTATTGTATTTTTGTTCCCTTGACTCGATGCACTGAGAGACAGGGTATGTGTTCGTGTTGGTTATGCCCAAATGTTTCTTGACCTTTAAAATTAATAGTTAAGCTTACTATATTTAAAGACTTCCGTCTTTAATTTTATTTAGATAAATGAATTCAAGACTATTTAATTAACAATTAGCTTAATCCAATATTAAAAATTATCTGAAAATATTCTAAAAATATATTATAAAATTATATTGATTTTTTAAGCATGATTTTAAAATTAGCTGTATAATTAATCTATTTGAAAGGCCATTTTTTGACTGTCAATGAGAATTTCGATTATCCGCGTATGGAATTTTCTAGAATTGTGGTTATTTTTTCGAATTTCGGCCGAATGTTTTTTGTTTATGCTTACGCTTATTATTCTGATTAAAAAGGTCGATTTGTTTTGACAAAAAAAAAGGCCAGTTTAAAACCCTCCAGAAGAAATATACGGCTTATAAATTTTCAACCTTAAAAATGATTAAATTTTTAATATTCTGCTTGGTACCTAACCCAATTAGAGCAATGAATTAAGTATTCAGCTAATGTTTTTTTTACGATGCTAACTTTTATGTTTCGCATATGTTACTTAATATTTTATATATCATTATTATCGACTCCCTTATATATTTCTTTTCGTATTTAGACGATATTCGGTATTTATAGTTATATTTTACTGTGTTCAGCACTTTTCCATTTTATTCACAATATACATAATTTCATTAATTTAAGCACTCTGAAGATCGCATGCTTCAAACATTATATATATTTTTATTAAACATTTTTCTCAAAATGTTAAGTTGGATCACATCAAAATAAAAAAAGTATTTTAGATCAAGTCCTTAAATATAAATGTTAATTTTATGTTACTTGCTCTGATGTAGTTGCTTTAATGTTGAAATAATAATCATTGTCGGATTTCATATTAAAATTCTCTTGTGTGTGTGAATTAAAACCCAACACTTTGAATTATAAAACTACTTTATTTTATCCACAAATCAATAAACAAATAATGTTTATAAAAATTAACAATATTTCACTAAAAGTTCGTAAAAACACATGATATATATATTTTTCAATACCTTAAGTATTGACTGAAATTTCTATGAAACTAACAAATGAACGGAACAGATTAAAAATACATGCAAAACAAACCCGAATAGTAGTCGTCTTTAAGCGGTTTCTATAAAACATAAGCTTTGATGTCTTCTTCAACACACTTCATAGATTCCTTTAAATAATGTATTAAAACCTACATTAGGGAATTGAAGAACCAAATAATCCGTAGTTAAACAAATCTATGCATAGTTCCTAGCTGAAAATATTCGAACTAATAAACGTTAATGTGAAATGATTCCCTCAATCCAATCTGTAAACTGAGATATCCTTGTATATACTCCGGGTTGTTTCGGAGCAGCACAGCCCATGCCCCATGAGATGAGACCAACCAACGTCCACTGACCTTCGCTTCCTCGAACTACCATAGGTCCTCCAGAATCGCCCTAAAAAAAATTAAAATATACTTTTTAAAAACATTTGCTAGTCGTCTCTTAAGTTCCCACATGTGCTATCTAACTTTGCAAAACAGTAGAAATTTATTGAAAGGTAACCCTTGGCGATTTCTCCAAAATCGCGCCAAAAGTCGGCAGAAAACCCAAACGAAATTATAGGATAGGTTTGAATTATCGTCGCATTAGAGCTACACGAGGGAGAGCCGAACGTGTTTATTTAACACCGGCTGTTCGGACTTTCTTGTTGCATATCTCAGCATTACATTATGAAGACCGATATTATGTAACAAGAAAGTCCGAACAACCGGTGTTAAATGAACAAACGTGTTTTTCGGTTCTCCCTCGTGTAGCTCTAATGCGACGATAATTCAAACCTAACCTATCCTATCATTTCGGTTGGGTTATAAGCCGACTTTTGCAAAGTTAGATAGCACATGTGGGAACTTAGGTGTCGAAGTACTAGTTTGTGTTAATTAGGTTCAATAATGAAATAACATTTTAGAGCTTAGTGGAAGAACGTGCTACATGATAAAAAGGTGAAGCGAGAAAATGACATTTGAAGTGTTTAGTTTGCACTTGAATCAGTTGAAAACTGTACTTGCAAACAGTAAAAAATATACTAAACTTAAAGTTTATGAAAATTGGGAAACTTGTTATTTGTTATCTTTAAAAGACGGAATCACATGTTCATTGACACAAAAATTATAATTTTTTTTCAAATTTAACTTAGCACGTTCTTCCAGCTAAGATCTTCATTTCAAAAATGTGACCAGAATATTCATCAACAGAACTATATGTCGAAGTTTAAACACTGCTAGTATTAACTAAAATAATAAAATGATGCATATTATTGATTTCAGCTATTACGTAATATCCTATAATGATGTAATGGACAACTGGAACGGCCACGTTTACGGTGATGTCACACCTATGTCAAACGCTGCTTTATATATCACAAACATAACCTGACAGCTAATTCGTCCAAATTAAAACGGCACACACGCTTATGATGACGCCACACCTACGTCACACATCTAATTCTACAGAAACCATACTCCTCTCTGTTTGAATTGTCCATTCCAAAACGAGTTAGTGGCGGCATTTAGAACTGTGAAAACGACCTGAACACTTCTCGAGCAAGATGGTGCTCAATTATGCTTAAAAATTACAATAAAAAACAAACACTGGAACTAAATTTAATATGTGAATTGAGTTACTCATGACTTACTTCACATGCATCTAGTCCTCCACTCGAAAGTCCGGCACATACAAACACATCCCGTATATTTTCTGCATAGCCAGCCTCGTAATACATTTGTTCGCATTCTTCGTTGGAAAGAATCGGCATACGGACTTCATGTAAGGAAGCAGGTAACTCTCCAGCTGTTAAAAAAAATTATCGAAATATTTGGTATAAAGCAAAAATGGTTTTTTGTTAAACTACAGTAGAGCCCCGTTTATCCGAATCCCGGTTATCCGAAAATAGGTTTATCAAAAAAAAAAAAGAAAAAAATCCCGAGCTTTTCGGCTAAAATAAGAAATGCATACGCATAAATAAATACACAAAAAATAAATACGCACTTACAAAGTTGAATTTATTTATCAAAATATGCAATAATTTTTTTTTTGTTGCTCAATTTTGGTCCCATACCTTTCGGATAAGCGGGACTCTACTGTATATGTATACGAGAGAATTTGATATTTTAAACAGGGTTCGTTTTTATTTGCAATTTGTGGTACTAGATGGCGACACCACAGTCCATGTTTATGCTGTATAGTTTGACGTACTCCCATTTGAAATGTGTGTGATGCTGTGATGTGCGTCCCTAACTAAGAATTACGATGAGTTTTGCTAATGCAAAAACCCATTTTATTATTTCGAGTTTTATATTTTAAAGTAGAGGGCTCAATAGATTTTCTTAATTCAGTAGAACTCTAATTATCGGAACTCCAACTACTCAAAATGGGGTAATCAAGTCACCAACTCAAATTTTCCGCTCTATTATTGCTTATCGTCCTTTGCTAGATGATCGAGAGAATAGAATTAAATTAATTTAGATAACTATAGTTCTACTGTATATATGCGAATGATTGAAATCCGTATATCTTAAATATTGATAGCAAAACTTGATTATCTGCTATTAGCCAAACTTTTCGCTTTACATGTAATTCTTCTCTGGAACAATCGATTATAATTATAATGTCGATTTGAGATGCTTTGAAAAGGAGAACGGCTCGTGAGATTTAGGTGAAATTAACAGAAAACTCGTGAAACAATGATATTTTACTTGGTGACGATTAATGGAATACTATAGTAAGAAAATAATTCCTGAAATCTGTCAATATCCCCTCTCCATGAGTACTTCGGTTGAACTTTACGTTATTTTAAACAGTCTCTTATATTTCTCGCCATCCTGTTCAAATCAATGACAAACCTATAATACGGGGTGGTCATAAAATAACGCTCGCTATTCGGAGAGGTCTGTAGCTTGAATGAATAATCCGAGTGCAACAAAAATCGAGACACTTACTAATCAAGAAAGGGAGAAGAGAATGGAATCATAAAAAACGAACTTGTCTCTTGACCAGGGTTCTAAATTACGAGGCGTAATTGGCTGTGTCGGCCGTAATTGGCCAGAATTGACTACTCCTCATAAAATTGAAAACTCCTCGTCTCCCCTGGTCAAGAGACGAGTTTGTTTTTTATGATTATTCTTTTTATGATTATTTTTTATGATTCTATCTTTTTTATGATTAAATTCTTTTTCCCCCTTGATCAGTAAGTGTCTCAATGATTGATGCATTTGGATTATTCATTCAAGCTACAGACCACTCCAAATAGCGAGCGTTATTTTGTAACCATCCTGTACTTACCTTCAGACAGCCTGCCCCATCCGGTGACCACAGCAATTCGTCCTGTGATATCACCCATCGAATCTGGTAGACAGACCGGCACAATATTGGCTTGAAGTTTGACTGGTTCGTTGAACCGTAACAGAGCCAAGTCATTCTCGTACGTTAAGTGATCGAATTCTGGGTGAAGGACCATCACATAAACTCGGCGTTCCACGTGAGGATGCAATTCGTCAGATCGGCGAAAGTTGTATTCTCCCAGACGCAACATTAAATCCAAAGGAACTTTACTGAAATTGAAACAATCGATTTCAAAAACTGAAATTGAAACAATCACTTTCAAAAACTGAAATTGGAACAACCATTTTCAAAACTGAAATTGAAACATTCACTTTGAAAAACTAAAATTGAAACAATCACTTTGAAAACTGAAATTGAAACTATCACTTTCAAAAACTGAAATTGAAACAATCTGTTTCAAAAACTGAAATTTAAAAATCTTTTTTAAAAGCAGTTAAGAATTTAAATGAATCTTTAGTTTTGTTTTGAGGTTCATATGACAGACTATTTGATTGTATTTTGGACATGTCTGCTTCGAAGAAAATTCAACGATTTGTGAGTCATATTATTGCTCAAAAGCACCACAGTTTGAAGGATGTAATTGCAAAACATTTTCCAAATTATAGCTAAGATATTGGGTACATTTCGTTCATTGGTGAATTTTGATAATCGTATATTCAATAGCATCAAGTCGCCAATGAATGAGTGTGAAATAATGCCGGAGTTTTATTTTGGTTAAATTACATTTGAATTATCTTCGTACTAGAGCTACACGAGGGCTATTGGCGACGGGCGTCGTATTTTAGAACCGCAGTCAAGTGACGAGCTGGCACCTGAATAGGCACCCAACGCAACCGTTAAGGGCAACATCGTACGCAGCGTTAGGACTTTGAAGGATATTTAACGTGCACTCCCTTACACGGGGTATTATTCGTCGGACATTTTGGCAGCACGGGCCTTTAATAGGTCGGGAGTTATTGTGTCGATGCCCGGACCCGAACCTGGGACCTTTCGCATGCTAAGCGAGTGCCTAACCGACTAGGCTCTCCTGCCCGGAGTTTAATTTTGGAGAATGTGAGTTTTGCATCTACACCCTTCAATTGTAATATAAAAAGTTCTATCATCAACTATTTAATAATTTAATAACTTGGCGCTCTGACCTAGTTTTGTTGTAACTTTTACATAGTAGAACACCAATGTTGTTTTGGAAGGTATGCATATAGCCAATGGACACAGGCTTAAGTATTTGATTAACTTACCCGTCTACACAATGAGCAGCAGTTATGGCCCAATATTCATTGAGTAAAGTAGCTCCACACTTATGCTTGTAGGATTTATCCTCAAATCGACGAAGTGAAATCTACATTCAAAAATAAAACATCAAAGTTTACAACAGAAAAGTACTCAGTTTATTGTGACAACTACGATTGATCTATCGTTAGTTAAATGGTAAACGGAAATGTCAGATCGCTAACCATATTTTTTGTGGAGACAATTTCCAATTAATCGCGACTAAATGTAATTTGGAGTCATCAGTTATATTATTATAAGAATAATTTTTTTGTTTTAAATGTCAGTGTCAAATATAATTTTGGCAAAATGGTGTTGAAACACAATGCATACTTCAGCAATCAGCATAGTTTACTGATTTGCTTTCGAAACAATGTTAATACAGTAACCCCTCGCTATATCGCGCCATGTTACATCGCGCATTCGGATATATCGCGCCTTTGTATCATATCTCCCAGTCCCCCCCCCCCCCCGTATTTTTTCAGTACTCTCCCTCAAAAATCGACACGAGACACATGACCAAGATAGGTGACAGGTCAAGATAAAGGAGGGGAAAATCAAAGCAGCTAACTCCAGATAGATATTTTGAAAGACAATGACTGAAACATGCTATATTACCTGTGCAATAATGTATAACATTTATAATAATTAATAATAAGTCCTTTAAAAATTTTTGTTTCTTTTTTAAGAGTACTTATATTATTTAATATGATTTAGTCGTATCTTTCAAATATACACTGTGCTTCGTTTAAAAACTTTGTTGAGAGTATAAATACATCAAAAGTATAATATTTATCAAGTCGCTCGTTATATTGCGCGTTCGGTTATATCGCGGTTTTTTGTTTGTCTCCCGGGAAGCGCGATATAACGAGGGATTGCTGTATTCCCTTCTAAAGAGAGTGGAAATTAAAACTTTAAATCTGAAAAAAATTACCATCCAAGGCCATCGTAGAAAATGAGACTTTCTTCCTCCAACAATTCTGGCTGTGGTGCTCCCTCCTCGAGATCTGCCGCAAACTATTGAAAAAAAAAATATAAGTTTTTATTTTTTTGTAAAACTATGATAGTTGCGTCTTAAAATTTGTCCAGAATAAATTCTTGCTTTAAAAAATTAAATTTTGAAAAGAAGTTTTAACACCCTTTTTAAAAAATCCTACCCTAGTATCGGTTTCATTTTTCCTTAGATATTTTTGCTTTTCCACCTTTAATTTTGTTTATATATAATTTTTTATGAAACAATTTTTTCATGAATATTTTATTTGATATTTATTTAAAGGTGTATTTTAAAAAATTTGGAAATAAGATTTTTTTTAAAGATTAACACGTATCATAATAAACTTTGTAATATGTGGAAATTTCACAAAGCGAAATAAAATAAATGAAAAAAAAAAGAAAACATTTTCTTATATATAATTTAATATTTTTTTATTAGATGCTAAAGTAGTTCTTAATGCAATAAAAGTGGATATTTTTTTGAAAGAATAGTGTGCCTTAAATCTCTATAGTTTATTTTAAGGTTCTAATTATATTAATTATGTATTCCCAAAAAACTAATTATGTACTGTTAAAAGTCAATTTTACGCAGTTTTAATCTATGGTTGAATTAAAAATGTAATTTTGTAAGATTTCTCCATGTGTTACTCATAGCTGTGGGTAATCATTGACTCGCCAAAAGAAATGTCTCTAAAAAATTAATGCAATATGATTTTCCAAATAAAATGCTGAAACTCAGTTTATGCTTTTTAAAACAAATATTTTCTAGGGAAATATACTCTATTGGCGTTACGAGGTAAAATACTAGTATAAGTGCTTAATAAACTTTCCTACAGAGGTTAGGCAACCGAATCCATAAGAAATATTGAATAAGCATTTATCAGTCAAACTATTTAAGTGAGTAAGACTAGATAAAGTAATAATAGCAATTTTCAATATGTGAAAAAAAAAACGTTTTTGGCGTCTATATTAAAAATTATAAAATATGTTCAGACGTTGGGGTTAGTCCATAGAGCTAATGCATTAGCTTTGAAATCGCAACCTCTGCAAGAATTGGCATAATAGCAAAATAAAACAAATTTGAAAGGAAAATAACATCTTTGTTATTTAATAATTAACGGATAAAGCTTAAATATGATGAAACTCTCTTCAAAATGTTTTGGAGTAACTGGAGTAAATTTCAATTAATAATGAAATAGTCGAAAAATATTTTCCTTTGTTGTATTTTACGGATATGACAAATGTCACACATGGGGAAAATATGCTTACATGGCGAAGCACTTTTTCCGTAGAAGTTGCGATTTCAAAACTAATGCATTGCTTTATTTGACTAGCCATCCATCTTAAAATACAAGGCTTCTTTTAATTATTATAGCATTTTTTACACCTAATTTTGGTTGAGGTGTAAGCGTGCATGTAAATAAATAATCACAAATAAAATTGCTACAACAACAGTTATGCATTAGGTGTTGGATATTATATTGATTTTTTTTAATGTTTATTGACTGTCGTTTTATACTGAAATGGATAGAACAAATACGTAGTATGTAGCGTCCCAACCCAATTTTGTGTGATTTAGGGGTACCTCTTCACCCGTCAATTCGGTCAGACGATTTTATATAATGAGAAAACAATTTACTAAACCATTGGTAATTAGTGACTGGTTGACCTCGATAATTTATGCACATTCTAAATAAGGGTTATTTATTGTATTATATTTTGATATGGAGCTCATTTCTTAATGATATATATTAACTAAAGAGTCGAGTTAAAAGCGCACCTAAACTCATTAAATCGATGAGCCTAATTAAACATTATCGAATACATATATTTTTACACTGTATCAGTCATTTGTGTTTCAAATTTTTTGTGACAATTACGCTTACTAAACGGAAATGTCAGATCGCCAACCATATTTTTTGTGGAGACAATTTCCAATTAATCGCGGTTCAGTTTTAAGGCGTTTTTGTACCTTAAATATAACAAAGAAAATTATCTGCAATTATTTTTGTAAGTAAAACAAACTATTAATAATAAACAAAAAATTAAAAAAAAATTCATTAAATTTTACTTAAAGTAGACCAAACTTAAATTTTTTGGCAAAGTCCATGTTGAGTGGCATGTTGAGTAGGATTTATCAAGTTAAAAATTAAAAACTATATATTACCTTGGGATAGGTTTTGTGAAATGGATCCATGCACGCTTTCGGGTTTTATCTCTTCTGGCAGAGGAGTGGTCTCAGGTGGAGGTTGGGAGGATGCGGGGCGAATAAATAATGTGAAGTTAGATGAAGTATGAATGAAACTATCACCATTTTCATGCGTAGTAGATATAGTTGGAACTACGGTTGTGTCTTCAACAATTTTCTCTGTTGTTTGTTCAAAAGTTTGACTAGATTCAGTAGGCGAAGTTGTTGCATGGCCCACACTTGGCTTGAACGTTGTAAGTGAATAGAAATCATCGGACCCGTTTGGCCTTTGGTGGTTATTCAAATACCATACTCCAGACCACTCATATAAATTAACGACAGGCAATCTTTGATCGTGCGAGTCTTCATCGAGAACTGGCCATCGCAAGTCGTGCTCCTCACTGAGGGGTACAGGCTTACGAAGATCGTGCTGATCGTTAATGTTCACAGGTTGTCGCAGATCATGATTGGGATGGTTGGAAACAGGCTTTCTCAAGTTATGGGTTGGATCAAGACCCACTGGTAATCGTAAATTGTAAGAGTCATCCAGTACTGGTTTGTTCTGGAACCGAAGTCCAGTAGTCGAAGTTCGTGATTGAAAAACTGGATTGTCAGTTATCGGATTTGGCGAATACGCTGATGTTACGGAACTGTTTTGGTTGACATCGAAAACATTTCTATTGGCAGAAAAAAATAGTTTATGTAGGAACTCTGCAGAAATTAGGGGCTTATTATCATGAACATTTGACGATTCATTAAAATTTGACTCCTGGCTGGATTGAGGTTTATAGTCAAATACAATTTGAGGTTTTGATGATTGTGTATTGTAGGACAAAAGTCTGTCATCTGGATCAATTGGATTTAAAGTGACATCGTCCCGCCTTTCGGCAGTTTTTATTTTTTCCTTTTCAGTCTTTGTGGCCAGTGTATGAAGAAGTGGAGTATATGGGGGAGTTTGGCCGTCTTTCGGCGTTGTTTGGACTTTGCCATTGTTCTGTTTGGTTTTCTCGGGAATTTTGCAGCAGGTTCCGACAAAGAATCGGTCCACGCAAGGGCCGATGTGTACACCATGGGCCACATTGACACAAGACCAGTTGAACGTACAAATACCACTTTCACCAGTTACATAGTTCGTACAAGGAACAGGTCTGATGGAAGGGAAATCTGTAAAATAATGTAACCTATTATAGAAATTTAAAAAATAAAAACAATTAAACAATTTTAAAAACATATCAAGAATTACTATATAATTAAATATATACATACATAACCATCGTATAACCATATACATGCATAACCATCGTATAACAAAATACAGATAGCTATATTTAAATAGGAGTTTAACCAGAAAAATAGAGAATGTTTAGCTTATTCAGTAGGGATATTTTATTTGTTATTCACACTTAAAATATATTCCTTATAAAATATATTCGTGATTGAAATTTAAAAAAAAATCATAAGATGTCATGATGAAAAAAATCATAAGAAAATAAAGACGAAATTTCAAATATGATTTGAATTTGGTAAAATTAATAAACTTTTTTATTTAGTAGTATATGTGACGATATCAAATATCTCATCTTCCAAAAGTTAATAAAATGTTTCTAAAACTACCTATATTAATTTGAGCAGAAAAAAAATAATAAAGGTCTTACATATAGAATTTGTTGATCCTAAAATCTCTTTTATATTAAAAACGATTATAAAAAAATTAACTTTTATTCACCAAAGTTGAATTATGCAAAATAGTCACTGCTTATCTAAAGCAAAAGAATAGTAGGTCAGAACAACAAAATGACTTCTCATCTATGTAAGTCAAATGTAAAAAAATTAAGTCAGGTTTAAAATGAGGGCAAAGAGAAGGATCCCCTTGAATGCCTAAAGATAAAGTCTTAGGATTATTAAATAAACCCCTTTTAAATTTGATGACTGTTTGTATATATTATAAGCCCATTTTATTCAACTTAGATAACATATATACACTAAATTATAGCTATGTACAGTAAAAATACACATAAGTAACTTAAATAATATGCAAGTAAAAAAAATACTTATGTTTTTTAAATAGCATAAGTAAATTGTACGCCTCAAATTAATATACTTTCACCCATAAGCATTAAATTAATGCCCTCAGAAAATGACAACAAATTGAATCTGATACCGAAGAGTGCACAGACAAATAAGCTCTACTCGCCATCTTTTTTTAAAACCCACAAGTAAATTCTACACCTAAAGCATACAACCATGCTTTCCAAATTAAAAAATAAATCATTACTTAGTAGGCTTTTAGAAATTGAAATGGATATTTCAAGAGTGGGCAGGCAGACAAGCTTCAGTCGAGAAAAAAAAATGAAAAAACAACCAAATACTTTTAAAATGCAACAAGTAAATTCTACACTTTAAGCATAAGGTAAAGCTATACTTCCTCCCATCGATACTAAATTATTGCCTTCAGAAAGTGAGAACAAATTAAATTAGATTCTTCAAGAGTGCGCTCCAGACGCAATAAATAAAATGATTGAAAAAGTTATTAATTCTTCCTAAAAAGAAAAATAAATTCTACATCTAAAGCATACGACTATGCATTTACCAATAAATTATTACTTAGTATGCCCACAAAAATTCAAATGGATACCTCAAGAGTGCGCAAGCAGACAAGCTCCACACACATTAAAGAAATAAATAATTGAAAAAGTTATTAATTCTTCCCTAAAAAGAAAAGTAAATTCTACATCTAAAGCATACGAGTATGCATTTACCAATAAATTATTACTTAGTATGCCTACAAAAATTCAAATGGATACCTCAAGAGAGCGCAGGCAGACAAGCTCCAGTCAAGAAAAAGGATTGAATCGGTCCCCCGCTGTAGGCGCTGGCAAGCTTGAGACAGTGCAGGTCTTTCAGAGTCTCTGGCAGCCAGTGTGAGAAAAAGCTCAGTTTTGCGGAAAGACCGAGTAACCCTCAGAGAGCGGTTATAGGGTGAGATTCTCACTCCAGAAGCGGGTCAAATCAGTTCACCTTGACTTAGGTACAGCGGGTCAATGAACCTGGCTTGTATTGTTCCGACAACTTTCTTGAATCGCATCGAACGAGTCAAAGGAGGTAGAAGGAGAAGAAAACCCGTCAATTTGAAACCAGAAAAAGTTCAAAAGGAAACAGGAAGACGAAAACCCTTATTCGATGGGTTTCGGATTCGGTAATTCGAGCTCTCGGAAAGGGATAACGAGCAAGACTTGAAATGGTATGGGATAGCCTAAACATTTCCGTCATACGAATTCAAGAAATTGAAGTAATTTTAGACACTTAATCATTCAATGTTCACCTATCAGGTAGCAAAATTATATGACTTATAAACGTTTTTCGTATTTGAATTATTTTTTAAGAAAAATGCATGCTGGGAGTATCAGAAAAACAAATTTAAATATTCGAAATGCTACTTTTCATACCACACATTTAGACTACTGAACAACGACACCGATGTTGAGCAAGGCAATAGTAATGATATAAAAAAAATTACAAAAAACGTTATGCAACTAAAAATTATTTAACAAATTAATACAAAAATTACTTTTCTTGCATGAAAATTTTATTTTGGTATAAAAAAAGAAGTCTTTTGCTATTGTTAGTATGTATGCAAAATTTGGTTGATCCGTGATAACATTTTCAGTTGCCTCAGTAGGGGCCGTTTATTATACAAATTCTCCAATTTCCTCAAATGTTTGTAAATAAATGTTTAATGTAATTTAATATTTATTCCCTTTATTCTTAATAAGTGTTGTATTCTGCTTTTTGTATTGAAAGTATTAATTAAGTTTGAAGAAGCTATCCTAGATGGAATAATCCCATAACTGATTTTTCCCCCATACATCCTAATTCATACTTAACTGCACGATAAGAAGCACAAGTATTATTTTTCTTCAAAATTAGGTTTTTCTTTAATATGTTACATGCATATTACACACTGAACCCTAAACTATAAAATAAAAATATATTGTATAATTTATTTAAAGTAGATAAAATAACATCAACAATCAACAGATTATCATTCGAAAGCGGATTTTCAAGAAACCTGTATTTGTGTCATTACATTTGCATTGGCATACATTCAAAAACTAAAATATCGAATTTTTATGCGTGGCAAATAATGTATTAAAAAAGTCAAGCAATTAAACCCAAATAATAAATACACTGTGGAATTTTTTTAATTGTTATTTTCCATACAAAATCTTATGATAAGGCAATATGTCAGTGATTTACCAGTTTTTCACTTCCCTTATTGCAAAATATGCATTTAAAAGTTATTTAGTAACAACCTAACTTTGTCAAAGACTACAATTTCATTTTGTATTCAATGTTAAATATATCAATTACATTTCTTTATTTAAGCATATCTATTCTTCTACATTAAAGAATAGATTAAAACCGTCCCCTATATAAATAATTCTAATGTTTCATTAACATCAGAGCGAAATTAACAAAAAATATATTGCTGGAGAGCATCGAACTAAAAAATGAAATTTTTGAATTTAACAATTAATTTTATTTCTCATACAACGGAATATCATAAAACTTTGCTTGGTGTGAGCAATGTGAATACAATTCAAATATCTGAATATGAGAATACAATTTATTTTAACATTACACAAATGCAAATTTGAAACCGGATGCAAACTATAATACAACATAGGAATCGGCAAAAAAACAATCGAAACCTGTAAATGTTGGAGACAGACGTTTCTGGGTCTAAGGTACAAAATCCTTCCACCCCTTTGGACATTTTTCTAGGACGGAAAGAGAGTTTCTGTAGACTTTCTACTAACGTGATTGAAACCACGTAATCTGCTTAGCAATGAAAAAAAATGTGAGACGGAAGAGTAAGTTCATTGCTTTCGAAATTGAGGTTAATCGAAAAGAGGTCTATTCTGGTTTTGGCTGTCGACACCACACCAATTGCCCCACGTCGTTTCCCGTATGCATGTTTGATTGACATCTTCCAAGGGTTATGGACTTAGGTTTGAAGGCCGAAAGAGTTGAATGCCTTATTTAAATTAGGTTGAATTGTCAACCCCCTTATTTACACCAATTTAAATTCTAAACTGATAACACTAATTTAAATTCCTTTCCTGCTTGTTTAGTGACCTGAAGTAGTTTTTTTTACTTAAATTAAATCTGTGTATTATCAGTCTCGCTTCTAGCATGGATGTTCGTTGTTCTGCAGAATCGTCTTTACTCACCGTAGCGCTCTCGACAAAATTAACCATTAAAAAGACACGGATAGATGAAATGAAAGCTAACTACCAACGGACGACTGGTTACAGTTGCGACAACCATTGTCTTTAACTCCACTCTGCAGCTAGTTCGTCTGAACTAGAACGGTCACGCGTACAGTGACGCCGCAGTTACGTCAAACATTGTCTTCGTTCCCACAAACAAACCACACATAACCTCGTTCGAATCTTCCATTACTACCACACAGTGTTGGGCATTAATCAATAAATTTGTCAATTATCTTGTTAATTGACTTAAAAATAAATTGCATTTAAATTAACTACAATTAAAATAATCGCAAGTTAACTTTCTATTGCATCTGGCAATTAAATTAATTTGCTGAACGTATGTCAATTGTAACTCACAATTAAAATAACTGTAATTAACTTTTTTAAAATTATTTTATGAAACAGTTAAAACTAACTATTAACTTTATGTATTGAAAGGAAACGAGTAAAGATTTAGGAAAATTGAGCTGTAAGTCTTAGACTTAAGACGAAGAAAAAAGTGTTTAATTGTTATTTTTTAATTAAAATTAACACAATAATTGAACCTTATTATGTGTTAATTGTTACTACTACAGTAGCAATTAAATAGTTGTTAATTGTATTTTTCTACAATAACAGTCGATGGATTGCTAGTTGTTGTGGATACATTTACTAATTAATTGTTAATATTTAATTGTTCTTGCAATTAAAATTTGCCTACACTGCTACCACATACACATTTTTCGATTTACTCGAAAAACTGTCATTGGCAACAATCAAAGAATCGGCTAATATTTACAACCATTTAGGTGTACAATGTCTGATCAATGACGTAAGTGAGACGTGTTTGCCACTATAACCCCCGAGTTGTGGAATACAAAATTTAATGTAAAATCCGAGTCAGTAATCTTTTAAGATAGAATAACCTAACATAAACATTTTTGGAAACAGAACGGGTATAATAATAAAATTTGCAGATGTACAGAAATTAAATAAACTAGACACAAGAAAAATCTCAATTTACAAAATTCTCAGGTTAAAAAAATATTAGGGCCTAGAGAAGTCAGTAATATACATTAGTGTTTTAAAATGGGTAATTTTTGGTTATCTTTTGTAATCTTATTGCAAACGAAGCGTTGGCATCAGGTTTGAGCCTTTCGTGAAACGTTAAGCCTTGGTTTCCTCGGAGTCTGTCGCCAGAAAAATGCGACCGCTATTATACGTGGATAACGTCACCCTACCGGCCACCGCTTCATCGGAACGTTACGTTGACATGAAAGTGGAAACCTAGCGAACTCACTCAACTAACTCTGTTGTTGTTTGGGTTTTCGTCTTTGCATGTCAAAAATAGAAAATTTAGATTCTTAGGCAAGCGTAAAACAAGGCTTTAGGCAAGCGTAAAACAACTCTCGCCTTCCGTCATTTCCTCAAATTTTGAATTTTTGGCAAGCACACCACGCAACAGACAACAGCAAAAAACGTTTTCATCAGGATTTCCCCAACGCACTCAACAGCAACTCAATCTGGTGGTCGTGTTGAGTTGTCCGGCAACGCTCCCGAAGAAACCACTCTAGCGTAATCAATGTCAGTAGTTTGTATGACGTCACTCACCGCACTTGTTCGACCGCTTAAATCTGCTGACAGACTCAGAGGAAACCGAGGCTTCACCCATCCATTCTCAACGTGTCATAACATAGCAATGCATCAAGTATTCAAACTTTTTATTTCTTGAAAACCTAATCCTTTTGTTTAAATATTAAGAATTTTTTAGTGATTTGTTGAATTACCAGACATAAAAATAATTCTTCAAATTAAAAAAAAAATCGCATATTTAAGTAGGGGAAGTGAAAACATCCATGGGAAAATTTTTCTAACTGTTCTTAAAAAGATTTAACCTGCTTAAATTTTATTATTTTTACGTATATTTTATAGTAAACTTAAAAAAACCAAGAAGAGCTATACACAGAAAAGAAATACTGTAAAAAATAACAGTATATTATACCGAAACTTTAATGACTTTAATTAAAATTTGTTATATTATCATCTAGATAACTACGAATTTTAAGCTACAAGTAACTATAAAACAGTAAGTTCATTATAAGTACATTTATTTTTTTAAATATCAGCATGAAAATAATATAAACGTTGAAAAAAAACCCATAAAAATAGTTCTAAGGATCTATGTGGCCATCCACTCTAAAATCCTTATTTCTGAGAATTTCGGGAAAATAGCACCACTAGTAGAATTCCAGAATCTCAATAAATGTTATCCCCCATCAATGTTTATTTTCATTCTAACTTATCCTATGCCAAATACCCCATATCATCAATCAAAATAAAATATCTTAATCATCATTTTGAAGGGGTTGGACATCTAAAATTACATATGTTATTAAAAAATAATATTTTTTTCATTGCCGTACCATATTGTTGCTTAGAAAAGAAAAAGCATTGTTTATACTGTACATTTAGCGATACATATTAGTTTTTTTATAACGATAATGTTTAGATAAATTACTAAGCAATAAAAAATATGTATTTTTATGTATAAGAATAAAATGAAAATAATCAACTTTGCTTTTATAATCCTAATTTACCGAAAAAACAAGTTTAGTTAATTTGAGTTATTAGTGAAAAAAAGTGAACTGAATAAGCACATTTAGACAGATATATTAAAAAGTTTTTTTTGCCATTTGAATAGAACAATTCATAAAAACCTGAAAAGAATACATTTAAAATCTACTAACTAATGCCTCAAAAAATGACACAATTAATTACAAAAGGGTAAAAGTACGAAAAACAAATTTTGGCTTAGAATTTATTTTCATGTTTAAATCGGCCGAAAATCGTGGTGAGTCTAATTTTTTTCGAAAGAGAAAATAAACCAAGTAAAAATTAGCATAATACAAACTTACGATTTTTGCTTTACTGGAGATCAACTTTCTAAACGATGTTATCGACAGTAAATATTTTTAGCGTTATTTCTTTAGAAATTACGATATGCCGTATTTTTTATGCACTTTAACATGTTTGTTTTAAGTTGAATGTTTGTTAAGTAGAATGTTTGATCATTACCATCGAAAATTTTCCCCTTACTTTGAAAGTTTTTAAAGGTGAATAGTTTTTCTCCTTAAATATGTAAAATGCGACGTCCGTCGTCAATAGCCCTCGTGCAGCTCTAGTGCGACGAAAATTCAAACCTAACCTCAAAAATTTTCTTTTAACTTCTCAATTTTTAGGATGATAGCTTGCGAGTTGTTAGAAAACAGAATGAAACGTTAAATTATGCATTAAAAAATATCAAACTTATTGTAATGATGTATAACTCTGTAATGATGAATTTATTTGATGCAAGAAAATATGTAGTAAGGGAATAGTCTCAATAATTGAAAATGCAAATGATTTTAATATTGAGAATCTGAAATTATTTGAAAATCTAAATGACTTACCAATTGTTACGATTCCGTAGAAAATATACGTAATGATCTCCATTAACATCTAGTTGAAATATTTCCCTTTGACTATAGTATGGAATTTTGGAAATGCATATTTCTGGTATATTTTAAGTCAAACATGTTGCAGAACAAAAAGGAAAACATATTTAACTTTTATGCATCTGTGACCTACAATTTAAAGGTCGGAAGGGATATCTATTTTTTTTATGAAGGATGAATTGTTTTACTAGTTTATTGTACTAGACACGCAACGAATTTCGAGTTTCCCGCAGATTTTTTTTGTTACTTTGAGGTGATACTCAAAGATTCTCTTATAAAATGGTAAACAAAATTTAAAACACAATGATTGTCAGTTAACATGTTTCATACGTCTAAAAAAGAAACTAAATTAGTTAACTGTAAAAATAGAACGTTTGGAAAGTTAGATAAAACTAGAAGCATGGAAAATATATGCATTTATAATAAAAAAAGAAATGTTGTTTGTGTGTGTTTGTTCATTATATAGACTCATAAAATATACATTTGTTTTTGTCGTAACTTCGATAAAATATATAGTTTAAATTCAAGTTATAATTTTGATTTATGAACTTACGCAGCTTAAAAGTTGTATTTTACGAGAAAATTGGAATTAAATGCTCACAAAACTACACCACTTTCTCATGTTGTCGATTGTTTTTCATTCGTGTTGACATCATTTGCTGAAGAAATAAAACTCTTGCAAAAATAACTAAATTATTTTATTCCTTAAAAATCCCGATTGTTTTACGATATTTTATTATAAGTAGCTATTTTAAAATATTTTAAGTATAGACAGTAAGTGTTAAAATTTTAATGTTTCAAATGTGTTTGTAATTCTTTAACGTTATTTCATTTATTCTTTGCTCATAACAATAACATAATTCTTTGCTCAACAACATAATTTTGCAATTATTAGTTCACTGGCATTATAAACGGTATTTATTCACTAGTATAAAATTAAGAAATAGTTATTTTTATCAAGGGTTCTGTACCATAGATATACAGTAGCTAGAGCTGATAAGTATTATACATTTTATGAGTATACATCATACATATGTGTAGATAACATTCACATATAGCCTCCCGGATATCAACACTAAAATTAAGGATTTAGTTAAATTAATATCATACTAGAGATACTGGTCCGATTGCTAATGGTGACGGGAATTCGTATTTTAGAGCCACGTTAAGCTAGAATTAAGGAGGAATGAGACCGGCAGTCGTCTTCCCAAACCGAATTCTTTTCTCCGTGTTAATCCAATTGGAAAAAATAGTTTTTGGAGTTCAATTACTCCAGATTTATTATGTATTACAAACGATTTTTATGTGATAAATGTAGCTGGCTTAAATGTCTATAGAATCCATTTTTCTTTTAACTGGTTCGAATATTTTATTGCAAAATTTATATTTAAAATCCCGAGCATATAAGAACCAAATAAAAAAATATGAGTCCTAGAGACATTATGCCAGATACATTTATTATATAAGTAACATTTTGTAAAAAATGGCGAGTTGACCTCGGATGGTATCTTTCTTGAAAAGAAATGAGGTTTTTTGAAATAAGATATATGACTTTTATAACCACTCTAAAAAATGTCGAGTTAAAAGGACACCTACTAAACCACAAATATATTTGTAAAAACTAGATAAAATTGAAATATGAACATACTGTATTGTTTCAACAATATTATACAGACCGAAATTGTTTTCCAAAAGGATCTATGGCATTAGTTCATCGTCAGGGTGTTTCAACTTATCTAAAATTACTTGTAAATATGACATAACGGGGAACTCAAAATATTTTAAATTTACAGTAATTCGGATTATCCGTGTTCGGATTAATGCGGCTTGACTTTATCCAGTTATATATATTTATGCAACCTAACAAGTGATAATTTTTCTCAATGTGTTGAGGAGAAAGTAAAGGGACGGAGTTTTCCTTGGTTTATAAAAAAAAAAAATCTATAAATGAAGTGCAAAAACCATGTTTGAACTGGATTTCTTATTTAACTATGGAAACAAATGGGTGTTTACTGGGTTAATGAAGAATATAAAAAGATCGGATAGTACCCTAGCTGGGATATGGAAAGCAAATTACGTCAGAACAATAGGGCAGTGAAAGTTTCTACACCATGCCGCTCCACCCTACGGGAGGATTATTTAGTTCCTTTTCCTATTAAGCTACAAATAAACGGTTGTCGTGCTATTATTTCCTTTGGTAGTTCTTCTCTTTCAAAGTAAGCGAACGACATTTTATTCTGACAAGATCGATAAGGAGTGATGGCTTAGATCCTCCCGACTAGTCATGAATATATAATATTCCCATCTTAACATTTATTTGCCTTATATAAACTACATAAAAGTATGTATCGGTAAAAAAAAAATTGGGATTTTTTTTCAGTCAAGCAGCTTCTTTTAGAATTACAGTAATACATTGTTGTTTGAACTTATCAATCTTTCAAAATGTGTAGGAGAATACCAAATAAAAAATCTGATTAGGTTAGGTTTGAATATTCGTCGCACTACTAGCTACACAAGGGCTATTGGTGACGGGCTTCATATTTTGGAGCCACAGTCAAGTGACGAGCCGATACCTGAATAGGCACCTAACGCAACCAAATAAAATCTGGTGTATACGGCTTGCACTTCGTATGGTCCAAGTTTATATCGCCAAGTTAAATTTCTATTTAGTATGTTTTTATATAATTATTTTATCTACAAAAAATTATACTTACTGGCAGTAGCTCTTTGATTTGTCAGTAACAGTAAAAACGAAACTGCTAATATAGGCACTTTCTTCAACTTGATCATAATTCTTGACCACACGACCACATACTGCACCACAGTGTTTAGGAGATAGTCATTTGGTCGCCTCGCACTTCCCCAGCTATGTCCGAAGTTCAATTTTTCATATCACCTCAGGAATATCTTTTTCCTAGAGTTTATTTTTTTAGTATCTTCCAGCTCTTCGAAGCATTGATAATAGACGTTTTCATGCACATACCTGTTTGTTCTTCATTTTTGTTGGATTTTTTTTGTTGGGTTCAAGTTTTCCGTTTGATATAGCGGGTCATATTAGTCACGCGAGACCAAAGGCAAGAGGACTTTCGAACCAGTGAAGCGGCGAATGTTTGATGGTTTAGTAACAAAAAGGTTCGGAACCTTTCTTCTTCACGCCCTTTCCTTCCTAAAACAAGAAACACACACATCAAAACGCGGAAGAGATCGGTTCTCACTTTGCGAGATGAATAATTTGCACTTCTCTACTCAGAAGTGCACTGGGGAGAAAACGCGGAGGAGCGCCGCAATTTATTTTTGTAATAAAAATTGAGCATTTTATAGCGGTCTCCACTATTTTGTAAAAATTCAACCATCTATAAAAATTCATATTTTTCTCCACTATTTTGTAAAAATTCTATCTTCTAGGAAAATTCATATTTTTAGAGAGCAAGTTGGAAAAATGTAAACATCAAAATGCGGAAGAGATCGGTTCTCACTTTGGAGAGGAATAATTTGCACTTCTCTACTCAGAAGTGCACTGGGGAGAAAACGCAGAGAAATTTATTTTTGCAAAAAAAATTGAACATTTTATAGCGGTCTCCACTATTTTGTAAAAATTCAATTATCTAGGAAAATTCATATTTTTCTCTATTATTTTGTAAAAATTCTATCATCTAGGAAAATTCATATTTTCAGAAAGCAAGCAGAAAAGACGTAAGCATCAAAATGCGGAAGAGATCGGTTCTCATTTTGCGAGATGAATAATTTGCACTTCTCTACTCAGAAGTGCGCTGAGGAGAAAACGCGGAGGAACGCCGCAATTTATTTTTGCAATAAAAATTGAACATTTAATAGCGGTCTCTACTATTTTATAAATACTAGGAAAATTTATATTTTTAGAAAGCAAGTAGGAAAAGCGTAAACATCACAACGCGGAAGAGATCAGTTTGCATATGGGATATGAATTTTCACTTCTCTACTCAGAAGTGCGCTGAGGAGAAAACGCGGAGGAACGCCACAATTTATTTTTACAATGAAAATTGAACATTTTATAGCGGTTTCCACTATTTTATAAATACTGGGAAATTCATATTTTTAGAAAGCAAGTAGGAAACGCGTAAACACCGAGACGCGGAAGAGATCAGTTTGCATATGGGATATGAATAATTTGCACTTTCTCTACTTAAAAGTCTATTGAGGAGCATGTGAGGAATAAAGTCATTACGCATGTTTCTTGTAAAAAAATTAACTTTTGATAATTAACTTTGTGTTGAAAAAAATTATTTTTAGTTCTCTACAAGTATGTAGAAATCTGGGGATTAAGAGATCTGGCTTTTAAGTTTTCCAATACATATTTTTAAGAAATCCAGTTGGAGAAACAAAATCTCGCAAGAGATCCATTCGCACTTTAGAATTGAACAATGTGAAATTATCTATACTCAGAAAAGCATAGAACACCACGCGGGTGAACGACCCTATTTATTTTTAATTTTCTTTAATTATGCAGAATTTCCAGTTGTGTGGGGAAATAACGGAATATTGTCGAGGTTTCCTAAGAAAGCCTTTTAGGAAACAAATCTTGAAAGCTCTCATTAAAGCAAGGGGGGACCGGTTCACACTTGGAGATGATTCATTTATGGTGATTAATGGGCAGAGGAACGCGGCACATTTTTTTAAACAAAAAATTTTAATTTTGAGTTTTTTTCGGGAAATTGTCGACGTTTCATGAAAAAAAAACATTGATAAAACAAAACTCAGATACACGCGAATCGGAAAGCAATCTCCAAGTAAACGGAGACATAAAAATAGTTTTCATTTTTCTATTTAGAAGAGCATTGATCTGCACTAAGAAGTCCATTGATGAGAATTCTCTGTTGAACGATACACTATGCTACTTATTATGGTAACAAAAATAAATAGTGTTTGTCACTGCTTTAAAAATTTTTTAAATTGAAAAGATTCTTCCATTATCATTTTTTGCAATAAAAAGAAAGGAAATTCATTTCTTAAGAAGATAAGCAAATGCATTTCTCTACTTTAAAGTTGCTATTGACTTTTTTGTGAGAATGTTCGGTTTTTATATAAGTTTAAATATGTAAATAAACTGAAAAACTATAATTAATTATCGAGTTTGAAAATCATCAATGACAACTACTGTAAAAACATATGTATTGATAAGTTATAAATATACTTTTTACTTCTTAAACATTATTTTGCAGTTAATAGAAATATACAAAATTTCACGACACAGTTCTCCACTATTCCAATGCATTTGGCTAGCTTTTACGTTTTCACATACTGCGATTGAGTCAAAATTTAATTTCTAAAACCAAGTATTTAATATTTAAAAAATACGTAGTATCCATATCATGATTTAAAAATGAATAAAGTAATGCATACAACAAATTAATCATTAAACTTACATTTTAGTTTAAGGATTAAGCTTATTGAAAAATCCTTTAAGTTTTTTTAATTTTAGTGGAAAATCTATTTGAAGTAAAAATGAGTCACACGACATTCGCAAATTAAATTTCTAGTCGTAAATTATTTTACTTTTTATTGTGATCTGCAAGGATTTATTATGGAAGTTCTTAAAATGCCATTATTTTTTTAATGTTTAAGGTTCAGATAAAGCGAAACAATATTCATCCTAATCTTTTTGAGAGTTTCAAAAAGAGACGAATTGAAAGAAATCGATTGGAAAGTTAATGAATGATATATGCAAACAAACTGTGGTTGGCTTAAAGACTTAAATGATATATTTTTGATAATTTACAGAATTTTTCAACACATTTTCCACAAAACTGACAACAAAAATGTAGCATCAAAGCAAATTTGAGATTTTTATTTAGAGATACATAAATAAAAATTAAATACATAAAATTACTTACCACTTATTAAAACGAACTTGATATTTTCACCACTGAAACACGATTCCAACGGTACAAAACTTACAATGTTTTGGATCCTCTTCCGTATATTCACGAACGCAACATGTAAATCTTCACACTGGAATAGGTTTGTACACTGTGGGAAACTGCAGGGTTACCTGTACTTTCAGGTAGGGGCAAGGAATCCCGTTTTCATTGTTACCACTTCTTTTGTGTCTAACCACCCCTCAATCCACACAAATCGCATGGTTGGGCAGCTGCTTTGAGGAGGGGATCCAATCCACCACGTGTAGCTGAACTGTTTGTTTACTTTTGCTTGTTACGTGTTGGTAGGTAGGTTGAAACGTGTATTTTCCGGCTTGTATGCTTGATCAGAGACCCGCTTATGAACCTTCGTCAAGTAAGACAGACACAGATAGAATTTGTACTGACACACGGAGAGAGAAATTACACCCAGGGCGAAGGAGGGAATCAAACCCGTACCCGTTACAACGCGAAGACTGCTAGCGCAGGCAGCTTATCTAGAGTAAGAGTTATCTTAAGCGTATTATCTTAGCGTAGAAGCTATCTTAACCACGAGGCCACCCGGG
This sequence comes from Hylyphantes graminicola, assembly GCA_023701765.1. NCBI lineage: Eukaryota > Metazoa > Arthropoda > Arachnida > Araneae > Linyphiidae > Hylyphantes > Hylyphantes graminicola. The sequence goes on from CM043122.1 coordinate 28,025,229, forward strand.
CTCCACTGTTTGTTTACTTTTGCTTGTTACGTGTTGGTAGGGTAGGTACATATATATTCTATTCCGGCTTGTGTGCTCGATCAGAGACCCGCTTATAAGCCTTCGTTGAGTAAGACAGAAACCGAAAGAATTTCTACTGACACAGAGAAAGGCGGGAATCAAACCCGCACCCGTTACAGCGCGCAGACCACTAGGCCATCCGGGCCCCACGTGTTGGTCGGTTGGGGTTTGTTTTACCTTCCAGATGAATGTTTCTGGAATCTTTATGAAGTTTTAACACATATAATACACTTTTCGTGATTTTAAACCCTGGTCCAGGGGTGAGGGGGACACCTGAGTTGGCATCCAACACACAACAGGACAACTCACAAATATAATATGCACCTGTTGGCAGGGCTTAACCATGACAAGTTGGGGCCCTAGGCATGGAGGCATTTGAGGACCAAACGCTATTTTTGCCTAATATACATACTGCAAAGTTATGACCTGTAAAAGTGCGGTTTATCATCAAATATAATATTAAAATGAAAAGCAATTAGAGTCATAGTTGTAGAAAATTTGATGTAGGCTTTTTTTGCCCCCCCCCCCCCCCCCTAAAAATCGTGGGCTCAAGTCCTGCGCCTTGTAGTCAAGACCTGAATGTTGTATCCATATATGCACGGATCAATTTACCAGATATGTTCACTGCTTAATAATCTGTTTATAGAAGAAATTAGATTAGTTTGGTTACTGGAAATGAGTTTTTGTTGTTTGTCACTGGTAACATTCTAACATTTAGTTTTACTAACTCCGCACTTCTGCAGCTAAGAATTTTTTGGGACTTAGGTGCTAGGACCTACGAAGGAACGAAGAATAATGTCCTTCACTATTCTGAATTGGCAGTATAACTTAAAAAGTCTTTCATTAGTATTAATTACTGAATCTATTAAAGAGTTTGTTGCATTTCAATAAACATAGTGTCCGGTACTATAGCTATAGCTTAGGTTTTATTTTGTTTCTGGAATAAATACGAAGGTTTTTTTATAGTTAATTTTATATTTGTTTACTGCTAGACACAAACACTTAACCATCTATAACCATTTAAAAAAATCAAAATTGCACCTGAAAAGTTTAGAGAAGTGCTATATTAAAATTCGAGTAAATTTACCTAGGTTCGGAGATTTGTTTGTTTTCTGCAGAACTAAAGTGTTATTTCCTAGATAATTCTAAAACTAATCACTTCTGGCACAATCAGATAGTGAAACATCATATAAATTAAAACAGCACTGCATTAGAATGAACTTATTGCCGATATTGTTTGATATAAAAAGATTTCCACGAATCTTCTTGTTTTCACTTTTTACTCATATATCACAGCATAATATTTGAAGTTTTTTTTTATTTTTTACTACACATTTCGAAGTAAAATCTTTATGACTCTTACAAGAATAAAAATCAAAGAACCCTAACGGAACAGCTTTTGTATTCGGATCAATTGATCGCATCAAATTTTATCCTTGATCGTGATTTTACAGTCGTGACATCTTTCCTCCGTTCAGAGGTCAGTCTTCGTGTAAATTTATTTCAGGGAAAAGGGACAAGAAGTCAAGGTTAATACTAAGCGGAAATTATTCAGTTTTGTGGCCGTTGCATGCAGCAATTTAGAGGGGCGTAAATCTGTAGCATTCTAGAAAAAGGGCTTATTTTAATGTTTTAACGTAGTTTATGTATGTTTTTTTCCAACTAAAATACGGTATTATGTTTCGTTTCAATATGAAAACTGTCTTAAAATTTAAGTCTTTATGTATTCTTTGAAATTTTGTTATATCTTATTGTTTGCAGGATATTTAGTTTTTTTTTTATCTGACACGTTTATTATATTGTTACAATTTATGTAATTATAATATTATTCAACTTTAAGTGGATATTTCTAATTTGATGAAGTCAGCAAACGCATGGTCGACGTTCAAATGTAGAGATGGAGTTTTTTTTTATTTAATTCAATAGTAGTCAACTGTGTGTATAAGTACTACTTAATAGTTTAATAATACGTTAAGAATTAAGTTTTGATAGAATGAATTTAGAGAAGATACTTCAATTTGCTTTTGTAATTAAAACCTTTAACCCTTTCAGTCCCAAAAATTTACTACACTACAAAAATATCTGATATTGACAAAATAAGCTTTTTTAGGTCAAAAATAAGAGTTCCAAAAGAAAAAAAATATTTAAATTTTTTATATGGTTTTTGAAATAATGCCAAAATATTTGAACTGTATAAAACAACAAAATTAATATATATATATATATATATATATATATATATATATATATATATAATATATATATATATTATATATATATATATATATATATATATATATATTAATTTTGTTGCTAAGTGTAAACATATATATATATATATATATTATATATATATATATATATATATATATATATATATAATATTATATATATATATATATATATATATATATATATATATATATATATATATATATATATATATATATATGGTATCTGATCATCTTATTTAAAAAATTAATAATTATTTGAACCGAAATAGTTTAAATTGTGTTTTAAATATGTGGAACTGAAGTGAACTTTTCAAAAATCAGGTGAAACGCTTGTTAGCTATTTTCTAAATAAAGAAAATAGTAGTTCTGACTTCTATTGAGATTAATGTAAAATATTGTCTAATAAAACAGAGTGTGATGAATCGAATGATGTGTGTTTGGATGTCCTAACGGGACATAAACATTTGGAAAAAAAATATTGAAAGTGATGATTCAAAAAGGCATCACTGGGACTGCAGTAAATACGCTCACAACAAAACACTCAAAATGGAAGTGTCCATTGTCAATTTAGTTATTTATATGGTTTTTGGACACAATTAGGAACTACATCCCTCCCCTAAACAAAACATGGCATTTTAAAGGCCCAAATTTACGATTGGTTAATAAAGTTTATCGAAACAAAATTTACGTTTTAAAGTTTCAGAGCCACCTCTTATGTTTGGGAAACCTTCTCCTCCCTCAATGCACAATAGTGTATAAACGGAAAAGCTCTTGTACAGATTACTAGTACTAGAAATTGAAAATTCGTAATTTAATATTGTAACATAACAAATAAAATATACCTTGTAAAAATGTGGCGCTGCTATCTATCGGAATATTGCGAAACGTTTTTACTCTTTTTATATCTAAGTGCATTTCGTAAAAATATTAGTAACTCGTAATACGACAGAGCTCGATGTTTTTACTTAGTTAATTTGTTGTAAATTATGTGAAAATAACTTTTGAAGTAATGATAATTTAAAGCTATAACAAAAAAAAAATTCAAGTTTTGTTTTATCCGTAGCTCCTTATTTCATAATCCTATTAATATAGATATTAGTTCACAATTACTTTTTTTTCATATGTCTATTTTTTCGAAAATATCTCATGACCATTTTTTCACCTACAGTGATTGGATAACATACATATTCATTATTTAAAAAACAATAAGAACATTTTGCAGATAACGTTCATTGTTGGCCTATTTTAAGTAAAAAACACTAAATAGACTACATTTACACACAAATAAATTATCATTAAAATATTTGAAAAGTGAAAAACTGAAAATTAAGTAAATTATCCATGGTTAACACTAAGTATTACATTATTTCATCATCATACACAGACTTTTAGAGTAATTCTTCCAAAATACTTTCTTGAAATTCTTAGTACCCTTGTACGTCTCATTGAAATAGTGTTTTCAAATCTTTAATAGTTTGAAAGCTTCGCACTTTTATATCTTCGGGTCTAAATTCGCAGTCGTGAAGGTTTTCCTACGTTGTAAGTAGCCTAAAAAGATAAAACAAATAATTGTATTGAATCATAAATTCGCACAATTTTTTTTAAAAAAACTATTTGTAAATATTCAAAAGTCCGTGTATGAACTGACTGTAACATTCCAAAAGAGAATTGGAAACCAATTTCTTTTAATAGGATTGTGGTTTTTATATTTTCAAAGCATTAGAATAAATTACTAATATTTTAGAATATTTCGATATGTTTTAATATGTTTCGATAGTAGGTACTTAACAATTTTGATTTGGGTTCTTAGAATTCAGGAGATTATGTGAAACTCTTTAGGAAATCGGGATGGTAAAAAAATCCTTAATTTAAATTGAATTCATATTTTGTGTTTGCAAATTTCATTCTGTTCGTTAGTGATTATGCCATGTTATTAGAATACGGAATTGATGATTTGAAATATTGGTTAGATGTTTGGTTTTATTAAAACTTGCTTAACGAAAAGTTTGATAAGCTACATGGAGACGATGAAATGAACAGAATTATCCACTTTTAGGCCCATTATTTACATTTAAATAGAAAAATGATAATGTCAAGTTTCATGAAAATCTGCTATGAACTTCTTTCCCTACATATATATAAGAAATGTCATAAAGTACAAAATTGTTCATTATCTGAAATGGTTGATCTCCTTATTCAAGGGGGAAATAAGATAATGAAGTTTTTATACTTATTACCAAGGAATTTAATAAAATAATAATCAAAAGATGGAAAAATTAATTTATGAATTTGCATGAATTAAAATGGATATGTATGGATAAAAAATTAGATAAGAGAGATTTTGTCTTCATACAATTTTAATTCGCAATAAGCATAGCGCAATATGCCATTTAAAATGACGAATGACGAATCAAATTTACATTTTTGTGGAAACCAAAAAGTTGGTTATCCAGCATATCAGTCTTAATCAGCTTAAATATTACCTTTCGATATTATATATTTAAAAGTATTTAAGAAAAAGAAGCATATCTTTATATTAATTAAATCTGCATTGAATTTTTAGGCTCAATTAAATTTTTTTGTCACATTATAGTACAACAAAGATGTTCTCATAAGAAAATATTAACATTTTCAAGTGTGACATGTGTTTCGAACAGTATTTGTATGAAGGCTTGTTAGAGTGTATTAGCATAATTATTACCAAAAAATCTATGGTATAATTATCAAACATTATTATATTTACCAAAAATCTGGCATATCTCCCTCCTGTTCTGGCCATTATCCGTTGAATCTGGCAAAAAATAAGTAGTTGTTATTAAAAGGTGAATTAATATAATTTTTTGTAATAATTTTGGGTACAAATACATATTACAAACAGCACGTATTAAACTTTAGGTAGAAAATCACGTCTTTTCCAAAAGTCAATTGTTAAGGAAAATATCCTCAAAACAATATACAATATTGCACGAATAAATTGCATGATTTCTCAAAATTCAATGTTATACAAACACTAAATCAATCATAAAAAGTTGTACCGATAAATAGATATTATAGTAATTTTACATTTCATTCTGAAAAGTTATTTTACAACTTAAAAAAGGTTCTGGGGCTCAATATTAAATCTGATAAAATTTGACTAAACGACCTTTTTTCGCATGTTTTTCTCAGCAAGTTTACTACTTTTTAAACCCATTAAAGAAGACTTTTTGAATACCTTTGACGCCTATATTTAAGAATGAAAATTTTTAGGTTTTTGTGCAAGTTAATTTGCCCTGCATAAATTGTTCAGAACTATGGCCTTCATTTGTTTCATGTTCGATTTATTTAAATAAATATAGGCAGAAAGCTCATTGTTCTTGGCCATTTTTTGCCAATAGGGGCGCTAAGCTACGTTTTTGTGCAACTTAATTTGTCCTGCATAAATTGTTCAGGACTATGGTCTTCATTTGTTTCATGTTCGGTTTATTTAAATAAATATAAGCAGAAAGCTCATTTTGCTTGAAATTTTTTTTGCCAATAGGGACGCTAAGCTACGTTTTTGTGCAACTTAATTTGTCCTGCATAAATTGTTCAGGACTATGGTTGTCGTTTCATGTTCAGTTTATTTCGATAAACTTAAGCAGAAAGCTTATTTTGCTTGGCTATTTTTTCCAATCGGCACAAAAAGGTTATTGCTTAAGTGCAAGGCTGTTTGACACAGAATTTGGAGAGGTTCGAATTTGTTCTCCACTTTTCATCATTAAAAAAGATTTTTAGTAATAACTTACTGCTTTCGTCAAGTTATCGTATCTCCTGTACAGGGCCTTTCTCGGTGCATTGTTTAAAGTCTAACATAAAAGAAAACATATTTGTATTAAGTATACATAAATGCCGTTCAATAATTTACAAATAGTTAAAAATTAGGATTTTATAGGTTTAATCACTTTGATTAATTTGATCTTATGAATATACCTCATGATATACATAAAAATCTACTTTTTTCCAGTTTATGTAAATGTGAAGACTTTTCAAAAACAAAATTTAACCCGATTTCGAAGGAAAAAGAAGCTATTGAACTTGATTGTCAGTTTGAATGGATTAATTTTATTCCCGTCTGAATAAAAAATTGGAATCTCAATATAAACTTTTTTTTCGATATTTAGCTATATTTTGCTTTAACAATAAAAATAATTATATAATGAATTGTAGAAAGCAGATCCCAGAAAATGTATTATAAGTTTTAAGTTTGGGGTTTACTAACTGGTTAGACGGACTGAAGTAAAATCTTACCAGAAGTATTTTCTGAAATATTAGATTGCGATCATGAAGTAGATTCTCTAAATCTTTTTCGCAGGAAATGAACAGGCCCCCTTCGAATGCCTAAAATAACAATAGATTAATAAAATGTGTAAAAATGTCTTGTATTTCAAATGTTTCCGTTTAATTGAATAACCTCAAAATTCCGGGGTTATTATTTTTTATAAGTTGAGATAAAATATTGCGATCGTTTAAAGATGTTATCAATAATAATACACAAGTTGTTTAATTGTTATATTCAATTCAAAAAAGTAAAACAATACATTTATACGTTTACTTATGCAATATATATAGCTTGCAACGTTTTTTTTATTGGGGGGGGGGGGGTGCTTTTTTATTTTTAGACACTATTTTAAAAAGGTTTGAGAGTTTTTTCTTAAGCTTCAGGGGGAATGGCCCGCAGCACCGGGGGTCTCCAAACTCAAGTGCCTCAATGTTAATCCAATGGGAAAAAATTATTTTCTTTGCCACATTTCTCCGGCTGTATTGAATATTTTTACAAGCGGATTTTTTATGTGATAAATGTAGCTGACTTACAGGTCTCTATCTTCCCACTTTTTGAAATTGCTTCGAATATTTTTTTTAAAATAATTTATTGAATATTAAAAAAAATATTCGTACTAATTTCAAAAAGTGGGAAGATAGAGACCTGTAAGTCAGCTACATTTATCACATAAAAAAATCCGCTTGTAAAAATATTCAATACAGCCGGAGAAATGTGGCAAAGAAAATAATTTTTCCCATTGGATTAACATTGAGGCACTTGAGTTTGGAGACCCCCGGTGCTGCGGGCCATTCCCCCTTAACTAGATTATTACAAGCAAATAAACTCGTGAATAAGCATTTAACATTATTATTAGGATCTTGGTAAATAATACAATTCAAATGAAACTAATCACCAAATCCTTTCTTCCATCATTCAAAAATTTAGCTTTTAAAGGGAGATAACTATTAGTTAAACTTAGTACGTAATGAGACTGCTTAGATATTAAAAAAGAAAAAAATTTATTTTTAATACAGGATACAAAATGTTTGTTGATAGAAATAATAAATATATTAATGTATAAAAATCCAAATCACGAGAAAAGAATTAAAGGATGTTCCTGTTTTTATCAAATGTTCATCACCTATTTAGTAAAAAATTTAAAAATATATGCATAAAAAAGAATAACTACTGAAGTTTCAGTTCATACTAACAGATGTTATGTAAAGTTATTCACATTAAGCATTATGTAGCAAGCAATTGTGTAGCATTAATTCAGAGCTTCATGGATTGAAAAAATTCTTTCAGTTGTCCTCAAGCCAAATACCGTGTTAAGCGAGTTTAAGTTAGAAAAGTTTTATAACTTAGTAGCCATTTTATACCAAAAGTTCTCTAGTAAAATCTTAATATTTTCTATGCTAGCTGGATGGAGTATTATAAATATAGATCATAAGCACAGTCATTAAAACAACTGCAATTGAAGAGATATATGTTTACGATAGTTGTGTTGATATATGTTTAAGATAGATGTGTTGATATATGTTTAAGATAGATGTGTTGATATATGTTTAAGATAGATGTGTTGACATATGAAGAGTACACGGGAAGAACCGATTGATTTTGTAGAGAAGTTTCCTTAGCAGGCCACTTTAGAGATGATAGCGAGTGATCACCTAAACTTGTGTAAGGGAACCAGTCCCTACCACAGATATCATATTTAAAGTAATAGAGTGGTAGATCTCGTGACCTCCAATGGCAACGACGGGACGGGCAAGGAGCTCCCAGAAGAGCCCCAAATAAGCCAGTGTTGTAGGTTGCGTGATCAACCACTATAATAATTTAACTACTATCTCTGCTGTACCTAGCTACCAAGATTCAGACGATTGACGATCCCGACGCTTGGACCAGCGAAGAAGAAAGAGAGAAACCGGTTTTCAGCCGCCAAGCAGACAATTGCGGGCGTCCGCCCAATAAATCAATAGGTTCTTCCTGTGTACTCTTCATATGTTTAGCTAATTACCTTCACAAATGCTTCGATTTCGTCCTCTCTTGTTGAATATTTAATGTTTTCAAATAAATAATCCAAATCTGAATTGACTCTGCATAGTAAAATTAATCACATTAATGAGTTGTTTATGCACAGAGTTTAAAATTGCATGATAATATATTTTTTCAAAATATAACAGAAAATTTTCTTCTGAAACGTAGAAATGATTTATAATTACACTTTTTATCTCACACTTTTTATTCGAAGTTAATATTAAAAAAATACAAGTTTTTCAGCAAATGAGAATATATGAAAGCACCAGGCAATAATTTTTCTAAATGTTAATACAAATGAAAATAATTATATTGAATGTTTAAAAACATAAAACTTAAAATGAACGAAATTGATAATTCATACCTCATCAATGAAAGTTCATCTATTACCACCCTCGTTTCTACGTGTCTCTAAATTCATTTTATGTTAAAACTACTTTTCTCTTTATTTATTTTTTAAAAACATTTTTAAAATGAACGAAATTGATAGTTCATACCTCATTATTGAAAGTTCATCAATTACCAACAAAGTTTCCACGTACCACTAAACCTTTTTTACGCTAGTACTACGTTTGTCTATTTTTAATTTTTAAAACATTGTTAAAATGAACGAAATTGATAGTTCTTACCTCATTATTGAAAGTTCATCATCTAAACCTTTTTTTTACTTTAAAACTACGTTTGTCTATTTTTAAAACATCGTTAAAATGAACAAAATTGATAGTTCATACCTCTTACTTTGAAGTTCCTCCATTTGCACCTTCGTTTCTATGTATTCCTAAAATTTGGCAAAACACAACACTAATTGGAAATCTCAAAATTATGTTTCGGTAATACTTTTTAACCCTCTAATGCATGGATATTTATTTTCTTCCCAAAATATATATACGTGTCTTCAATACTCATGCATTATGGAAAAAATACTGAAACAAATTTTACTGCATTAGAAATTCAATAATTTCAATTTTTAAATTTTTTTCCATATGACAAAAACCAACTAAAAATTTCCAATTTTGGAAATAATGACTAGAAAACTATTAAATATATATCAAAATAACCCTTTTTTAACAATTTATTTGTATTTAGTACTAATATTATTATACTTTGAATACTGCCAAAGACGTAATTTCACAATAGTTTATATATGACGATTATTAGTAACTAAAACTTCAAAATGGAACCTAATAGATGAAAAAAACACAAATTTGTCGAGAGGGAGCTCTACTTTAATATAATAAAGTGGATTATATTACTTGTTGCCAAACGGCAACAGTATGCATTAGAGGGTTAAGAACATAAACAGGGTTAGCGAAATCAACAATAATACTAATTATTTTTAAAAGGAAAATATTTACGTTTTCCCTTGTTATAAAAACTTAAGAGGATAATATTTTGGAAGAATTTTTTATAGTTAATAAAAATTTCATACAGTTACGAATTATCGAAACATTCTATGCATGAGGCAAATTAACAAAAGGAATTTATCTTTTTAATATTGCTAAGATAGGTAATTAGTATGATAATATATTTTACTTTAAATATAAAATGAATTAACAAACAAAAGAATTCAATTAAAATAAGTAAAATTAGTAACCCCACTGTATTTTTATTTTATCAAAAAATTTAAATAACATTTAAAATTATAAATTGATTTTCCAACTTGGGAATTGATCTATTTAAAAAATTTAAATTGAATATAAAGTCATATTAATTTACAATTAGTCCTTTCAGTCCCAACTTCTAATTTTTATTTAAAAAAATCTAAAATTTGTGAAAAAGAACTATTATGCATTCAGAATGAAATTGTAAAAACAAGGGGAAAAAATCTTAATTTTTTAACTAAAATTTAAGAAAAAATTTGAAATCATAACTTTTGAATAAATTTTAACAAAATTTTTTTCGAAAGTTTATTTTTCAAAAATAGTTAAAATTTCACTTTTTGGCATTTAAAAATGCAAGTACGAGAAATTTAGGGTCAATTTATTTAATTAAATTTTCTTGGAATATTTGTTACCATATTTTTCATATTTTCATTTAACTTAAACAAACATTATTAAATTCCCCAAAACACCCCCATGTGATTTTTCCATCTTACAATAAAAAAGAAAACAACTTTGCAGAAAAACTTTATAATACAATTTATTTGAAATTAGTGCGAGTTTAACTTAGTGAGGAAAAAACGTAAGTTTTGATTCCAAATGGAATCATTGGGGTGAAAGGGTTAAATGAATATCACTGCAAAGTCCTTAGTCCTGTTAAAGTTTTTCTTAAATTCGTTTTTTTAAAAACATTTTTCAACTATCTTTTGTAAAAGTCATTTTTCTAATTTTTTCTATCGAGTACGAATGGAATCTAGAAAATAATACAAATCTGTTGATTATTGTATCATTGTGTGATGCGATTTTCATTCAGTATATTTTTCAAAATAAATTTTTTTGAAATACGTACCCGTGTTCTGTCTATCATGAACCGTTGTCTTTCAGCAATTCGATGGTGAATGGCTTTTCTACAAAAAAAACTATTTGTTAAAATAAAACAATTCTTACCTAATTGAAGAGCTTAGTGGAAGAACGTGCTAAGTGATAAAAAAGTGAGAACGAGTGTATGTTTCTTCAGAAAAAGAAGGTAAAAAATAAAAATACTTAAGTACTACTTTTTAATGAATCAAATGTACACTTTTATCTTGTACACTTTAATCAATGTACACTTCATCAAATGTATACATTATCTTATCAATCTTATGTACATAACTTTTTTTCCTCACATGCAAAAAGCTTAAAAAAATGAATTTAAGGATCAAGTAGTTTTGCAATTCAAGAACCAAATATTCTCGGAAGCCGTTTCAATGTTTGTCGTTTTTTTAAAGAAGAATTTCAAAAGATGTATTTAATTTGTTTGTCAATTACGTTCTCTTTAATAAGCTACAGATGACATAATAGCCGAAAGTTTTATATTATGGTTTAGTTAAGGTTTTAGTAAACGATGATTGTTGTTATTCATAGTGAGAATAATTGTTAGTTTACATACCTTCTCGCTTCAATTTTACTGGGGTCTTCCCTGTTGAATAAAAAATTGTATCATACAAGAACTCTATTTTTCAAATTTCTTATGGAGAAATAAATGCATAGAAGCCAATGTTAAGTAGTGAAATTAACAAACTGTTCCATACAGGATAATCAAATAAAATAACTTATGTACATATTGATATTTTGAGTTGTAACTGAATGGACAGTCAAGTAGCTGTTGCTAATTTAGCCGTTAAATTAAAGGTAAATAAATTTTACTGAACTTAAATCATCTTAAGTAGTAACGAGTGCTAACATGATATAAACAAATATATAATTAATTGATTTATTTTTTAAGGAAGATAATAAACATTAATTATTTGCTCAGCAAAATTTGCGATACCAATACGGAGGTTTAATAATAGCGAAATAAATAAAATTGAAATAACTTTTTTAAAGGTACTGTTAAAAGTGACTCATATTTTCGGTATTGAGAGTTTTAGGAACTTAGGTGTCGATTTAATCTGGTGCTTGCCTAGGGTTATCCATTAGGATCTCCCTATTAGGATCAACTGTCTCATTATTTTCCCTGTTATGATAAGTCTCCCATTAGGATCAAGTGACCCGACTCTACCATATATAATGGTTTGACTTTTTTCCAAGGAGATATATTTTTTTCCACCAAGAAATTGTTAATGCACTTTTCAGCTTAGGATTTTTATATTCCATACCTTTCTAAATCCCAGTCTTCCATCATTTGATTCTGAAACATCCGATACTGAAAATTTATTAAAAAAACATTTAAACATTCAAAATTAAAATGAGTAAGTTTAATTTCAATTAAATAAGTTATTTCATTTGAAAATATTGAACTACTACATTAACTTCAAAACTTTAAATATCATTTAGCTTTTAATGAAGCTTCTAAAATTGTTATTTTAAACTTGTTTTTTTGGTTGGTTAAATTACTGCCTTTTTTATTGAAATTTTATTTAGATGCTATATTCCAGCGTTTGTGGAAAAAATATGTTTTTTAAATTTTTAACTCCAATAGAAGAGTCACCAAGTTTCACTCTACGTTGAGGTATTCATTATTTTTAGAAATTAATTGGATAATAATTTTACTCGTAATGTAATAATATTTTCCTTTAACTACCTGAACTGCCGTGGGAAGATAAACCCTAGAAAAATAACTTAAACCAGTGGTTTTCAGATTTTATATTTTACTGCAACTATTTAATAAGTTGAATAATTCAAGACAAAAGAAGACCTTTTTGTAGATACCAAGGTCTAACTGATCACGGCAGTGTAATCTATATTATATTTTTGAGCATATTAGGAAAGAATTTGGCATTGGAAATAAGATCCGTAAAAAGTTATTTGAGTATAATTTTAAAAAAAAGTTTTTGTTCAAAATTAACAATTAATAAAAAAAAGACTGCTGAAACTGATATAAACCTTAATATAGTTTTGAGTTTTAGATTTAATTTTAAAGTTAGGTTATAGGTTTGAATTATCGTCGCACTAGAGCTACACGAGGGCTATTGGCGACGGGTGTCGAATTTTAGAACCACAGTCAAGTTACGAGCCGACACCTGAATAGGCACCCAACGCAACCGTTAAGGGCGACATCGTACACAGCGTTTTGACTTTGAAGGATATTTAACGTGCACTCCCTTACACGGGGCATTATTCGTTGGACATTTTTGGCTGCACGGGCCGTTTATAGGTCGGCAGTTATTTTGGCGATGCCCGGACCCGAACCTGGGACCTTTAACATGCTAGGCGAGTACCTAACCGACTGGGCTCCCCAGCCCCTTTTGCTTTAAGTGCTATTAGTGCGTCGATATTTACGAATGCTTTTTTAGAGTAAAATACTTAATTATATGGCTCGGTTTGATATAAAAATGCATATAAATAAATATTTTATATGAATTAAAAAATTGTGTTGCTACTTACCAGAAATTTGTCGACTGGAGCATCATAGGTCCTAAGGGTGTTGACGTCAAAATCTATCCCTTCATACTTCCCGCTATATTTTAGTAGATGAAGAATAATTAAGTATTATATAAAGTTAACATTTTAAAAATTCAACTGTTAAAAATGCAAAAGTAGTTGAAACACATTAAAATGTCGTTATGAACTTAAATAATTGTCTTAAAATATATTGAGAGTTTAAATAAGAGAGCTAAAAATATATTTAGAGCTTTTAAAATTGAACTGCTAAAAATACAAAAGTGTTAGAACACATTAAAATGTTGTTATGAACTTAAATGATTGTCTTAAAATATATTTAGAGCTTAAATAAGTTGTTTCGAGTTCTTTTTGTTCAGAACGATTCGGCTAGAAGATGGCTATGGCAGAACCTTAAAAGTTACTCTCTCTTCCACACATGACACCTTAATGACAAGAATGTAATTTTAAGCTTGGATGCAATGAATTAGTGTAGGTTTTATTGAAAACTAAGTGTCCCAATAGTTAATGTTTTAATATAAAATGTAATATACATTTTGTTGGTATTTTTTTAAAAAAAATTCTCTAAAAGTTAATGGTGGTCTAAACGATATAACGTAGGGAATGCGAGTGTAATTTGTAGTCTTCTAGAAAGAACATAGACAGCAGAAAATCATTTAACGATGCTGACTTTGTAGTTAGGATGATGTAAGGTACTGGCTAATGGTTTGCTCAAAATTCAGAAGTACTACTCTCCTGGAATTTTGTCATAGATATTTTTTGCATTTTATGTGTGTGCTGTAATGGGCTTAGCCCCATTGCAAATCGTAATATGTCTTGAAAGTAGATTGATGTTACATAACAGAGCTTTGTTATAAGAATTATAATAAAATACGATGATGATTCGTTTAGAAATCGAAAAGTTCATATATCGGAAGCATTTTGGTTTAAGTACTAGATTCAATTTTTTTTAAATAACTTGTTTTTATATAATATGCAATATGAACTTTAACGAAATTTGATCAAAACGGCAAATCTTCTGCCAAGCTAAGAAAAGAAAAAAAAACTAAGAAAAGTTTTCATTGGGGGGGGGGGGGGAAAGAGAGAGAGAGAGAGAGAGTATCTAAATACCTTTAGGATAGTAATCTATTGTATTAAAAATAACATGAAGCAACATGTACTAAACCACTATATCTGTTATTATTTTCCTTCTTTTGGAATAAAGGGACATGACTGCTATGTCTTGAAAACCTGTTGTCTGAGTTGCAGTAATCAAATCTATTGTATCTTGAAGATGCAGTTTTTTTTATTGTTATATAGCAATATATATGGGCTTTATTTAAAGATAACGCATTTGAGTTAGAATTCTAAAAAAATTTTTTTTTCTGGACAATCTGTTTTTATAGTTTATATCGCTATTGAAAATGAATGTTGGAATTTAGCCTACATTTATTTTGAAAACAATTTATTGTTTCAGCTAACTTATTTTTAATGGATTCATTGGTGATCTGAAGAATGGACATGAACAGAGAAATACTCTGCGATATATTTCAGACTTGAAAAACTAAACTAGATGTTATTTAAAACATTACAGAAAGAGAAAATGTTAAGTTTATTTTGATTGAGGTCATGCTCAAAGAACTACAGTAAACAGGCACAATTGCACAAATTACGTTATTTTCGTATATTCACTAAGGTTTAGAAAATGAGATTGAGGTTTCCAATGAAAAGAAATTCGGAGAAAAAATATTGGAGAGTGAAAAATTTGTCCTCATTTGGCCGATACATCTCTTTTTTCCTCTCATTGTCGTTCAAAAACGTAAAGTGATGGTTCTGTAATTGCAATCAAAAGAGGGTTCCGTTTTCATCAATCGACATATATGAAGAGTACACGGGAAGAACCGATTGATTTCTTTAGAGTCTTTTCGTAATTGTCTCTGCTTGGCGAAAATTGGCGACCGGAAACCGGTTTTTCTTATGGTTCTTCATTTGCGGTACAAACGCGTGACTCCTTCCACTCAACTCTGGCGTGAATTAGGGTTGCCGCGAAAGATAAACAAAGCGAGTAACTGGCTTCTTTACACCAGTTTAGGCGATTTCTCGTTATCATCCTCAAAGAGGCTATTAAGGAAAGCCTTGAACGAAATCAATCGGTTCTTCCCGTGTACTCTTCAGATCGAAATTTTGTATTCTACGGTAATGATAACTCAAAAAGAGTTAATTTTGGCCGATAAGCCACATTTCCGCTTACGGTAATATATTTTTTATGGTTTTGTTTCACGCACTTAACCAACATAACATCCTATACAACGGTTCTAGCCCTAAAAGATTTCATAACAGAAAACACAAATGGTCAATAAATCAATAGCCATAAAATCCCCAAAAAGTGGAAAAAATTCCAAAAAATCCTCTTCAGGTGTTTGTATTGAAATATTATACTCAAAATAATAATTTAAGAACATCAACAATTGTTTAATGCCATTAAAACACAAATAAATGAAGAATATGAGTACAGAGAATAAACGTAATAAGTAAATATGTTAAAAAATAGTTTACAACAGCTCTTTTTTTTGCATTCAAATAGACAGTAAAGCATTTAAAAAAAAATCTGGCAATAATTTAATTTATGCTTAGTTGTAGTTAAATGTTTTTTTTAAATATTCTAGAAACTTATGAAAATCTATGAAACCAATACCCATCTTGTATATAATCCTTCAGGGACGGATACCCATAGAAGCGACTTTTCTAAAAAAAAAATACAACAGCCATTAAAAATATAAAACATTTTTGTATTTTAAGTTTAACTTACCGATTAAACATAAATTAAATTATTTTAGTTAACAATGACTATAATCGAAGAAATATTAAGTTTTCTTGTTTAAGAAATATCAGGAAACATGGCACTTTTATAGATTGTGAGAATTTCTAAATCGCATATTATTAATAGACATTGTTTATGAAATTTAAATAAATGAAACAAATTAGTTTCATAAGGTAAAATATTAGAAGGGCTGTTAAGAGGCACTTTGAAGAAATGTATCATTCTTGTTGTGGTATCCCTCCCTCTTTTTAAGAAAAATTAAAATTAAATTTTCAATTTCCTCAACGTATGTAATAGTTAATTATAAGCTTTACGAATTATTGCTTTATGTAGAAGATATAAATGGCATTAATCAAATAACAAAACCTTCGAATGTTTTGGAGAAATGTTCAGCCCAGCTTTTGAAAAAATACTACTTAATATAAGTATTCCTTTTATAGCTCTACATGTGAACTAGAAAATTCACCATCAAGGGGGAAGTTAAATATAATAATTAATTAAATTGAAACAAATAATGAATGTAATTATTTTAAATATTTAATAAATAAAAATTTAAATAAATGACTCGTTTATAAAATTTATTTCAAATAACTAGTTAAAATTAGGAGTTAATGTAAATAATAAAAGTAATTATTTTTTAAACATAATGGATTATTGTTACTATTCAATGTATTTCTGTTCTAAATCTACTTTTCTAAAATATTTCTAACTATTTTTCTTCTAAAAATCTACAATTCCCACCTTTTTATTATGATGCTGATCCTGCACATTGCTTTTCAAAAATTTTGAGCTATGCAACACAATATCTCACAATAGTCTAATTATATATTCATATGAAATTGATTAAAAAATTATTAATTGATTTGAAGGATATGACTTTTTTATAGTGTTAAATAAAAACTTGTTAAAAGCACATTTAGACAACTTTGAGTACACAACAATGTGTACGTATTTCTTCGTATTGAAACTCAAAAACAATTTTTTACACAAAAAAATAATTAAGAAAATAAAAAAGCACATAATTACCCTATAAGTTTCTGTGTAGTTCCTTTCAAAATTTCTCAAGTCCTAACAAAAAAGGTATTTTTGTAAATGATGTCCGACTTTAGATTTAAAAAGTGATATTTTGAATTTGAAATAAAATAGCTGTATGGTTAACTCAGAAAATAAATAAATTGTTAAAGAGACAGGTTACTTTTTATTGTTACAGTATTCAGTTTGTGTTTTATTTATAAACTAAGATAAAAATTAAATATGATTTATTTATTTTTAAAAAATATTTTTGTTGAATTTTGAAGTATAAGCCTTTAATGAAAAGTAATTAATTTTACTTAATAAAATACAATTTTTATTTTATAATCGTA
This sequence comes from Hylyphantes graminicola, assembly GCA_023701765.1. Classification (NCBI taxonomy): domain Eukaryota; kingdom Metazoa; phylum Arthropoda; class Arachnida; order Araneae; family Linyphiidae; genus Hylyphantes; species Hylyphantes graminicola. Next base: position 28,042,985 of record CM043122.1, read on the forward strand.
TAACGTTGAATAATAATAAAATACAAAAAAATCCTTATGAGTTATAAATATCATTATTAAATTAAATGGCTTTTTACAGATGTTATGCTTTTTTGTCGTGGAAAAAAAGCTAGAAAGAGTGGTAACAAGCCATAATATCGGAATTTTTCTTAAGTGTATTAATCGGACTATAAAAACTATAAAACTAATAATAGCTATATAACTATAAAAAAGAAGTTACAGTTTACCAATACTATGCTAAATAACAAGTAACTAATAACTATTGTACTTACTATAGCGTTCCTAAAAGGTATTTCGCCGAATTCTTCTTCGGCTATTTTAAGCAAAAAGCCATTTTCTTCAATAGTTTCCATTTCCTGAAATACAAGTAAGAAATTGATTTCAAAATATTTTAAAAACATTTAATTAAGACAAAAACTTTAGTTCGATTGTATTTATTCGGAGAAAAATATTTCGCAAAACATAAAAAAACCCAACAAAACTTGGATTGCATTGCACTTTTTGCATAGAATGAAGCATTTTGAGGCTCGTGAATAAATAGTAGAGATTTCATGATACCAATGCCGCAGGTACTGGTTTCACATGGGAGACTAGGCTGTAAAGTAAGGTCCAAGCTGTCTTGGGAACTAAACACTGGAGATTAATTCCCTGATAACGGGCCATAAACTTTGATACAATACATCACATTAATGCTCATGAAAATTATCTTTAAGGGCAAATATTCAAATATGATTGTTTTTTTCTACTCAATTAATTTTAGTTAGCACATGGTAAACTTAAGCAAGTTTCAGCTCCCAATGTACAGCACATTCCCAAGTACTATTTTGATCACTTTTTATCAATTTGAATATAAGTAAAAAAGATAGTCGTAACTTTTTGTAGTAAAAACCTTGTTTCATACAACAAGAAATATAAACTATTTCGTATTTCAATTTGTCCCAATCTAGGCCATGTTAGAGAGACCTTGGGACGAATGGCAAAAAATACGTTATAAATCAAAATTCAATTCAGTTATTTCTTAAAATACGCATGACTAAGTAAACAATATAGAATAACTTACAATACTCTTCGGAAAACCTCTTGGAAATGAAAATAAAAAGCCTCCTTTCTCCCATAAAATAAGTACGAGAAATCTTATATTTCCTTTAAAATGAATCTACGAATAATTCCTATCGAATGCATCAGCTAAAAATAGTCCAATTGAATCGGAGAGGAATTAGTAAAAGGGAGATTTGAAAAGGGAGACGCTTTAAATGGATGACGGGGGCTCTCTTATATACTTGGTCACTTTGTCAAATGGGAGACGTCTTCTACAGTATTAGCGTCTCCTTCGCACGCGCGGCATGCGCATTGTAAACACGTATTACGTTTTGTAGGGGGTCATGTGGCTTCCCGCTGCATAGCATCAAATTGGGTCGCTTTGTTAAAAATGCGTCGCTAAATAATTAATTGGCTTCTGGCGACCGTTTTCAAGAGTTTTTTTTAAAAACACCTTGTATTTAGGCTATCCGTGGACCCTCACATGGCAATTGATTAATTTTTTTAGAGACCCCATAAGTACACGAATCACAGTTTTCGAAAAATTAAAAAAAATAACTGTTTCAACAGAAACCTTTCAGAAATCACAGAACAAAATATTAAACAACAATATTTTGTGCGGGAGGCCTTTTTGCAACTTGAAAGAGTATAAAAAAGACGTTATTTAATTTGTGTTTTAAGTACAAAATTTTTTTAACTCATATTTTGAAGCTAATACTGTGTTTGTTCCCCTCAAAACAATTTAAGACCAAAAGAAAGTTTAAAACAAAGAACATTTTAAATTTATGGGGTTTCTGAACGGTAGAGGCCTGGATGGCCGAGTGGTTAGAATCGCAGGCCAGCAGTCTGTGTGCTGTAACGGGTGCGGGTTCGATTCCCGCCTTCGCCCTGGTTGTACTTCCTGTCTGTTTGACAGTAAAACTCTTTCTGTGTAGAGAGAAAACTCTTTCTGTGTGCGCGGAAGAATCTTCTCCATAGCATATTTCTATTTACCCAACTTAGGTTAGCAAGGAGTGTAACTTCAGAGCGAAGAGAAAAGAAGCATAAAAACAATGGGCCTTTTAAATTTTGAAATTTAAATTATTAGTACGAAAAAAAGGAGAATAGTTATGATTATGAAATCTAAAAAGCAGATATTTTGTTCTACGAACAAAAATTTTATATATTTTGAAAATATACCTTACCAATAATTCATTCAACCACCCCATCTTTAAACCAATTCACATAAAATTAAAATTGAGAATGAGGTGATAGACTGGTTCTCCAAGGAGGTCAATGGTTGAAGCCGTTCTGGAAGAGTCCAAACCAGTTTCTTTACCGATATCTAGGGGGTATGGAAATGAGTTGAAAGTTTAAATTTTAATCCCAAGATTTTCTCCACTGTTTCGAAAGAATGCTTTGAACAGAATGAAAAAAAAGCTATATAAGTTAAACTAAAAAAAAAAGTAGAAATCTGAGTTATTTTTTGTATTATATAAGCAAAGGCCGTAGTAAGAAAAACACCAGGTTCTATTAAAAATTGAGGTTATATTGTGATTTGAATTATTGACTTCGCGTGCAAAATAGTCAAGTGCATAAGATGTGTTTTATTAAAAATCGGAAAAAAGAGGGCCTGCTTTCAAGTGCAAAAACCTGACATTCTGTATTTCTTTACTACACTGTTAGGGGAGCAAACAATTAGGGGAGCACTTTTTAATTCCAACTTTAGCTTCACTCCCAACTTTTTAATTTTTATCCTATAAATCTGAAATTTGTTAAATAGGTTTACTATGCATTCGAAATGAAATAGTAAAAAACAGGAGAAAAAATCTTAAGTTTTAATTCTTAAATTTAAAGGGGGGAAATGGAATAATAACTTTTTAATAAATTATAACAATAATTTTTTCAAAACTTTTTTTTGTAAAAAATAGTTGAAATATATTTTTTAACATCTAAAAGATGCAAGCATGAAAAATTTAGGGTCAATTTATTTCCTAAAGCTGTTTTAAAGTGAAATTTATTTTACCATATTTTCATATTTTCATTAATATTAAAAAAAATATTAAATTCAAAATACTTTATTCTTCCATATAATGATGTATCTAACGATACAAAAGTTGCGAATTTAACTTAGTCAGAAAAAAATCACAAGCTGATGATTTCCAATGGAATCATTGGGAGCGAAAGGGTTTAAAACATGTGCTCCCCTAATTGTTTTGAGCAGTGTATGTCTAACCACTACCTTTGAAAATATGGCTTCTGCTTGGGTTGCTATTTTACGTGAGACGTAGTAAGAATTGCCCATCCTAACCAATCACTTAATTAAAAAAAGTTGGCGAATAATCAATCTCTTGGCATTGCTTTTCGCTTTTGTCATTAGTTAGATCGAATTGCTTCGACCACATCACAACATAACATAACTTGGAATGCGCCCTCTAAAAGGGAGGAGCATAGGCTTTATAGCCCGATACACCACTCGCCAGAAGTAACGCTGACACAAGAGACGCACATAGAAAGGACGACACAAACACATGGACAAATAACAACATTTATTGACAAGTACAAACATCAATGCCTTACCGGGATTAGAGCCCGAACCCAGAATCTCCATAGGCTAGCTCCCTAACCGTTGTGCTGCCGCCAATCTGCAACCAATCACTTACTTAAAAAAAGTTGGTGAATAATCAATCTCTTGGCATTGGTTTTCTCTTAATTGCCATTAGTTAGATCAGATTGCTTCGACCATATCATTATTCGAGTACAAAAGACCTTCTCTTAAGAAGGTGTTGGTTAAACTCTGAAAATATGCAATCGTATTGAAATTTACGTAGAAATATTGATCGAGATATAAAAAAAAACTCTGAAAGACCACTGCTTACTCATTAGCAGCAGATCACAGTTTTAGATCCTGTCACAATTTTTCAAAATATAATACATTTATAATAAAAAAATATCTTTTGTCTTGAACTTATTTATTTATAATTAAAGAAGTATATTAGAACACTTTTTGTCCTTTTTTGCATATTTTGATGATAGATATTAATTTCGTTAATTTTTTTCTCTGCAACTGACGGCTTCATTGTAATATGACTTATTTATCTGAAAAAAGTTGCATCCTTACAATTTCAGTTAAAAGTCATATCCTGACAAAACTGTTACTAGCAGAGAAAGTGAAAACCAGATATGTTTTTAGAATTACACCACTGCACGAGAAACACATATTACATTTTAAAAACGTTAAAAATATTTTTTATTTTAAGCAATTCTTTGTCTTCAGTTCTTGTTGAAAAAAAACTTGATTACCTTAAAATAGAGTTGTTAAAAAAACTGATTTCATATTTAGAAAAAAAAAATCCCTAAGAACCTAGGCACCAAAAAATGTGTTTGTAGCACAATGTAATATATACTCTGTGGTGCAGTGTAGTCTGGAATCTAATCCTCACTGCTCTAAACCATTGAAATCAAGAAATAGTTTGAATCATCTCGAGTGAAAGTTTGAAATTTTATTTTGATTTGCAAAAGCATTAAAAAACTTGTTCTCGGAAAACTAAGCACCAGGTCTCCAAAACTAATTTCTCAAAATGATAAAAGTGCATTTATACTATAAAGGACAAAAACTGGCAACATGCTTCAACTTGAACGATTCGGCAATAACGAAGCTGAATATTATATTCGAATACGCATTATAAAAAAACCCACAATTTTTCATCATATCTTTATTTACGTCACATTGTTATCATTGTACATATTTTCAAAGAATACCACTAGATGTAAAATCTTTTTTACAATTTAAATCATAGATATTAGTCGATTAGCCATAGCAATCGTTCATTTAGCAAGCTGAAAACAAAAGTTCACTTTGACTGCATTGTATGCACACAACTGAAATTTTCCATGTCTTCACTGTGATATATGATTTTATGTACACATACTAACTACAATATACTAAAATAAAAAAGGCTTATATATTAAACATACAGTAACAGTTGATTAAAGCAATATACATAATATCATAAAAAAACTTGTTCTAAATAGCTATGTCAATTTAAATTTGTATAATGTTGTAAATGATTGGTGTAAAGGATAAATTGGTATTGGATATTGTTTTCAGAAACATGCAACTTTTTTAATAAAGTTTCTTAATTATTACATGTTTATTAATTGAAAAACAGGAGGAACTTTAGTTTATTTAAAATTTTACCAAAAGTTCAAAATTAATTTTTATTAAAGCAATAGTTTATTGACATAAAATTTTAAAAGTTAAAATCATTAATTCTTTGTTGATAAATGTGCTTTAAAGTTTTTCTCCTCGCGTAACATTTTAATAATTATTGAATAAACTTAAGCATTATAGGATTGAATATAAATAGTATTTTTTTATAAATGTGTAGCTAAAACTTTATAATTTATAAGCATGTGTAAAATGTACCAATGGAAAAATTGCTAAAGCTGCACATTTTTTATTTAAATTTAAGTCTAGCTCATAATGTTTTAGGGATTTATCATAAAATCATATTCATATTATTTTAATTGGTCGAGTACATTATAATAGTATTTACAAACTGTTGCAAAAGTTAGTAGCATTCTAAAATGTTTATCAAACATTAGAAAATAAGGAATATATGTATATGTGGCGATACTCACTTTTAATGGTCCACAATTCCAAGCTGATAGGCTTATAAATTCTTTACTGAATTTCTAATTTGTTCAATAAACTAATATGAGATCATTTACAAAATTGTACGTTTAGAAAAAGCGATGCTCTAAAATAGGTGTTGCTCTAAAGCCTCTTTATATACTTCTAATCTTCAATAATACATTCGTAATAGATTTACTAAATTTTAAAAACCGTCCAAAATTTTTTGTAATATTTATAACAGTATAGTTTAGAAAAATTTGTTCAACATTATATAGGTCCCTTAATTTGTTGTTATTAAGCTAACAATTTTGTGCGAAAGAAATAATTCTCTATTTATAAATCCAATTTCGTTCTAGTACATTTGACGTGCAAAGAAAATATTAACAGTTACATACGAAACATAAAATGATACATCATTTTATCTACTAGAATATCACCTAACATATATACTACCTATTACATTTTGATAAATATAAGAAGAAATTATTTATTGATTGCTCACATTGTTATTTACTAAGTTATATGGCACATACGAAGAATTAATCACGATGATAGAACAACTTACTTACTTACTAATATATCTAGTAGAGTTAAAATAGTGTAGTTTTCACCACAAACAAAATTAAATTATGCATACATAGATCTATCCTATAACATGAAACATTTTAAAAACATAGATCTATTCTATAACGTGATACATTTAAAAACATAGATCTACTCTACAACGTGAAACATTAAAAAAAATTATTGTGCATTTTCATGTTACATAAAAATACACACAAAACATTATTAAAATATACAAATACACATTTTTACTTAAAAGTATTTTTTACCAAAGATTCAATTAGTTCAGTAATAAACTTTCCTTGATTCAATATTTAGCGGTCGTGAGGACAGTAAACAAAACACAATTTTTATATTCTTCTATTATTAGGTAAAACTAAAATTGTAATTATGATGTAACGATTTTAAAGAACTTTATACAGGAAAATTGTTCAGATCGTCACTCCACTGATATCATAATTGAAGAGTACACGGGAAGGGCCAATTGATTTATTAGGCGGACGCCCGCAATTGTCTACTTGGCGGACATTGGCGGCAGAAAACCGGTTTCTCTCTTTCTTCTTCGCTTGGCCCAAGCGCCGGGATCGTCAATCGCCTTAATCTTGGTAACTAGGAACCACAGAGATAGTAGTTAAAGTATTATAGCGGCATATCACGTGACCTACAACACAGGCTTCATTGGGGCTCCTTGCGCGTCCCGTCGTTAGCATTGGAGGTCACGTGATCTGCCACTGTGTAACTTTAACTATGATCTCTGTGGTATTAACTGGTTTTCTTACACAAGTTTAGGCGATCACTCGCTATCATCGCCAAAGTGGCCTGCTAAGGAAACTTCTCTACAAAATCAATTGGTTTTTCCCGTGTGCTCTTCAATTTATATCGACTCAAATTCTTTATTTCTCTCATACAACTTTTTCGTATTTTTTTACAGTGTGCGCAACACCATGAAGCTATAAAGCTTCATTCAAACGCATATAATATAAGATTTTTCCAAAATCTAAGTGATAGTAAAATTTACACATTTCATTTTGATAAAAAATAAAGTTTAGTTTTCAAAATATAGTTTGACGACCTGCATATTTGATTCAGATCTAGCTCATTCCTCTTTGCTCGATATGCTGCAGTTTATACAATTACATTAGCAGCAATGAAACACTTTTATAAAATATTCAAAAATATGTAGTCTTTCAAATTTTTTTTTTGAATATATATATAATGATAAAATTGTGTGAAAAAAAGAGAAAATACTTATAATTAAACACAATTAAAATTGACCGTTTTATACCTACCAGCAAGTATAAATAATCGCTAGTATAATGAGAAATGTTTCGACTTTGTGAAACATTTCGTTCACGATGCTTTTTGAATAATCTTTTATTATTTTGACAAAAATTTTCTTAGGTCTGGACTTAACAGGATATGAAATATGAATTCTACTGATCAAGAAATTGTCCTCATTTGATCAATTTGACTTTTCCTCAATCAACTTTTGTCAAATATTAATAAAATATTATACAAAATTTTAAATTGAGGTTTTACTTCAAGAGAAAAATGAAAGCTGAACAAATAGTAAATGCGGTTTTGCCGGGTTAAAGATATACAGTAAATTGAATAATGGACTCAAATTAAAAATTTGTGTAATGATTAACTTTACAAAGTCACTAATTATCATTTATGTAAAATTATAAACCATATCTGTATCATAACGTTACCTCAATAAGGTAGTCTAAATAAAATAAAGAAAATACCAATTTTGTAAGGTAAAACTTATTTTGAAAACATAGTATACTGTGAAAATTGAAAGAGTATATGAAATTTGTTAAATGGTTTACTTAAGAAAACTAGATGAGTATACCTCAATTTTAATTTTGAGTTTAAATATATTCTAATAAAATAAATTTTTATGGAAGTCACATTATTAAAAGACTTTTAGTGTACAACTTTGACACTCTGTGTACTACAGCTACCACTCTCATACTTGTTCAAATAATACCCATATATATTTGTAGTTAATATTCAACGAATACCAAGTCACCTCTTCGTTAACAATAATGGTACTAATATCTGATTTTCTGTACAATTCAACTCATGATTCATTACCCTGATTTCTTATATAATATGTAATACATATATTCACATGAATACGACTCTAATAAGATGGCGTATAATTTAGGCAATTCTCTATTTTGTGGAAAAAAATGGTTTCATCGATTTTTTTCAATGAAACAAATTGCCTAGTAACCAATTTCATTAGAGTCAACCACTTTTCATATGTAGCCAACTCATCAGAGCCAAAAGTTACTTTAGATACATACAAGAGACATCCACACATCAAACACAAATTCCGACATCAGTATTTAATTCATGCACATTAAGAGACGTGGATTCTTCTTAAACATCAATCAATCGTTTTAGAGGCTCCTGTAAAACATAATCCACAAAATAATTATGAATTCAATAATAGATAAATATATATTTACATTAATCTCATTACTTTTAAAACTACATTACTTTTAAAACTACATACAAACTACATAAGTCTCATTATGACTAAGCATTACTATTAAGTCAATGCTAACGACGGGACGAGCATGGAGACTGCCATCATAGAGATGGGGACCAAAATTGGTATGGTAAGGGGAAAGTGTTGCCGACACTTTTAGTAGAAAAGTGCTTGGAAAAAAATAAAATTTAATTCTAAAATGTTAAAAAAATACCATAAAAATACTGACTGCATTTTGGAATATTTTTAGTGACTTTAAAAGAACTTGAAACGTTTCTCTAGTATTTTATAATTTTTTTTTGTAATTTTAGAATTATATTTTATTTTTACGAGTATTCTTCATCTTAATGTGGAGGCGGTGGCTGCAAGTTGTCAGTGTTGCCATCACATAAAGAAAAAGAATGCTACGAAAAAATTAAATTTAATTCTAAAATTACAAAATAAATATTAAAAAAATACTAGAAAAGCGTTTCAAAATCTTTTAAAGTCAGTAAAAATATTCCAAAATGCAGCAAGTATTTTTAATAGTACTTTTTTTTTATTTTAGAATTAAATGTTATTTTTTTTCTAAGCACTTTTCTACTTAAAGTGTGGCAACACTTTCACCATACCATACCAATTTTGATCACCATCTCTATGATGGCGGTCTCCATTCTCGTCCCGTCGTTAGCATTGGAAGTCCCGTGATCCTCCAACCTAATAATTTAATTAAGATCTCTATGGCATTGAAGCAATCCTTACTTAGTTGCCATTGAAATCCTGATTCCCCTTGAGCGCGTGCCACTGAGCGATGGGTCGTCTTGGGGAAGCCAGCATGTCGCTCCAGTGGCGCAGCTCAGTACCAGAAGCATGGCTGCCCATGATCACTTTGCCGATGGGCTCCGAGGTTCCAATGCGGTCGTAGTCCACGACAGACACAACGAGCTGCACTTTCTGAAAGAGTTACATAAATGTTAGTTAGTTGTGCCAATTATTTCATGAATTGAAGGATTTTGATACAAACGTTGCTGAATGCTATTCTGGATGCCGGTTTACAGGTGGGATAAAATGGGGTTCGGAGCTTAAGGCGTTACACTCTTAAAACAAAAGAGTGAAATCCACTCCTATAGGAGAAGTGCATTTTTGAAACTGGAAAGGAGTGAAAATTAACTCCTAAATCTCTCGTAATCGCTCCTAATCGCCTTAAACTCGCTCGTTTGTTGTTAAGAATGTTGGAGGTTTAACCTAACAAAGGAGTGAAATCCACTCCTATAGGGGAAGTGCCTTTTTGACACTGAAAGGAGTGAAAATTAACTTAGACTGAGTTAAAATCGTTTGTTTGTTTTAAGAATTTACACTCGTAAATCAAAGGAGTGAAATCCACTCCTGTAGGAGAAGTGCATTTTCGACACTGGAAAGGAGTGAATATTAACTCAGAGACCGAGTTAAAATCACTCGTTTGGAGTGATCTTGTCTCAGATTCAAAATACAAAGGTTCCACTTCTGTAGGAGAAGTGCATTTTCAACACTGGAGAAGTGAAAATTATAACTCAGACTGAGTTAAAATCGCTCGTTTGTTTTAAGAGTGTAGTGCTACGGTTAGGTTGAATTATCGTATCACTAGGGTACACGAGGGATACTTCCGTCATAATTTAGAATTAGTCAAGTGATGAATCGATACCTGAGTAGACACCAAGGCAAGTTTTAAGGGCGACATCGTAAGTGGCGTCGGAAATTTGGAGCAAGTTCTGATCATTTAGTTTAATTCATTTAGACGCTAAGTAAGTTTGCAGACAAATGAATAAACGAAATACCTGGATCTGCTCAAACGGGATTTCGAAAGTGAAAGATTCATTGTAATAGGGGTTCAAAGTGCATTTTTTAATGCTGGTCTTCTTCTTCTTAATTCTTTTCCCATTCAGCATCAAGGCGATTTTAACATAAGGATCTAAGAAGGAATAACAGTCAAACAACTAGCCTCCACTGCTCCAAAAACATCATATAAGAAAACACTGATAAACATTCGGCAAATAATCATTTATGAATTAAAAAAAGCTATTAAAATATTTAAGTTAGGCTATATCAAAATATCTTTAAAAAGAGAACACATGTGATCTAAGATTTTTGTGTTCCTTATAAAGGATACTTTTTACAGGATTAATCATTTCTTTTTAGATTTAAAAAAATGCGTAAGCATATTGCACGATATGCACAAATTTTAAGTTTATCTCATAGTAACCAACGGGATAAGCATAAGTTTCCCAAGGTCCATGCAATATAATCCGATTTTCAAAAGTCTTCGGGAAGTTTTTCAGCTAAAATATACGAAGGGTCTATTTGCAAAACTAAAATTATCCAAAGTATATATCTTAGATATAGCGTCAGGCCCCCTCATTAGCGATTTGAATTAACCATTTTCAAAAGTCACCAATTAATGGAATGCACCAGATATCTTAGTTATACTTTAGAGATTGTGAATTATGCAACTATACCCTTGATATATTATTATTAGGTTAATTTTTTTTATTTTCTTGTGCGAATTATTATAATTTGAAATTTTTACCTGATAATCCACCAACATCCATCTTTTTGAGATTCTTAGCCTCTAAAATCACGATAGTAAGTTTCCCAGAAGTCGGTACATAGCGAAGAGAAAAGCAAACGTCACCCAGCTTGTTTTCCTTTGAAATTGCAAAAATACATTAGACGCCGAAAACTAAATTTTTATTGCCCCAACTAATCAATGTTTTTATGAACCACCATAAAAAAGATATATATAAAATAAACGCTAATACAATTAAGTATCTAATGATTGTATAGTAACATTTCCTAATTCTTTTAAACTTTAAGAATGTAAGTATAATTTTATTTTAAGGACATTGTAAATTTTTTCACAAAGATCAAGACTTATTTAAACCTTCTGAAAGATACGCAAATGGGCTGAAGTGTAAAGTTATTTTTACTGTATAAGGTTATAATTTAAATTTTTAACTGAAAATTTATATTTTTAAATTGCGTTTCGTTAGCAGATGTGCTCCTTGATACTTTGAATTTCAAAGTTAAGCAAAAATTTAATATTTATTAATTTTTAAACGTTACATGTGTTGCTGGAAAACTTGACCAGCAGATGACGGGTTTATACGACTGTATTTATCAGAGGTTTAAAGGCTTAAAATATAATTTATTTGTATTGTATTCCATTAAATCTTTTACATATAATTAAATTTGATTTTTATGTTTATATAAGGGTTTGCAGTCAGATTGAATCATCCTATCCTATCAACCCTAGATTATACAATTATTTTTATTAAAGACAATTTTAACTTTAAAGCACACCTGTCCTTGTTCGCCTTCAGCTTTGGCAACGTCTTTCCATTCTGTGGTGGTTTGGGCCAAGTCCAAGGTAACCAGAGGAATCTTGATTTCCCCAATCTGGTCATGCTTCGAAAAACGGTCGAAATCGAGCACGGCAAATACCAAAGTCCTGGAAGCGATTTCCCCGTACGGAATCTGAAATGCGACAGGATGTGAGGATGGAGAAAAAACATGTTTTGAATAAAACCTAAAAGCCTAAAACCATACCAAAATTATGCTTAAAAAATATTTTTTAATTCAAAGTATTTTAAAGTCATAAAAATGAAAAAAGTGGAATATTTATGGAAACCAATTTTCGGGGGTATTAATGGGGTTGTTTCACGGGGGATCTGGCAATAACGCCGCGGTCTTGTTTTCCTTTCTCTCGAATTACTTTTGCTTTGGTTACGCTGGTTGGTTGGTAGACCTATATTCAGGTTAGTGTGCTTGGTCAGCACACAAACCAGATTATCTCTACCAACCAACCAAAACAAAAGTAATTCGAGAGAAAGGAAAATAAAACAGCGGAGCTATTGCCAGACCCTATATGAAACAACCACATTAATTATTTTGTCTGAGTTTAGTTTCGTAGATGGTATTAATAATATCCTCGTAATGTTTTTTCGCATTTCTGTCCTTAATTTAAAAAACACAAAAGAAATTTATAAACTTTATTTGTCAACTGATTATTGAATTTCAATTATTATTGAATTATGTTTGCATTAAATAATTGACTTGTACCAGAAACTAACTTTTGGAAAGAACTGAGACTGAAGTTTTCGCTTAAAGTATTTCATTCTGTTTAAATATTACTTACTATGGACCCAATTATTTAACATTTCTATCTACTTGTGATTCCTTATTAAAATACCTACCTCTATGATTTTCTTATACCAATCAAAGTTTTTTTCATGGCTAAATTATAAAAAATATACCTCTTGTAACTTTCTCACCTTAAAGTTAAAAGTTTCGTTAAAGACTGGATTGAGGGTTTTTCGATGGACTTTCGTTTCATACTTCTTTTTCTTATCCGGCAAGATGTACACCTTGACGTAGGGATCAGATGACCCAGACAAATCCATTCCAGGTAAATCTTCAGCTTGGATAATGGTCACGGCAAACTAGAGAAGAACCCACAATGAATAGGAAAAAAAAATAATAAATGTTTCGTGAACGGGCAAATTCAATACATCAATCTACTAAAAGAAAACTTTTATCGTTTAAGTAATACATGAAGAGTACACGGGAAGAACCGATTGATTTCTTTAGAGTCTTTCCGTAATTGTCTCTGCTTGGCGGACATTGGCTAGCGGAAACCGGTTTTTCTTTTGGTTTTTCATTTGCGGTACAAACGTGTGACTCGTTTCACTCAACTCTGGCGTGAATCAGGGTTGCCGCGAAAGATAAACAAATAGAGTAACTGTCTTCTTTACACCAGTTTAGGCGATTTCTCGCTATCATCCCCAAAGAGGCTATTAAGAAAAGCCTTGTACGAAATCAATCGGTTCTTCCCGTGTACTCTTCATATTTAATTTTCACAGGACTACTATAAAGTCCAATTTGAATTTTATTTTATTGTTAGGTTTTCTATGTTTTCTATGGTAGAATAGTAGTTGTTGACTGACAAGCTCACGTTACGTCACAGAAATATTTAAGTATACTGATAAAGTTTTTTTCTAAGCAGCGTGATCATCATGATGGACGCTACGATAAAGATGCTAAGGGAACTCAGACTTAAAGAAGCCGAATCAAAACATTTTTCATATTTCACTCTCCTCGTATTTCACAATATTTTTCAATATCATTCAGACATTATGATATCGTTCACATATTGTAAACGGATAATTTGACACATTACGCTACTGGAAAGGCTTGATCTAGAAGGCTTAAGCTACTAGAAGGCTTAAATGTGGTTTCATTTGCAAATTTCGTAACTGTATAAAACTATTTCCATTATTGTTTGCAGCACCAATAAATATTCACTTCCTCCTCTTAAGAAAGATCATTAATCTATTTAAAAAATTTATATTGTAATAATTAGACTGCACAAAAATATCTTACGTTATTTGTATGAAAATCGTAATCCAACTTATACTGCAGTCTACCGAGCTTTTTCTCAGATTTTGTGCTTCCATCGTCATCATCGTTGGTTTCCATATGATCTTGTAAGTCATCCAAATCCAGTTGCATCTAAAAATAAAAATATTTTACTTGGAATGGCTCACTATAGTAATTTAATAATTAATTTCCTAAGAAGTTGATGATGAATTATCCGAAAGATTAAAACGAGAAATCCTTCAAGTTTTAAACATGTTCTTTATTGATTTTGTTGGAAGTCAAACCAGCTCCTTTGTACACAACTTAAAAAATTCAAAATTATCTTCCGTTGAAGTTTTAAATTTTAAATATCATCGACTACGATAGAACGCTGTTACCCACTGTTTGAAAATTCTTAAAAACCCATTTATTGTAATGTTGTTTTATTATTATATTCGTCAAACACAGACAAATAATCGTAACAATATATGTTTTTCCGCAGAAAACTAAAAGAAAAATTTTTCTTTTTCTGTTTTCACCGATTGTCCTATATATACCATAGGATTTTCCAAGCCCCAGCGTCTTTTTTTTTTCAAGTAGTATCGAGTTAGCAAGGGGTTCCCGAGTACACTGGGACAAATGAAGAGTACACTGGAAGAACCAATTGATTTCGTAGAAGGCTTTCCTTATTGCCTCTCTGGGGATGATAGCGAAAAATCGCCTAAACTGGTGTAAAGAAACAGGTTACTCGCTTTGTTTTTCTTTTGCGGCAACCCAGGTTCACGCCAGAGTTAAGCAGACACAAGTAACACGTTTGTACCGCAAATGAAGAACCAAAGGAAAAACCGGTTTCCCGTCGCCAATGTGCGCCAAGCAGACACCATAAGGTAAGATGCCTAAAAAATCAAGTGGTTCTTCCCGTGTACTCTTCAAATGTACTCATTATTTAAAAGAAAATTCCAATGCAACTGGCGAAAATGAACACAGTTCTTTCGCCAGAGGTGGATACAGAGAACAAGAAAGATTGAACATAAATGCATATATACTATTCAGGGCACGAGCCTAAAGAGCAGCTCAATGGCCTCCCAGCACTGGGAGTAGATGGACTCTTCCATCAGTGCAGGTCATTGACGGAGGTGGTCTGAAGTTATCGCCTGACCACCTGTGCAGAGGGGACATTCAAAGGCTGCTTACAATCCTCAGCTAGTGGAGATGTGTGCAAAATGTACTCAAATATGCTCATTAAATCTGTGGAGTCCTAAGTCCCGGAAGAGTTAGCGCATGACGTCGCTCTCAAATCGCTTTCAAAACACACATTCTCCACAGTATAACTAAAATATATAGGATCCGGTCCTTGTATTGGATGCTTTTGACGATAGTAAATTCAATTGGATGAAGTGGATAATGAAAGGACTGGATCATATATCTTATTTATGCTTTGACGAACGTGATTTTTGCAACTAGACCTTTTATATCTGAGATTATGAAATCAGGGTGTAGGACATAACCCCGACAGCTGAAATCATAACGAGCCAGAAGCCCGTCAGTCGAAATCCCGACTGGTCATAATGGCGACAGCAAAAAATGCAAAAATCCTTGTACAAAAATTATTAACTAAATTGCCCAAAATCAAGCATAACGGCATTAATTTATTGATTTGTTTGGCATTTCCACCCTGTCGGAATTTCGTCACTGTCAGCATTATTTATTTGTAGGTGTTAAATATTCCTCAAAAGAACAATTAAGGTGAATGATGCAACTCCTTTCAATTATTTCAAATATAAAATGCATAAATGCCGATCCCAATTGGAGTTACATCATCTTTTTCTGATGCAATTATTGAAGAAGATTTCATTTTGATTCAGGAACAGACGTCTTTGTTACCCGAATTTTTGTCTCAGTTGCTATCTGTCCTTCTTTGTGATCAGTCGCATGGAAGAATAACTTCCGATATTCAACTTACCTTAGGAATATATGTTTATTAATAAAATAAGTGAAAGGAGTTGCATCATCCAACTTAATTGTTCTTTTGAGGAATATTTAACAGTTGGGTTTATGTCAGGAACCGTCAAATTGCATGTAGCATACACTGTCAGAAATAACACCTTCATTTTTGACGATTCAAGAATCCTTAAGCCGCATTTCGTTAATTTTGAGAATTGTTTCGTCAAACTATCACGTGACCTTTGAGTAAACGCGAATCCTCATTTTTACGATCTTTATTTGACGATTCTGTATCTTGATTTTGAGGAAACTGAATCTCATTGTTGCACTCACATGCTCAAAAATGACGAAATATTTCTTTAGATTAGACGGCATTCAAATCCTCATAAAAATGACGATTCAAATTTCCTCACTTTGAGGAAAGGGAAACTCGGAGCATTTGCCAGTAAACGGAATCGTCAAAATTAAGGAAAATTTCGTCGTTTTTGAGCATTCATTTTTGAGAGTGTACCTTTTCCTTGTAAGCTCCCCCGAGCACATGCACTGCCTTGAGGTCGACTGACCCCTTGACGCTCTTCTTGGACTCCTTATTCCTCCTCCTCTTGAGGCAGCAGAAGCAGCCACACACCAAGAACACCCCCAAAGCCACAACCGCACTTGTCACGCTCCACATTGGTACTGGAATATAGAAAATCACTTGCAGACTTATTTGTGAAGTTTCAGTAATACTAGAGAGTGCATTAATATCGATACATTGGAACTGTAAGACCACTTGCAGACTTATTCACGGTTTCAGTAATACTAGAGTTCATTAATATCGATACATTGGAACTGTAAGACCACTTGCAGACTTATTCACGAAGTTTCAGTAATACTAGAGTTCATTAATATCGATACATTGGAACTGTAATGCATAAGATCATTTGCAGACTTATTTGTGAAGTTTCAGTAATACTATAGAGTGCATTAATATCGATACATTGGTACTGGAATATAGAAGATCACTTGCAGACTTATTTGTGAAGTTTCAGTGATACTAGAGAGTGCATTAATATCGATACATTGGAAATGTAAAACATAAGATCATTTGCAGACTTATTCACGAAGTTTCAGTAATACTAGAGTTCATTTATATCGATGATACATTGGAACTGTAAGACCACTTGCATACTTATTCATGAAGTTTCAGTAATACTAGAGTGCATTAATATCGATACATTGGAACTGTAATATATAAGACCACTTGCAGACTTACTCATTAAGTTTCAGTAGCACTAGAGTGCATTAATATCGATACATGTGAACTGTAAGACCACTTGCAGACTTATTCATGAAGTTTCAGTAGTACTAGAGTTCTTTAATATGGACTGGTAATGCATGAATGATATAGGAATCATGAAATGTCGGGATTTTGGAGATGCTTTATTTCAGAGCCAGAGACAATTGAGGACAAGTTATGTTCCCTCGACATCAATAACACTTGTTTTTTTTATTAGTGAGTACCAGTGAAAAGGCAAGCTTATAATCATCAACTTATTAGTGAATAATGTCAATAGGTTTTTTTTGTTGTTGAATAACTTATTTAAATTTTTATCAATTTACTTTATATTTATTATGAGCAAGGGATTTTAATAATTTCCAATACTATAAATATTTAAAATTTATGTAATTATAGAATATGTTATGCCAAATTAATAATTTATATGGGCTCTAAGAAAACCTACTATATCTGGATTGTTGTACGAGTCGAAAATCATTACAGGGTTTTAATTACGTATTACGATAAATCCGAAGAGAATTTTATAAATGTTATAAGAGATAATAAAGAACTATATAGAAGAATACCAATTATTTAATGCAAACTGGTATCTTTCGTATCTACAAGCTGAGAAAAGAAAATCAGCGTTTCACGAAAAAATCCCGAATATCACATAAGTAGGAGGGTGTAATCTAACCCAAGGTAGGTGACTTTGATTGATTTGATCCTGAAATGCTATGCCTTATGTGCTATGGCTTATCGCAAACTTTTTTTTCTGGTGGCCAAAGGGTCTCATTAGACCCAAATTTTTCTTACTTTTGCTTCTTTGTTGGTTTTTAGCTTGCCTGTTTTTGACAATTTACAGTGCTATTCTTTCCCAATAATTGATGGTTTCGCAACATATATCGATGGCTAGATGCTTTTTCATTTGTTGGTTTTAACATTTTTTTTGTATGGGATAGATTTTGATATTATAAACCTGTTTTTTAATTTGAAAGCATGGGAAGTAAAATGGGTAAGTCTGAAGGACTCCCTAATAAAGTTGAGTTCTTATTTTATGAGTTTAGTTGGCTTTTATGAAGCTAATTTATAGTTTTATAAGTCTTTTTGTTGACTTTAACCCTTTTAGCAATTCATTTAATCTGCAAAATTATCAAATTTTGTAGTATTAATTTGTACCCTGGTCGAGATGGTCATTGTCCAAAGTAAGAACATTGCCATCCAACGATAAACTATATTTCTTTCTTTTTTTTAAGAAATTATTTTTTGTATTATCTAATGTTTAAATGTTTGTAAATATGTTTCTTTAATTATTTGCACTTATATGAAATTAAGCTGTTTTCTTTTATTTTGATTTTAAGTATTTAAATATGTTTTACTTCCCCGTATTTATTCGTTTTAAAGTATTCGTTATTATTATTTTTTTTTTTAGCTCGTTCAGAGTAAGTTATTAGCCAAAAGAGAATTTTCCACTTTGAAAAATAAAATGGGCTAAGTGAAACACCCCCTTTCGAGAAAAATTTTGCTTCAATCCTAAATAAGCTGTTGAATTTGTTATGTTCCCTATATTGACTATAAATTCGTCTTTTTCATAAATAAATTATTGGTCACAGATGGAGTTAAGTACCAGCTCTTAATTCAACCTGTTCAATTGACCGAGCTTCACAATTACGAACTTTTGAACCACGAACTCTCGAACTTATTTGTCTAAAATCTCTTTACAAGTAAAACAGTGGTTTGCTGCTTTTCGAGAAGAGTTACAATATACCTAATGTTGTCTGTGGAACTAATTCTTTAAGTTTATCAAATTAAGTTTAGTAGCAAATCAGATGTCCTCGTCTCTTGACCCAGTTTCAAATGACGAGGCCCATATTATTGTTTTCAAACTCTGAAGAATGAAAAATAGGCTAGAAATATTAAAACAGGTAGTAGGGAAGTATTTCAAATGTTTAAATGTTTTTAGTGTACCACTCAATCAACAGATGACGCCACTACAAATCATGAAATTTTGTCTCAAATAATGAATGAATCTGGATGTTGAGTTCTTAGTTCATACAAACACACACAAAAAAAAAGCGTATGTAACAGCGGACAACATTAGAAACTACTCGTCTTTGAAGAGCTGTAGAATAAATTCAAAAGATTTCATCAAGAGAATAATGAAATGCCCCAGTTACAATGGTATTGGGTAGTAGGTAAAGACCCATTACTCTTCGGAGTTCAAAATTACAAAGAGTATCACGGCTGTGTTAAAGCTTTTAAAAAAGCTGTGAATCGGTAACCTAAAAAGTCCGGAATAATTTATTTAAAACACAGCCGACCCGGCGGTAAAAATCGACAGCCGAAGAAATCGGAGAAATTGACAGCCGGAAACGATTAAATTACCTAAACCTAAGTTTTATATGAAGCTAACTTAACTTTATATCATAACATCAAACATTATATTAGTTATTTTGTTTAATTGTAAATTTATTGCATCAATTTTAAACGTCTGATTTTGTATTTCCGTAATTTTAACTTACCGTACGCTTCTTGGCCTATTTTCTGTATTACATTTGTTACGTTTTAGAGCTGAATGAAAAAGAAAACGTATAAGATTTTGTTCTGTAATTTTTGTTTAATGTTAAGTTTTAAGTAAGTTTTTTGCAACAACTTTTAACGTTTGATTTTGTATTTCCTTAATCTTCTCTTACCATACGCTTCTTAGGCTATTTCCCGTATTACATTCCTTACGTTTTAGAGCTGTATGAAAAATAAAACGTATTCGATTTTGTTCCGCAATTTTTGTTTAGAACTTCCTTGGAAGTTTATTGCAACAATTTTAAACGTCTGATTTTGTATTTCCGCAATTTTCTCTTACCACACGCTTCTTGGCCTATTTACTGCATTACATTCGTTACGTTTTAGAGCTGCATGTAAAAAAACGAAAATTATTTTATTCTGTAATTTTTGTTTAGAGCCCCCTTGTAAGTTTATTGCAACAATTTTATACGTTTGATTTTGTATTTGCGTAATTGTATCTTACCATACGCTTTTTTGGCCTATTTTCTGTATACATTCGTTACGTTTTAGACCTGTACGTAAAAAAAAAACGAAAATGATTTTATTCTATAATTTTTGTTTAGAGCCCCCTTGTAAGTTTATTACAACAATTTTATACGTTTGATTTTGTATTTTCGAAATTTTATCCTACCATACGCTTCTTGGGCTATTTCCTGTATTACATTTGTTACTTTTTGAGCTGAATGAAAAATAAAACGTAAACGATTTTGTTATGTAATTTTTATTTAGAAATCCTTTGTATGTTTATTACAGCAAATTTGAACGTCTGATTTTGTATTTCCGTAATTTTATCGTTACGCTTTTTGGGCTATTTGCTGTATTACTTTCGTTTAGAGATCTCTTGTAAGTTTATTGCAACAATTTTAAACGTCTGATTTTGTATTTCCGTAATTTTATCGTTACTCTTTTTGGGCTATTTGCTGTATTACATTTGTTTAGAGCTTCCTCGTAAGTTTATTGCAACAATTTTAAGCGTCTGATTTTGTATTTCCGTAATTTTATCGTTGCGCTTTTTGGGCTATTTGCTGTATTACATTCGTTTAGAGCTCCCTTGTAAGTTTATTGCAGCAATTCTAAGCGTTTGATTTTGTATTTCCGTAATTTTATCTTACCATACGCTTCTTGGGCTATTTCCTGGACTACGTTCCCTCCACTGGTGACATTTGCAGGAGATAAAGTTGGTAACACAGTAGACGAAGCCAAAAGACTTGCCAAGGTTGAAGCTGCAAAGTTGTTATTGAACGAGTTCCTTGGGCTATTTCCTATATTACATTCATTACGTTTTAGAGCTGTATGAAAAATAAAACGTAGACGATTTTTTCTGTAATTTTTGTTTAGAGCCCTCTTGTAAGTTTATTGCAACAATTTTATAAGTTTGATTTTATATTTCCGTAATTTTATCCTACCATACGCTTCTTGGGCTATTTCCTGTATTACATTTCTTACGTTTTAGAACTGTATGAAAAATAAAACGTAGACGATTTTGTTCCGTATTTTTTGATTAGAGCTTCCTTGGAAGTTTATTGCAACAATTTTAAACGTTACACTCTTAAAACAAAAGAGTGAAATCCACTCCAGTAGGAGAAGTGCATTTTCGACACTGGAAAGGAGTGAATATTATCTCAGACAGAGTTAAAATCACTCGTTTGGAGTGATCCTGTCGGAGGTTTAACACACAAAGAAATCCACTCCAAAAGTAGAAGTGCATTTTCCAGACTTAAGGAGTGAAAATCAATCAGAGTTAAAATCGCTCGTTCGTTTTAAGAGTGTACGTTTTAGAGCTGTATGAAAAATAAAACGTAGACGATTTTGATACGTAATTTTTGTTTAGAGCTTCCTTATAAGTTTATTGCAACAATTTTAAACGTCTGATATTGTATTTCCGTAATTTTCTCTTACCATACGCTTCTTGGGCTATTTCCTGGACAACGTTCCCTCCACTGGTGACATTCGCAGGAGATAAAGTTGGTAACACAGTAGACGAAGCCAGAAGACTTGCCAAGGTTGAAGCTGCAAAGTTGTTATTGGACGAGTTGACGTGTAAACTAGTAGCAGACACTGGTCTGTGTCTTTGCAGTCGTTTCTGACGATACTTTCTTAAAAACTGCATGGCTCTGTAGTTTGGAATTCTGTCGACGTGCATGATGCTGGAAATTCCACCTAAAATTTAATAGTTTTTTTTATTTATTAATTACAACTGCCATTCTAATCAAGTCCAATTACATATAAGGGAATAAAACGAGACAAAACACAAATACAAAAAAATAAATAAATGGGAACACTAAAACAAAAACAAGGAATAAATGTATTAAATACAAGAAGGCAGAAAAATCAATTATAAATTGTAGATAAAATGCGAAGTCTAGAAAAAAAAAGGGTAAATAAGAAATAGATGAAAATGACACGATTTTACACATGCATACTTTTTTAAATTCAGTATAAGACTCAGAAAATAAATCAACATTACCTTGAAAACCATTAAAAAATTCATTTGTGTGGTCATTTAAACAATATATTATATGAAGAGTACATGAAAAACACCGATTGATTTCGTAGAAGGCTTTTCTCAATAGGCCTCTTTGGTGATGATAGCGAGAAATCGCCTAAACTGGTGTTAATAAACCGGTTACTCGCTTAATTTTTCTTTCGAGGCAAACCTGATTCACGCCAAAGATCTGAGGGAAAGAGTCACCCGTTTGTACCGCGAATGAAGAATCGAAAGAAAAACCTGTCGCCAATGTCCACCAAGCACACGCAATTACGAGAAGACTAAGATAAGCTGGGAACAAAGGCGGATTAGTCTCTGTGATAATTTTCCAAGGTATATCAAATATAAATAGTTAAAAATTTAAGTAATTGCATATGAAAGGTATTAAAATATTATACTTGACTTGTCTTTAAAAAAAAAACATTTTTTAAATGTTTTTAATCAACGCGTCTAGTATTGAATGAAATTTGTTTACAACTTCAGATATAACGAAACGAATAGGTTCACTACTAACTAAAAATGTAATAAACATGTTACGATTTCACTATTTCTTTTTTATTTAATTAGTGCTATCTTTTAATGAATTCTGGTCTTAAAAGCATTAACTTTCTAGACTTCACATACTCCTGACTTAGGGTATTCACTGTACATCAATTCACTGAACTTCGTACAAGCGCCACACCATTCATAAAAAGTGGCAATTATGTTTATTTATTCATTATTTCATTTAATTTGTGATCTTTTTATTTTTTAAAAAGTGCTTTATTAGGAAAACTCATTTTTTAAATGATTCATAATTCATTATAGCTAATTCATGATCTCCTGGGATTCTAAAATACTAACTTTTCACATATTTTTACCATAACAATCAGAATATAGTTTGCATTCAGAATAAATATTTAAAAATTCAAAATGGATGACTAAAGCACTTATCTAAAATGAATTACGAATATTTTAAGTTCTAAATCTAGTGCACCATGACGCAAAAAAGACGAGTCAACAAGCTAGGCGAAAAAGCTATTGAATTTGCAGTATAACCATCTAAGTGTCGTATAAAACGCACAAAAACAATATTAAAAAAATCATTCTATAATATAGTGAGTTTGATTTCCATAGTTAATTCGTGTATCGTGCATAAAAGCACAGAAAAGTAATAATTAAATCAGCTGAAAAATATGGAAAAGAACTGATTTCTATAATTTTGGGTGAGTGGAGAGTTTATATGGAGATGGGACGTAGAGTGAATTTAAAGAGTGTATAATAAAACTTTTGAAGAAGAATTTAGTTGAAGCGTCATTGTGTGTGTGCTGCTTCCTCAGTAAGGATTTAAGCCATTTTTGCACGTTTTTCTCCTTCCCTCCTGCTCTACGTAGGTATTACACTTGAAACACGTTCAATTACAAACTAAGAGTAAAACAGTAATTAAAAACACAAAACTAAATACTAAGTGGAAAACTAAACTAATTACACTTGGTTAAATCAAAACTGCTATAAACATAAACCAATTTAATGCTTCTTCGGATAACGTTTTAAATATTTTTTATATGTTTAGCTCGATTGGGGTTCCAAGGAAGCGACAAATCAAATACAACCGTGCGGACAATTTCAAATCAATCGATGAAGAATTTGCGGAGACAATTTTAAAAAATAACGCATTCACATTTTTATTTATTACAAATTACAAATTTCAAAGCAATGGTACGCATTAAAAAACTTTACGGTATATATTTAATATTTATGTAGTTAGTCAAGATCAATTCATAACAAAGAAGCATTTTTTTAATGTTAAGGATGTGATGGTGATGGTATGATACATATATATTCCAGCTTGTGTGCTTGTTCAGGGAACCGCTTATAAGCTTTCGTCAAGTGGGACAGACACAGAAAGAAATTTACAGTCACAAAGAAATGAATAACACATAGACAAATAACAACATTTATTGACTGTCACAAACATCCATGCCTGACCGGGATTCGAACCCGACCTCAGCAGCTCCAAAGGCTAGTACGCTAACCATGTTAAGGATGTAGTTCTGCAACGCTGCCAGCTGTAACACTGGTCAACAGTGAAAATGCGAATGAGATGAAAGTACCCAATTCCAAATGATTTCGACGTGCTAAACACGAATATCACCTTAAAAAATGAAAGTTAGCTCTTATTTTTGAGTTACGGTCGTTTTTTCATTGCATAAGATACAGCGAAATGCATGGGCGCACCAAACACAAAATTAATTAATGTCAATTTTGTTTGCGGAAAACCTCTTAATTTGAGGCTCATACAAATTTTATTTCACATTATCAACCTGGGGGTAGGAGGAAATGATAACTTTCAAGGTTTTTGTAACCATATTCGCAGCTTTGTAACACTATTCTAAGCAATGTAATTGTTCTCATCTTAAGAGGTGCAGAATAAAGAGCAATAAATTCCTTGTATTTCGTACTTGGTTTTTTAGAAGCAGAATATCAAAAATTAGTGTTAGTAATAAATCCATAACTGTAATGCCTTGTAAATGCATTAATAGAGCTAATAACTTCGGTCATATTTGGGGCAAAATGCATTTTTTTTGCAAAAAAAAAGAGCATCACTGCAAAAGTAAAGAAAGCTTATCATTTCTATTTTGGTTACAAGATAGGAGACCAGGATTAATTTCTGGGCTCCTCAAGTATGTAGTTAAACTTGTGTAGCAAATTTGTCACTGGGCAAATTTCATCTGGGAGAACAGATAGTACCGTATGCTGGGAAGAAAAACTAATGCCATTTAATGGAACAAAACGGAATGACATTTTAAGACTAAGAGGGAACCAACAAATCAGATTAATGACTTATTTTTGCATCATCTGATCAGTTAAATCAGGTGTTTTTTAGAAAAAGATAAAAGTTAAATAGCCTAACACTCCTTCAACTCGGCGTCCGGACACGACACTATTTACTAAAAAGTCTCCACTATTTTT
Source organism: Hylyphantes graminicola (assembly GCA_023701765.1). Classification (NCBI taxonomy): domain Eukaryota; kingdom Metazoa; phylum Arthropoda; class Arachnida; order Araneae; family Linyphiidae; genus Hylyphantes; species Hylyphantes graminicola. Next base: position 28,068,282 of record CM043122.1, read on the forward strand.
TTTAGTTATTTTTTATAGTTTTCATGAGGATAATAGCCATGCGTCTGCTAAATATTCTATAGCTTCTAAAAACAACCATGGAGAAATGTGAGGTTTTTTTTTATCTTGTTTTTTCCTGCACCTCTTTAAGTGAGAACAATTGTGTTGCTTAGTGGGGTATTAAGCTGCGAATATGGGTGAAAAATCTTGTAAATTATTATTTCTTATCACCCCCATGTTGATAATATATAAAATAAAACCAGTAAGAGTAAAAATTAGGAGGGTTTCTGTGAACAAAATTGACTTAAATTAATTTTGTGCTTGGTGCGCCCATGCATTTCGCCGTATCCCATGCAATGAAAAAAACGACCGTAACTCAAAAACAAGAGCTCACTTTCATTTTTTAAGGTGATATTCGAGTTTAGCACGTCGAAATCATTCAGAATTGGGTACTTTCGTCTGATTCGCAGAAAATTTCTCAAATTTTGTTGTCCAGTGTAATTGAATCGGGTGAGTGCAGAAACAACGTCAGTCACAAATTTCAAATTTCTCAGGAGGGAGAAAAAACGTAATAACTCCTCCTCTATTTCTGCACTCAACACTCGAAACAGACGTCCTGTATTTACGGAACTACTACATAGTTTTTGCACCCATCACGTATCTTGTCTTTCTACTTTTATTTTCATTGAAAACGAGTTTTCGGATTTTTTTTTACTGAAGTGGTTTCTGCACTCACAAATTCAATTACCTCTAAGCTTTCCGATTGTTCCTTCGAACGAAAGTTTGATAATTTTTAGGCGAGTTTATATTAAAACTTTTGAAAAAGAATAAGATTTCAGATTTACTTATGGCTCAATAACTACCAATAAATTTGAGTTTTTATCAACAACATATACATTCAGTTGACCGACTATGGTAATATAGTATTACTATAGTAATAAGTCAGGTTGGGATCCAAACACTTAAGATAAATCACTAAATTGGCAAATATATTAACTACTTTTGTTAGCTTATCGCTATCGTTCGCTGAACATCGATTTAACGCTGAATTATTTTTCATCGAGGCAGATTTTTCAGCAGATGTTCCGGTCAGTTGATAGAATACACGTGATTCAGGTTTTTATGTTCACTGGTGATTGGAGATGAATTGATAAAATAATAAAGCCTTAAAATCTTATTTTCCTTCAATAAAATTGCTTGTCTATTGAAAAATTTGTTATTTATTTAACAAGTAAATTATGGGATTTCCTATTTCTGAATTAACAAGGAGTGTTTGACTCATAATAATAAATTGAATAGAATATCGCCATTTTAAGTTTTCAAACTATTTGATAAAGAATGTTTTATAGTTCATTTCACCCACATATTGAATCAAACACAAAATGTATGCAATCACATCCAAAATATGTGTAAGTAATACATTATTAAGTATATAATACAGGTTTCAAGTATAAAGTAATCTAAACAACAAAGATTTTAATTTTAACAATTAATAGTTACAACAACTACACTTTTACTTTTCTCAACGATACAACAAATAAAACTTATTATTTACAGCATCGCATTGTTGTTCATCGGAAAAATTCTTGCACTTTAACTAATTCATACAATTAAGTAAAACACATATTTCAAAATTTCCAGTTTTCCAAATAACCTAATTCACATTAACTTGTAAATACACGAATGAAAATCTTGTTCTAATTCTAAAGTAATCATTACAAAAAACCTTTCCAATTAATAGCATAATAAGCAACTTTTATAACTCATCAAATGACAACACGTTGGCGAAAGCTTATATGCATTAGGAATTTTCGCTTCAATTATAAACCAATCAACAAATCAAAGCTTTTAGTCCATCCATTAATACTAAGTCAAATATATTTTATATGACTTCTAAGGAAACAACCTATTCCAGTTTACAGTTGTTTACCCTCTCGCTTGTTTGTCTGGCCGGATAAGCCACCGTGTCAATGGAACGCGTGATCGTTCTAGACGCAAAAGGAAGCCTCGCCATTTGGCTCCCATTAAGCAATTGCGCACAAATGAAGTTAGAAGCCAAAAATGGTCCGCAATAGCTTGTTGCGGCGACGTGACTTGCCGATAACGAGGCGTTTCAGCGAAAGTTTATAAAGAAAATAACAATATTGTCTTTTTCACTTGCACTTAACCCTTTCAGTCCCAAAAATTTACTACACTACAGAAACTTCTGATATTCACAAAATAAGCTTATTTTAGGTCAAATATACGAGTTCCATAAGAAAAAAAATTCATTTCAATTTTTTATATGGTTTTTGAAATAATAGCAAAAAATTTTTAACTGTGGGAAACAACAAAATAAAAATATATATATTACCTAAAAACTCTTCGAGTTATATATTTTAAGGTATCTGACCATAATATTAAAAAAAAATTAGTGATTATTTTAACCGAAATAGTTTAAATTGTGTTTTAAATATGTGGAACTGAAGTGAACTTATCAAAAATCAGGTGAAACGCTTGTTGGCTATTTTCTGAATAAAAAAATAGTAGTTCTGACTTCTATTGAGATTGATGTAAAATATTGTCTAATGAACAAAGTGTGAAGAATCGAATGATGTGTGTTTGGATGTCATAACGGGACATAAACATTTTGAAAAAAATATTGAAAGTGATGATGCCAAATGGCACCACTGGGACTGAAAGGGTTAAAAAGTGGTTATATGCAAATTTTTCAAATATTTCTGCAGGGGGGTAGGTACATATAATCTGGCTTGTGTGCTTGATCAGAGATCCGCTGTTGTAAGCCTTCGTCAAATAAGACAGATACAGAAATAATTTTTTACTGTCACACAGAAAGGAAAGTACACACAGAACGAAGGCGGGAATCGAACCCGCACCCGTTACAGCGCGCAGACTGCTGGCGTAATGGTAAAAACCACTTGGCCAACCGGGCCCCTTTCTTGTATTATTTATTAGTTTTGACTTTGATACCGAAATAATACATTTAAGTCAAAAAGTTTATAACTGTGAAGAACTTTTCAAAATATTTTTTTTGCTTGATTTCTTTTGGCTGTTTTTCTGCCTTTCGGATTTGCGTTTTAAAATAAAAGTAGTTTTACTAAAACAAATACATACTTCAGGAATAAAACGATGATTAACTGTTTAAATTTTTACAAAAATTAAAACCTATTTGTCGATAAATCTTTTATCAAAACAATTTATTTACAATTAGTTTTTGTGTATACTACGAATTTAATTATATAGTTTGACATACTTCGGCTCCGACGAAAACCTTTTTTTACATCTTGGTAGAAAAACGACCGATTCATAACATTATTAAACGATACATTCTACTAAAGTGCACGTTTTTTGACAATTTTTTTAAAAAGTTCCACGAAAGAACAACTATTCGGCCCGTCCGTGGCCGAGTGGTTAGGGCATCCGCCTCAGGATTCAGCCTTCTCAGGAGTGCGGGGGTCCGAGCCCCACCTACTGACAGTCATCCTATAAATCGGATATCTGTACTGGGAAAGAGTAGAAAAATCCAACTTGTGACGGATGGGCCCGAGTACACTTGGGCAGACGTGCTCGATAAATCTGTGGATTCCAAAGTCCGAAGTCCCTCGAAGTTCCGTTGGGTGTTCGCTCAGGTGTCGACCTCGTCACTTGACCAGGGTTTTAAATTGCGACTCGTTGTTGGCTGTGTTAAAACTCCTAATGGAGGCTAGAAATGGGCAGCCGTAAACGATTACACTACCCTACACCATAGGGGCTGTAGGGAGCCTAGTGGTCAAGGATCTCGGAGCTCGAGATCGGAAGGTTGAGAGTTCGAGACCCGGTCGCCACTGAAGACCTACCGAGTATATGCGGAGTACGTGCTCGTAAAATCTGTTGGGTCCGAAAGTCCTGTGGTCGGTCATTGCGCAGTTTACCATGGGTAGAGGTTCCTGGAGAATATTTCCCTCCCCTTCAGGGACATGTCTAAATTGTGGAGGTGGCGCGTGATAGATGGCAGCATCTGCCGCGCATATGTGTGCATGTGAGTGTGAGTGTGTTGTGACTGTCTTACTGGACGAAGGTTTATAAGCGGCTCTCTGAGCAAGCACACAAGCCTGAAAATATATGTATGTCAACCAACCAACCCTACACCAACTCTCATGTACAAAAAACCAAAAATTAAATGGTTAGTGTACTAGCCTTTGGAGCTGCTGAGGTCGGGTTCGAATCCCGGTCAGGCATGGATGTTTGTGACTGTCAATAAATGTTGTCATTTGTCTATGTGTTATTCATTTCTTCGTGACTGTAAATTTTCTTTCTGTGTCTGTCCCACTTGACGAAAGCTTATAAGCGGTTCTCTGAACAAGCACACAAGCTGAAATATATATGTATCATACCATACCATACCATACCATACAAAAAATTAACATATGTTCTCTGAAAATCACGTGTTTCATATTTCTGTCTTCTCCAAGACAGATAATTCTCCCTAGAAAATGTTTCAGGAGGCTGGGGTGATTGCTTCGGGACCATCTCAAAAGGCCTTCGTATCGATCCACTACCTAATAGAGTTCTTTGCTAATATTAAGATCTAAAAATAAAATGCTGTCACTCAGGCACTGTTAGAGCTAGGATGGGATTGGGGCTATTCTTTATGAGATAATAAAAAAGATCATATGAGGTTTTGGGCGATGTTATAACTGTTTTCTGAAAATCCCTACTAACTTGCTTTTTGTTCATAACCTCCTTTGTTTACAGAATCGAATTTAATTAATGTAACTTTGATGAAGAGATGGACAGTTATGAATGTTTAGATAAATCGGGAATAGTACAAAAATATCACTTAGTTAAGTTATAGGAATGTAAATATTCAATTTTTTTAAACTTTTATTTGAGAGCGCAGATAAAGAGGCACTATAATGTTTTTTTCTTGAAAGAGGTTTATACATAGACAGTCGAAATTTAACCAAGTTCTACACACTCGATGCAAATATCGATGCAAAAACGCTTTAAATCTCTTCATTCCCGAAAAAAACCTTACATTTTCATATTTTATGTAAGCATATTTTGTAAGCAATTATATATTTAAAAGTAAACTTTGCAAGTAATTTTAAATTAAAAAAAATTTGCTAAATGCACATTAATTTGATAAAATGTAATGTTTAAAGCCCTCAAGATCAAAATGTTTTGTGCTATGTATGCATATACAAGTTATAATAATTTCTGTTTTCCTTACATGTGAAGTAAGAACACGTTTCCACATGAAGTAAGGACACGCGTCCACGTGACGTAAGAAAAATAACAACGTGACGTAAGAACATGTGTCCGTGTGAAGTGGATGGATTAAGTGTTTTTAATGAGAGAAATAATTGAAATTCACATAATTATTTCTACTGAATTAATTTTATTTTCAAAGTTTTTTTATATAAACAGAACAAGCAAGTTGTAATAATTGCTGCTTACTTTACGCGTCCAGGAAGAATACGTGTTTACATGAAGCATGTGACGTAAGAATAGGTGTCCACGTGACGTAAGAACACGTGTTCCCGTTATGTGGATGGATGTGAGTGCTTATAATGTGAGAAATAATTTAAAATCACAACATTATTTTTACCGAATTAATTTTGTATGTTCATAGTTTTATTTTTATACATACCACCTAGCTTTGTATGTTTCTTTCGAAGAATCTACACATAAAACTCTAATATCTCATTCAGTCAAGTTGCCAAAAACTCTTTTAAACTTTAATTTGAAACTTTTTGAATTTTTTTCATCGTTTAATAAGTGAAAGTTCAAGTAGCTTTATTTGTGCCATTTTTAAACCTGCAATTTTATTAATTCATCTGAACAGAGCTTGGTGAAAATAAATAATTTGTTGTTGGCAAAATTTGCTAGAAAGCAAGATATTATTTATTCGTTGGATTGATTTCTGAAAAACGTGATGAATTCCGGGTAAGCTATTTGAAGATAAAGACTGTCTTTTTTAATCCACGCAACCTGAAAAAAGGACAAGTTTGGGATAAATTTTAGAAGATTTAGTTTTAAACTAAAGATTTAAAATGAAAAAACTAAAGATTTAGTTATAAAACTATCATTTCCAGTGATTCAATAAAAATTACGGGAGTATCTTCGATTTTGAGTTTTAACTTTTTTATTTCAATGTGAAATAATATTTTTTGAAAATAAAATTTCGTGATGTATACGTTAAATAAATGGTATTTGCTTTAAAATTTCATTTTCTGGTCATTTTCTAACTCATTTTCCCTGTTTTGAATATTTAATTAAGGCAACATTCAGTATGTCTCATTAGCCCTGCACACTGTCCCATTAGCCCCCACACATGGGGGCTAATGGGACATTTACATGTTTGTTTAAAATGCTCAGCAATCAAAATATGGTAATGTTTTAACATTTGTCGAATGATTTTTTAAGTAAATGAATGTTGTTCAGTTTATGAGCTTGTAAAAAAAAGAAATTAAAATTTGTGTATTTCTGCTGAAATACAGAGGTTCAAAAAAAATTGTCCCAATAGCCCCCACTCTCCCCTAATGCAAACTAAAAACAAGATCAAACAAGTATAATCTATGTCACTTAAGGTCGTGAGAATAAACGTAAAAATAAAATTTCTCAAACTCGAAAAGAAAAATTCACCATTAAGAAAAGTTCTGAAAGCTAAAATAGCTTACTCTTACTTAAATACTCACTGAAATTATTATCGGAAAACTAGTAGATTTTTAAAAATAAATTACATGATCAATCATTTGTACAAGTGACACACATGCATATTGAAAAAAATCAAAATCGCCAAAACAGCATCTAGCTATACTTTAAACTTCTATAAGCTAAAATCTAAAATTTTTATTATTTTTCTTTCGCAAATTAAATGACTATTATTTATCACCTGCATAATTTATTTGTAGTTCGAGAAGAATAAACTAAATATTTATTGATAACAAAAAAAATGAAACTATTCCAAACTGCACTAAAAAATAAGAAATGTAACTGAAATTAACCATACTTTTATGCAAAAAAATATGACGTATCCTACATATTTGTGAGACTTGTTTTACGTTCGGTGAAAGTAGGTGACGGACGGACGGATGGACAGACAGACATAGCATTTATACCCATTTTGCGTTATAAGCTAATGTTGAAGCTAAATGCAGAAAAGAATAATTCACTTAATGTTGTTTGCGAATAATCTGGATCGTTTCGCAACGACAATTCCAAAGGTCACCTTAACCTTTATTCATAATCTCCGGAAAAAAACTTTTTTTGTCTTCATAAAACGGATATCTAAAATACCACGAAAATCAATTAAGAAATGTAATCAACATTTTTTGTCATTGTTAATACTTTTTTCTATCTTAACTATAACAAATAGAAGGATCAGTTTGAAAGCATATATTTTTTTTATTACTAACTATATTATTATACAGATACTAAGATATCTCAATTTTACAATGAGTATGTTTTGCGATAGTACGTTAAAAAAAATCCTTAAATTACATAATTTAACGTTATCGGCATTCTTTACAATATCACTTTTTTAAAAAAAGTCCTGCTAAGCTAAAAACAGCTCTTTTAATTGGTTACTTAAAAAATATTTGAAGTTTTGAATATAAGAAAATAAACAAGTGTGATTTTTTCATTATTCAGTAAAAGCAATGAGAAATATTAAAACGTGTTAATTGAAAAACCAGATTAAAAATTTTGTTTATTGTAAAGGCTGGTAAAAAGAATTGAAGCTGAGTATAACCATGAGGAAACTATACCATTTAAAGTTATGTTTTAACGTTAATGGACTTCAGTTTTTCATAAGTAAGTTACCGCTCAAAATGTTATAAAAACTAAAACACGTAAAGTAAATACAGACATGAATGAGCCTGAATAGTTTGAAATATTAATTGAAATAGCACAATTCAAAAATAAAACCTAAATGTATAATGGCTAATTTTGTTTTTGAATTTTGATTTTCCTAGGTATAAGAGTAAAATTATTTAGATAGATTTGTATTTAAAATTATAATTTTTAAAAAAATTAAAGGCTGAAAATTTTTTTGTCATTGTAAGAATATATTTGGAAGAGTTATATATTTAGAATCATCAGAACAAATTCCATAGTAATATTTTAATACCTGTACAATTTTTTTTTTCATATTATTACAATATCATGTCATGGTTAAATAATTATAAATAATAATCTCGGGTTATAATTACCTGCCAAATGCAGTCACGTCATTAAGTTAATTTTTCCAGATTTTTGACTGTTTGTAATTATACATGCAGTAGGAAAAACTTAATAATGCAAATATCGCAGGGAACATAAAAAATGCATTAATTGTGATATTCTGCTAAGATACTTATGAATAGATTATGGTAATTCTATTTCGTAATGAGATTAGATTTTTGGTTTAGTAACAGCTGTTAGTGTAAAAGATTTATTTCCGCTAGTTTTTACCTCTAAAATAATATGTACATTTGTAAAAAAAATAAAAATGAAGGAAAGAGTTGTAACAGCAAATAATAACCCGTAGCTTATGAGATTAAAAAGTTTATTTAGAACGTCTTCTTAACATTTAAAAATTACTTTTAATATTATCCACCACATTTAGGATAAAAATGAGCTGTTCAGTGGCTGACAGGTATTAAGTTTACGCCTCATGATCCCAAGTCTTCGGGCTGAGTCGTCAGATTTTCTGGATAGGAAAATCGTGGGCACGTGTGTCATATGATTATGTGGCATCCAAAGATCCCGTGAGTACCCATTTGGCCTAGGTTATCTCGACAAAATTAATTCTCGGCATGCTTTAACATCTAAATAGAGGTCATAATAATCTGATCGCCAAAATTGGTAGCGAGATTTACTTTATGTGGTATACGTATCTATAATCGTCTCTTTGTTTTAAGTTTGCTTATTATTGTGGTTGCCAGCTTGGCTTGAGTATATATTTTATTTGGTGTCCAACTGCTTAAAAATATATTCAATATATATTTTTTTTAGTAATTATACTTTTAATTTGAAATATTAACATAGCATTAATCCACGAATGGAGTTTTATGGCTAATAGAAAAAAAATTCATAACAATAAGTTTGAATTTTAAATGAGTTTTACATTAATTTGGCAAATGTCTTTAAAAATAATAACTTAGACCTTTGAAACCATGTTTTCTTATGCAAATTGCAAGTGTTAAGTTCAAAATTGTTCAACCGATAAGCTAAAAGATAACGCGTTAAAGTTTGTAATATTTATGAACAATGTATATTGTATATTCATTATTTTTATATTTAGAAAGGTTACTTCTACTGAATTGTAGGAATTAGTTGATGATCTATGTTGCATTAGAAATGGAAAGTTAAAGCTGCAAACGGAGTTATAACTGTATGTGAATAATTATATAATTTTAAATTTTTCTTATAAATTAAAATGCAATATATAGTGTGATTAAAAAACAACTTAGGTATTGGCGAAAACTATTGCATATTTTAAAGTTGGAAAAACTAATCAATACTGATTTTCAGAGATTGCTATAAAATAAAATATAAATCGGAAATAGGGTATAAAAAATCAAATTTTTTTATTTTTTATTATTGTAGTTTTTAGTTTTAATAATTTTGTTGCAGACATTTTTAGACTCATATCATAAATAAAGTTATTAAGATAAAGATAATATGTTTTTTTTATCAATTTTTATTTTCAAATTTGTTTTTTCAAAAAGTTGTCGATAAAAACATTGAAGATAATCACGCTTTTTTTCAAGCATAAATTAGTTTTAACTGAAATATATTGAATAAAGCGCAATCTAGATCTACGTATTGAATTGGAATTTATTGATTTAAATTTTCATTGATTCAATGTTTTACCAACATATATATTTTCTATGGCAGTTAAGTATTTTTAATTTTTTACTTTATGTTAAAGTCACGAACAGGGAATGTATGATCAATGACGAATAAAGTTTTACCCAGATTGTTTTCATAGAGATAGTAAAACCGTGCGCTATAGCTCACTCACTAGAGGAGAAACTCTCTAAAGAAGAACCAAGTGAGAAATGTGTGCCAAAGCGGCAAGAAGAATAAAACAATATTAAAATTGCATTTTTTTAGAAGTTGTTATCTCGGAGTCTACTGAAAATAGCTTTGAGAATTCTTTTTTATTGGCATTGATTAGACTTTTGTGGTTCATAATCTTGGACATTTTTTTAGGCAGTTCTATTTCATTTCAGCAAATTTTTTTTATGTAAAACTAGAATTTTCTCAATAAACACTTATAAATGACCCAAAACTAAGGATTCATAATAGAAATAATGAACTATAATACAATAAAGTAAAAAAGTTAAATTTTAAATACGCATTTTTCGTTTGAAAAGCCCATTTTTACTATATTTTTCAAATATTAATTAAGACGAAATATTTATAATATTTAACTAATCATTTAAAGAAGGCTAAATGAGAATTGTAATACATTCAATAATTTATCTTTTCAAAAACATACTAAAGGCAATCATAGAGCTGATTTACGGGCTGTATGTCCAAGTGTTTGTTAAAAAGATTCAGTTTAGCATAAAAAGAAATAAAAAAAAATTAGAATAGAAATAGAACCATCCAAAAAATCATCCTGGTTCATTGTGCTGTGCAGTGTGCATACGAAGAGATTAGATGAATTTAAAAGAAGAATCTCGATAGTTATTGGAAACTAGTAAATAATTAGATATATTTTGGACCAACCTTGCAGGGCCTCTGGCCTGTTATTGGTTGTATTTGTATGAGTCGCAAAAGTACAATCCATGTCTACAAATATATTTCAACGTGCTCCTAACCATAGAATCCGATATAAAAAGATCTAAAAACGCAATTTTAGTACTGTTATTCTATTCCCCGGGAAGGCTTCAATATCGAGGGAGAAAGGAAACATATTTTTACTCCCATTTCTCCTCTATAGTGTGAGGTTTTACTATCTCTATTATTGTTTCATTGTCTGCTTCTTTCTTTTTCTAATGTTTATTGCACACCTCGCATTCAAACTTTTGGTTCTGTCGAAAACATTGGAATAGTAGCCAAAAAAGAAATAATAGTAAAAAAAATATATAAGAATATAATCTTATAATTAATAATAATTAATCCTATTAAAATATTTGAGTATAATTAATCTTATAATAGATTTTAATATGTACCTTTTTCTGATGTTTTAGTCGCGACACAGAATGAATGCGCGGTAGGATAATAGTATAATTGAAATCAATTATTTAAAAATGATGATGAATATGTTACAAGGAAATAAAGTACAGTAGTTTATGTTTTAACAATAAAAAGATAATTTGAAATAATTATATCTTTCTATTAATCTTAGGGTTAACTATGACAAATATGTCGGCATTTTACAAGTCAAAAATTTAATATTAAAAAGAGTTAAATTATCCTCATTAGCATACTTTTCTTTATTATTCAACTGATAAAGAAGTGTGTTCCTGTTTTTTAAATATGCTAGGCGAGTTTCTTTACTTTAGGGATATGAAACAAAATTTACTAGAAATAAAAAACCTAACTTAAAACATTCGAACAAAAGTAGTTTCGATTAATTCATCGAAGTAAAAGCTTAACAATACTTCATGAAAATTACAATTTCCAATTAAAAAAGAAATTAAGGTACTACTAATAAAAATATTAAAAAGATAAATCAGTAAAAGTTATATAATAGAAAATTTTCTCATTTCGTATAAGCACCATTTTTAACTATAAGACTTTTCAATAAGTTTATCTATGAATACTATGGAAAAAGCATAAACTGCTTCAGCAATTTAAAATTGAACAATTAACTCTTTAAAAATTATAAAACAATAATAATTGGTAACCACATACAAGAACAATAATAAAACTCTTTACCAATTTCTATTACTCAAAAACTATTATCAATTTAACATGTTAAACTAAGTTTGTCAATTAATAAGTATCTAATGTTTAAGAAATTTCCATTGACATTCGTTGATTTCTGTAGTTTAAAGATAAACTGGGGACAGACGTGCTCGTTAAATCTGTGGAGTCCAAAGTCCCGACGGCGTCAGCGTACGATGTCTCTCGAAGCTCCGTTGGGTGCCCGCTCAAGTGTCAAACTCGTCACTTGACCAGGGTTCTAAATTACGAGGCGTTTATTGGCAGTGCTAAAGCTCCTAATGGAGGCCAGAAATAGGCAGCCGGAAATGATTACACTACAAGATAAACTTGTTATCATTATGTTTTTGTAATGCACAACATAATGTTTGAACTAAGTCAGTTAACAATATTAAAATATGTGCATTTCTTTATTGATAACTTTATAAAAGTTTCAACCCGGAAGTAACTCAGCAAAAATCGATGAAAATACATAAATACATTTAAATAACAAAACACCATTCAACAAAAATAACAAATCTTTCATCCCAAACACATGCCACATCTCGATTCGAAACACGGTAAATAAACCACAAAAACAACAAACTGACAACGCAACTAAAACGAAACATTCGTACAATGACACCGCATGGGATCTTTAGAGAATCCGACTTACCTAAAAATCCCTAAGATCCGGTCACTAATCTTCTAAGATCTGTGCTTGCGACAAGGGCTGAAGTCTCAGACCATATGGCAGAAGCTGGTTACTGCTTCAGAGCAGAGACGCAAGTGACTGAGACAAGTTGCCGGACTGTGTTTTACCGGATAACGTATATCCCGGGGTGCAACTCGTGTGTGGGTAGATAATATCCGGGAATTTCGCCCCGAACTACGCGGATCTGGGGTGGCATAGTTGTAAAGGACAAGCGACTGGTGTTGAGTTTTAGTGGGTTTGAAAAGTTGGAATTACAATGGAAATAAAATTTCCCCCGAAATATCTGGGACTGGGTAGTGGGAATTCAGGTAATAGGATTTTGTTTCTCCAAAATAGGGTATATTTTAAGTAATATACTCTAAAAAATGAATGCTCAAAAACGACGAAATTTTCCTTAATTTTGACGATTCCGTTACTGGCAAATGCTCCGAGTTTTCGTTTCCTCAAAGTGAGGAAATTTGAATCGTCATTTTTTATGATTATTTGAATGTTGTCTAATCTAAAGAAATATTTCGTCATTTTTGAGCATGTGAGTACAACAATGAGATGCAGTTCCCTCAATATCAAGATACAGAATCGTCAAATCACGATCGTAAAAGTGAGGATTCGCGTTTACTTAAAAGTCACCTGATAGTTTGACGAAACAATCCTCAAAATTAACGAAATGAGGCTTCAGATTCATGAATCGTCAAAAATGAAATGTTATTTCTGAGAGTGTATCTGTATGTAGGATGGAAATGGGAGTTTTAATCAAATGAAAGGAAACACATTTCAACAAGTGGTGAATGGACGGATGAAGCAGAACATTGCCATTTAAGGGGGAATGGGCGCGCTGGACAGGGGGTCTCTAAACTCAAGTACCTCAATGCTAATCCAAAAGGAAAAAAAATATTTTCTCTGCTACATTTCTCCTGCTGTAATGAATATTTTTACAAACGTTTTTTAATTATAAATGTGGATAACATTCAGGTCTCTATAATCCCACTTTTTTATTGCATCGAATACGTTTTGTAAAATTATTTATTCAAAATAATAAAAAATGTCGATCTCATTTCAAAAAGTGGGATTGTCGAGACCTGTAAGTCAGCGACATTTATGACATAAAAAAATCCGTTTGTAAAAATATTCAATACACCCGGAGAAATGTGTGCAGAGAAAATAGTTTTTTTCTCCGTTGTATTAACGCTGATGCACTTTGCTTTGGAGACCCGCGATCCAGCGATCCCATTCCCCCTTAAGATTAGATTTTGGATATTCTACTGCATTTTTTTTTGTTGAAAAAAATCCATCATTTTAAAATTGTCCTTCATTATCTTAACGATAGAAATATATTTGATTTTAATTTAAACTATTTTGTTATCTTTTAAAATAGATTAATGTTTTTAAAATTTAAAATAAAAGTAAAAAAACCACTATTGTAATTATTAAAAATGTAAAACTTAGATTTGCCTACTTTTGTATGAAAGTACCAGTCATAAATTGGCGAATGGTATGTTAGATTCGCTAGATATATATTTATCAGAAATTTATAAATTAAAAAAAACATACATTAACTGACATACAAATGTTTTTTTGGATTACTATTTACAATGAACGTAAATAACGTATCTGAAGAAATCGTAATTGTCTTTATGTCAATAAAAGAAGACAATTTTTTTTTTAAAGTTTACAAAAGAAAAGGGATTGTTTACTTTTTTTTTTAGGATAGCAGTGTTAATGACTATCAAAAGTGCAGTTTTGTAAAATCAAAACTCATTGTTGAAAATTAAATCATTTACAACGTTTTTATGCTAAAGCGGCTAACTTCGCCCACTTGTTATTCCAGGGTATGGAAAAGGGGTGGCCAATAATGTGGTTCGGGGAGGAATGTATTCAAAAATAGAACTGTTCTGATTGGAGCATCGATCGATGGGGGTTTAAAGTTGGTTTTTTCAGAAAGTCAAGAAGTTATTATGAAATCAACTTATTAATGGAATTCTGTTAAAAAACATATTCTAAGAAAAATTATTTTTTCTGGAAGTGTGATTAGGCCTCAGGTGAGAAAATTTCACTGGAATTATTAAAACGTTTGATTGCTTTTTAAAACTGAATATTATCAATGGATTTTTTAGAGTTTTTTTATTTTTAAAGAGAATTTGAGTTATTTTAATGCAACTGTCTGTTGCTCGGGTTTTTTTTTTTTTGGAAAATTATTTTTTTCCTTTCTGGAGGTTAACGAGGGTACCAGGTGAGAAAACTATATTGAATTAATTTGAATTCTTTTTTTAATGAATATTATCAATTAGTATCAGAAAAATATAGTTTTTTAATATAATTGTTTCGTAAAAACAATTGTTGGATATCAATATTTAAACTTATAAATGGCCATGGTGTTATAATGTTGTCCGCTATAGTCAGACGTGTTTTTTTTTTTTTTAATCTTGCGCTCATTTTTTGTTGGTGAAGAATTGCAGTGTTGATTGTGATTTAATTTTTTAAAGCAAGTTTTATTTTATAAAATGATAATTGTTGATAAATTTTCCTAATGTTATCAAAACACATGTTTCCTGTTTTTATTCGAGGTTTATAAACCCGCATATACTATGAGATATTGATTAAATTTTGCAATTGTAAGTTTTTTTTACGATTTTTTTAAAAACTTTTTTTCGGTAAGAATGAAAAAGCGATAGATTTACCAATGAGGACTTAAAATACTGTATTCGCTATTTTCCATTTGTATTTTTTAAATTTAGGGTTTTAATTTATATTAATTGAGTTATTTCAGCATTTCCGAATATTTTTAGTTATAATTGTTATTTTTCCGAAATTTATTTAAGGTGAAAAAATTGGAATGAGGTTAATAAAATTTACTTTTTGTGGTTTTAGTTTAACGTTTTTTCTTTTTAAAAAAATAATTATGCATTTATTTTTGTAATAATTTGAGGGGTTTTTTTTTTGTGAAAAATGTACGTTTCAGAAAAATACAGAGATATGTTGCGGATTGTAATTGAACGTAAATTCAATTCATTTTTTTTTTCAAAAGGTTATAACGTTTGCAGTTGTCATAGCGTTTTATAAAACACAATTTTCACTCAATTGTTAATTATTGTTGTAATTTTTTACTCGAAATGGCTTTGTTTTAAAATTGTGGGTTGTTTGAATTGTGGGTTCATTTTTGCTAAAAAAAAAACCCCAAAAGTATTAATGCGATTGTCAGAAACTAAAAAAATATTTAATCTTTTTTTTGGTAAGCTTTATATTTTTTTAATAGCATATAGGCGTTTATTAAATGCGCTCTATAAAAACAATGCTTATACTTATGCGTCAAAACGTTTTGAATTCAGCGGTTTTTCAGATTAGCACCGTTTTCTCTTATCCTTTAAGACCGGCGGTCAGATGGCGCTGATTTAAAATAATGAGACTAAATTTGGAGTTTTATCGAAAAAAAAATGCGTTAAACAGCATCAATGCCAGCAACTCCATTAAAACAAAGTCATTTTTGCGCAAATAACGAATGGTACAAGTCAGCTGCTTCGGTATCGATACTTTTGAAGATCTTGAACATTCTTTTTTTTTACCCGCACGATCGTGATAGCTCGGTCGTAAAGGGCTAATGCCAGACGTTGACAAATTGAATAAGCAATAAAATGCTCTTTTTTATGCTACTGTCAATTGGTATTGTAGCGGTCAGTAAATTCCCATACTATCTCCTGCTACCGAGTAATTACTTTTCTGTCGCAGACGGTTCAGTATTGGGTTTGCATGCAAGAGGTTCTTAAATTAAAACCGGGCAGACCCCTACCTCTTGAGAGGAGATGGCGCCATGTCCGATGTCATCACTAAAGAAGTACGGGCATATATTATCCTCATTGTACATGAGTTAAAATTAGTTAAGTACAGTGCAAAAACATTTAGTTTTATTAGAAAATAACTTATAAAAATGTGGATGTTATTCACACCAAAAATAAATGTTTAAACCCTAAAAAGTAATAAGATTATGCGCGATTTATCTGGTTAAAGTTAAATGGTTTTTTTTTTCGAATTTCTACAGATAGATTATACCTTGCCTATCTTTTAAAATAGATTAATTTTTTTAAAAATTTTAAATAAAAGTAACAAAACACTACTATTGTAATTATTAGAAATGTAAAACTTAAATTTTGCCTACTTTTGTATGAAAGTACCAGTCATAAATTGGCGAATTGTAGGTTAGATTCGCTAGATATATATATACTTATCAGAAATTTATAAATAAAAAAAACATATATTAACTGATAAACAAATATTTTTTTTGGATTACTATTTTGTATCTGAAGAAATCGTAATTGTCTTTATGTCAATAAAAGAAGATAAAAAATTTTTTTCAACGATTTCAAGTTTACAAAAAAGGGATTGTTTAGGTTTTTTTTTTATTTTTGTTTTTTTAACAAAGACAACGTGTTATTATATTTTTCAGAATTTTAAGTGTTAGATTGCTAGTAAGTTTTTTTTTAAAATAGCACTTGCAACTGTATTTCAATAATTAATGTGCAATGAATGCTCTTTCACAAAAAGGTAATGTTTGTTTGCAATTTGAAGTTCCCGGGTGAATTCTAAACAAAGTACAATTCGGCATAGCAACCAAAAATTACGATACTACTTTGTGATTGATTTTCTAAAATTTATATTTTATGTATAAAACATTAAGAGAAATTAGCGGTTGTAATTCTTGCTCTAAAAGACATTTTATATGATGGTTGTAGTCAATATTAAAGATTTCGATGAATTTATTTAAATAGGTGATTTGAAAATTTGAAAAACATCATTTGATGTAACTTTTTAAACATTATAATCGAAAATATATTTATTAAAGTAACTCATATAGATTATTGTCTGAAAATATCTAAGGATTAAGTTATTTATATATTAGTCCTTTGTTTACTATCGTAAATGCATAGTTGAGTATTTTACTGAATTGAAACTACTGAGCAGGACTAAGAAAAAGTGTTTCGTGAATTTTCAAGTAACCCAAGTATCTTCCATTGTCAATTACAAGCAACTCCGTTCGTGAAATCCAGCAATAAATTATTTAAACAAAGAGAAACAGCCGATGTTCCAGAAAAATTAGTGTCCTGAAACAAATTCGATTTCCCATTAATAACACGATTTTAATGCGGTTGTTTACGATAGAACAGTAATAATTTAACTGTTCTTATTATATGTAGTACGCTTCAAGTTAATTTTGGACTTAGCATATTGTAGACATTTTATATAGAAGAAATAGTTAAATCGTTTTTTGAGACAGGTAAGTCAGTTATAAATCGAGTTTGTTTGTCGAAAAATCGCTTATATTTTTTATTTATATGAAAATATATACTCACTGAATCACAACTACATGCCTTTAAATAAGCATTTTAGTTGTGTTGCGAAATGTAAGGTATTGAATTCAATTAAAACGGGTGTATAAAACTGACTATGGTTTTTATAAAAGAAACTATCATAATTTATCTTGAAATAACGAACAGAATTTTTTGGTAAATTATATTTCCTATTGTTACCATTGAGAGTACAACAATTTTTAATTACTCGTGCAAAAGTTTCAACAATGGAATGGGAGAAGACATTAAAGTGTCATTAAAGCAAAGCGTCAAAAGTTTCAGAAAACTAATATTTGTCGCAATTTTCGATTAGACTGAACATATCATGGGGGCCGATCTGGTGACGCAGTGGTTAAGATGCTAGCCTTTGGAGCAACTGGGTCCGGGCTCGAATCCCGTTGAGGCATGGATGTTTGTGTTTGTCGAGTATATGCGGAGTACGTGCCCGTTGAATCTTTTGGGTCCGAAAGTTCTGTGGGCGGTCATTGCGCAGTTTTCCACGAGTACAGGCCCCTGGAGAATATTTCCCTCCCCTTCAGGGACATGTCTAAATTGTGGAGGTGACGGCGACAAATGGCAGCATCTGTCATTTGTGTATGTGTGTGTCTTGTATTGTCCTACTTGACGATGGTTTATAAGAGGGTACTTGCGACCAAGCACACAAGCCTGAAAATATATGTCTGCCAACCAACCAACCATCATTGGGCTGTGGGGAGCCCTGTGGTCAGGGTCTCGATCTCCGGATCGGAAGGTACTGCGATCGAGTCCTGGTCACTGAAGACCCACCGAGTATATGCGGAGTACGTGATCGTTAAATCTGTTGAGTCCGAAAGTCTTGTGAGCGGTCATCGCGCAGTTTCCCACGGTACAGGTCCCTGAAGACTATTTCCCACCAATTCAGGGACTACCTCATCAAACTACATTGTTTAATAATATTGCCATCTTATTTGGTAGCGATACCTTTGTGTACAATAATAATAATAATACCAAATCACCTACCAAACAATGTGTTTTACATAATCTTATTTGATAATATTAACATTGTGAGCGGCAATAATATTATTGTATACAGTAATGAAACCACTATATACGGTAATTAAACCACTACATACAGTAATAAAGCCACTATATATGGTAATAAAACCACTACATATGATAATAAAACTACTACATAAAGTAATAAAACCAAATGTGCTACCAAACATCATGGTAATGAAACCGTACTTTTCTAGTAATTTTACGATAAATTCATTACCAAACAGATACTCGTAGATAAACATCATTTTTTGGTGTTCAATATGATCCAGAAAATACGGTTAGATGTATCATATTCTGGTAGTTAGACTAAATTTTTTCCAGTGTAGGTTCCAATTCAAATCAACAAACTGAATCACCAACCATTTATTCATAATAATTGATCTGAAATATTTGAAAATTTCATTATACTATTCACCTTTTATCGTATAGCTCCATTCATATCCACATAATGATCCGTCTACATAAAATCTTTGACATTAAGAGACTTAATTAGCTGCCAAGTTAAGTCTTAATCAATACCAAATACTGGGAATTCAGTCTGAACTTTCCAATTACAGGAAACGAAACAAAGGCAATCATCTAGCGGTTACTATACGAGATTTTTGTGAGACAGAAAATCCTTTTAGTATTGCTTTATTTGTCTACTGTAAAACTTTGGTGTAATTTGGTAGAAGGTTACTCCTTTAAATTTATGGAAACTTTTTTTTTATGAAAATAGTAACCTACAATTATTGTTTGTAATAAAGGAATAAATTACACTCTTAAAACAAACACTCCCAATTTACCTCAGTCTGAGTGGATTTCACTCCTCCAGACTGGAAAATGCACTTCTCCTTTTGGAGTGGATCCTTTGTGTGTTAAACCTCCGACAGGATCACTCCAAACGAGTGATTTTAACTCAGTCTGAGAAAATATGCATGCCTTTAGTATGTCGAAAATGCACTTCTCCAACTGGAGTGGATTTCACTCTTTTGTTTTAAGAGTGTAGAATAGCTGTTCACTATAGTTGGTTCACAAATGATTAACATAATTAACCACCTAAAATATAATTTTCTTATAAGGTACACAGCTTAAAAAATTTGGTAGATTGGCCTTTGTGGTTGTCAGCTTTTTGGAGTATCGTTACACCACATAACATTACACCAAAAATCAATTTTACACTACAACCAGTAGCAGCTCTGGAAGCACATGCTATCACTGGTTTTACAGAGTACCGCTCCATTGAAGTTTTATAGTGTAGTGATATGAGGTGGCAGACACTGTTGATAACAATAATTATTATTTCATGAAAAGCCCCCCTTTTGGGATATACTTCTTTTGTGTAATACACATTTAAGATGCATATTTTTAAACAATTTAGTTTGCATTTATGCAATCGTTTATTTTAAGTTAAAGCAAAACTCTTGAAGAAGAAATATATTCATACTGATAAGTTTTTTTGTACTATATTTAGATCGCATGGCAAATTTGTACTATTTTATGTAACGGTAGAATGTCTAGTACATTGTATCAATTAACATGTTTAACGTAAATGTTTTTAATGTTGGTGCGATTTTTTTCAATACAAGGATTTTTAATTGAATTTGGATTCAATGTTTATTTAAAGGAAATTATTAAAATGGCTTTGAACTTTAAAAAAATGCACATTCAATATATTATACAAATGTCACTAACATTTGAAACTTATACTAACGTCATCAAAACCTCTTACAACTGGCAATTTAATAATAAGAATGAATAATTATTTAAATAAAAATCTAGAAAAAGATAGCTGTTATTTTATGATTTTATGGTTATACATAGTAGCTGTTATTTTATGGTTATAGTAGTATAAGAAGAAGAGAAAGGTTTTACCTATTGTTATCCTCGTGCGCGCTGTGGTCAGTGTTGCCTGTATCAAGTCAAGAGTAGTTGGTAAGTTGCGGTAGCTGACCACGGTGTAAATATGGCCCAAATAAGGAAGGTTGATGGTTGTCTTATTTAAGATCGATAGTATGGGGAGACTGAACATCTGGTGATAAAGACATAGAAGTGGGGACTTGGTTTCCATGGGAACCCCTTCAGAAAACGTCCCCCTTACCTTAAATTTAAAGGGTCCACTTGCAAAACTAACATTCTATTAAGTATAACTAAGATATATGGTCCGGCTTATTCGTTGGCGGTTTTGGAGGATTGTTAGTTCAATTTAGACCAGGTTGGCGATGAACGGACAGGGCCCTATATTTTAGTTATACTTTGGAGAATGTGAATTTTGCAACTAGATCCCTCATCTGAGATGGAGTAAATGAAGATGTTTTTTACATTATGAAGGGTATAAGTCAGTGTTTGAGATTGGTTTCTGAATTTTTTAGTTATTAATTTTTTTAATGAAAGAGCGGGGGTGTAGATTAAATTTCATTCCGTAATTTTTTTAATTTATATTTCTATATTTCCAAGATTGAGTAACGATTTTTTTTATACCATTAGACAAAATACATGCAAACAAAGATAATCAGTGAACAAAAAAGTCGTTCGAGACAAAAAGAAGAATCATCCGTTTTTGGAACTTGGACGGAAATCTATAATTTTTCTTTCATTGATTTCAACAATTTATAAAATTAAAATATTCATATTAAAAAGTTTCTAATATCTTTAAAAAGTTTCTAGCCAAACGACAGAGTCTTGTACAAATGAAAAAAAAATGCGCAATAGTAAAAAATACATTATTAAATGAGTGTTAAAAGGAAATGTACAAGTTATATTTAAAGTATTTCTACAATAATTTATTTAAATACTCTAGGTTTAAACTGATACCAAACTTAAAAATATTTGTTTGAAATAAATTTATCTCAAATAGAAGTAACATATATTTTAACGCGCGTATCCATAAATAGTCAACACAGAATAATAGACAAAACAATCGTTTTATTTTTTAACCAACCTAAACAGGGTTTAAGTCACTATTTCAAGAACTGCCGCATAAAACAAGAGTTTTTACATTGTGACCTAGAAAAATCAAATAGATAATTTAATTTGATTCTCAGCGCGATTTCAAACTTCTAGTGTCATTTTTATCTTACTAACTCAATTTAGAGAATGTTTTCTTGGAATCGGAATGACTCTTTAGGGCATCGTGGGGCTATCTGTAGTTCCTTCTTACTGCCTTTTTTTTAAACTGAACTTCGGGTGTTTTTACAAAAACAGTTTCGGTACTTTCTTTTCTTTCGTTGGTGAAGTTACGACTTTTCGGAAGAGTTTTACAATAGCAACTTCGGTTGTTTTTCGGAAAAATAGGTTTGTAATATGGAAACGTGTGCAGCATCAGTTATTCTATTTATTTGGATTAAAATTTTATTTTAAAATGGTCCCTAGAAGAATTTTAATATTTTTAACATATATACTCGCAACATTTTATCATTAACGATAACTGGTTATAATAGGAAAAAAGTTTAATTTAAATGATATATAAAGATAAATTTCTAATTAAATATATAGTAGAAAGTGCAAACTATTAAAAATATGTTTTTTTAAAGTATTTTAAGTAACGAATACACACATTTTTTAAGGAAATGGATAAAGAGCGAGAATGACAGCAGGTATCCAAAGCAAAGTGCCTCTGTGTTAATCCAATTGATAAAAAATATTTTCTATGACGCATTTCTCCTGCTGTACTGGCTGCCCCAGTGACGCAATCTTTAAGACGCTGGCTTTGGAGCTTCTGGGGTCGGGTTCGAATCCCGGTCAGGCATGGATGTTTGGAGACATGGATGTCAATAAATGTTGTTATTTGTCTATGTGTTATTCCTTTCTTTGTGACTGTAAAAATTCTTTCTGTGTCTGTCCCACTTGACGAAAGCTTATAAAAGGTTCTCCGAACAAGCACACAAGCTGGAATATAAATGAATCATACTATACCATCCTGCTGTACTGAATATTTTGACATAACAAATGTAGCCAACTTACATGTCTTTAATCCCAGTTTTTGAAATGGGTTCGAATTTTTTCAATCAACTATTCTACACAAAATATTCAAATCAATTTGAAATAGTGGTATTATAGAGAGTTTTAAAAATCAGCTACATTTATCAAACAAAACAAAACGTCCCCAATACAGCCGGAGAAAAGTATGGTATGGTATGGTACATATATATTCCAGCTTGTGTGCTTGTTCAGGGAACCGCTTTGGAGAAAAGTGATAGGACATAATTTTTTCCATTGGTTTAACACAGAAGCGCTTTATTTTGGAGACCCGAGGTCACGCAGCTCACGCGGCTAAGAAGTATTTTGTGATCGCAATTCGGGAATATATAACTAGTGTTGGAAATGCATGTATGATAGCATTGTTAAAAACAATTTCATTTAGGCTTTACTATTTTAGTTAACGGAAATTTTGGCTACACGTGACTGATAACCAAGCAGGGATATATTTGGTTTGTTTCAAGTTAATTACCTAAATTGTCTTATTACTAGTGCTTTATAAAGGATACTTCCATATAAACATCCCATTATAAACCTTTTCTTGCGACCTGTATAAGAGATTTGATTATACCTCGATATAGGTTGACCTCAATTGTACCTTACATGTGACCGGTAAGTGAGCAAGGGTATATTTGGCTTATTTCAAGTTAATTACCTAAATTATATTATTAATAGTTCTTTAGAAATGATACTTCCGTATAAAACATCCTAATATAAACCTTTTCTTGGGACCTTTATATAAAAACTGCGACTGTATCTAAATAAAGGTTGACCTCAAATGTGCGTAACATGTGACTGAAAGCCGAACAAAGGTATATTTGGTTTGTTTCAAGTTAATTACCTAAATTATCTTATAAATAGTGCTTTAGAAAGATACTTCCGCATAAACATCCGATTATAAACCTTTTCTTGAGACATTTATATAAGAAATTCAACTATATCTCAATATAGGTTGACCTCAAACGTGCGTCATTCGAATTATTCTAGTACATGAGAAAAGCACGTGAGACCAAAACGAAGCACATGGCTTTTATTAGAGAATAATGAGTATATTTGGGGAATTGAAAATGAATATTGATATCATTATCCTTTCGGATGAGGTTACTACTGCGTGATTTCTGCCGAGAATGGATATATTTGGTAGGAATAGACTTATTACGACCATCATTAATAGAATTTAAAGCCGATAGTTCATGGTCAAGTACCTATTCTTAATCCCAAAAATAAGGTAATTTTAACTCAATATAACGTCAGCACGCACGGCACGCGGAGTCTACCATTACAGGTCAACTAAAAATAAGAAAGATCTTTTGCTCAGCCGTATGGTATGGTATGATACATATATATTCCAGCTTGTGTGCTTGTTCAGAGAACCGCTTATAAGCTTTCGTCAAGTGGGACAGACATAGAAAGAAATTTTACAGTCACAAAGAAATGAATAACACATCTACAAATAACAAATTTATTGACTGTCACAAACATCCATACCTGACCGGGATTCGAACCCTACCTCAGCAGCTCCAAAGGCTAGTACACTAACCATTCAGCCACCGAGGCGGCTGCTCAGCCGTTAGATTTGCCATAAACAAGGGCTGGGGGGAGCCCTGTGGTCAGGGTCTCTATCTCCGGATCGGAAGGTTCTGCGATCGAGTCCTGGTCGCTGAAGACCCACCGAGTATATGCGGAGTACCTGCTCGTTAAATTTGTTGGGTCCGAAAGTCCTGTGGGCGGTCATTGCGCAGTTTCCCACGGGTTCAGGTCCCTGGAGACTATTTTCCTCTCCTTCAGGGACATGTCTAAATTGAGGAGGTGGCGCCCGATAGATGTCATCATCTGTCACGTATGTGTGTGTTGTGCCCGTCTCACTCTCTCAGAAATAACATTTTCATTTTTGACGATTCATGAATCCTCAAGCCTCATTTCGTTAATTTTGATAATTTTTTTCGTCAAACTATCGTGTGACTTTTGAGTAAACGCGAATCCTCAGTTTTACGATCTTGATTTGACGATTCTGTATCTTGATTTTGAGGAAACTGAATCTCATTGTTGTACTCACATGCTCAAAAATGACGAAATATTTCTTTAGATTAGACGACATTCAAATCCTCATAGAAATGACGATTCAAATGTCCTCACTTTGAGGAAAGGAAAACTCTGAGCATTTGCCAGTAAACGGATCGTCAAAATTAAAGAAAATTTCGTCGTTTTTGAGCATTAATTTTTTAGAGTGTACTTGACGAAGGTTTATAAGCGGGTCTGTGACCAAGCACACAAGCCTGAAAATATATGTATACCAACCAACCAACCATAAACAGCCTATTTTAGAAATTACTATATAACTCAATTTAAGTCTTCCACCAGAAATCCCTAACTATCCAACCCGTCAAAACAAGTTATTGTTTCGGTTAGAAATTTTCCACGGGCGGTGTTGCTTTGGTTAGAAATTTTCCGTGAACAATATATTTTTCCCCAATAACATCCTCTTGAATATCAACTTCTATAGAATAAAAATAGCGTCCTATTAATAAAAATGAGTTTATTTTCTAAATCGTGAAATTTTCGAGTATGTTTTTAATGGTTTGAAGCAATTGCATCCCGTCGTCATAGTAACCATTTATATATTCTTTTCTAAAGATAATGACTTAGGAATATGAGTTGCGTGAAACTTTTAAAGAATTTGTGTTTGTTTTCAGACCATTCGCTTTCTGTAAACAAAGGATTTTTTACTGTTTAAAAAATAAAGACGACAAGGAGGACACTATTTTTTTATCCTTATATTTCTCTTTTATCATTATAAGTGGGTATCCTTTTTGCTTTTATGGGTGACAAGATTTAACTTTAATGATAAACATGTCGAAAATTTAAATTAAGACTTTTTTTTAGTTCAAAAGAGGATTTTTCTGGGAATAAATCTTACTTTAAAGAAGCTGCTTCTATTTTTCAAGAGTAAGCTCTAAGTTTTATTTTCATGGAAATGTATTGCAAAAATATCAAAAACGTTTTATATTTAAATGTTCAAATGAATTTTCGAAAATCAATTACCAAAAATATTTTTAAATTACGGCTTATTTTACCGTAGGTGGGAATATTGTTAATTTAAAAGCAACTAATAAAAATACTCTGAAATTTAAAATTTGTATACTATAAAAAAAGTTTTTGAACTTTAGTTTAATATATTTCTGAAATTATACTACTATCAACCATAAGTTTAATGTTATTTACGATATTATATAGTCAACATTCAAAATTTTCACTCGTGAAACTGAAACTAAAAAAAATATACTTATTCAAAGTTCAGAAGTTCTTTATTAAAAACAAAACAACGAACACTTTCCGTCTTTCAATTAACACTCAACAATACAACTTTCAATTCGAGCTGTAGAGTAGTTTCAGACAGGAACGGAAATACGGATAAAT
Source organism: Hylyphantes graminicola (assembly GCA_023701765.1). Taxonomy (NCBI): domain Eukaryota; kingdom Metazoa; phylum Arthropoda; class Arachnida; order Araneae; family Linyphiidae; genus Hylyphantes; species Hylyphantes graminicola. The sequence continues at coordinate 28,094,568 of CM043122.1, forward strand.
GTTTGAAAACACAAAATTAAATTAGCACTCCCCAGAACATGTAGAAAACCAATAATATTCCTTTTTTCCCATAACATTACTTTCGTTACTTTATATTTCATATTATACGTAATTGAAATTAAAAATATATTATTGTTTTCTTTATACATATGAAATGCCTTTATTTATAAAATGCTAGATACTTTGAAATATACTTTACTCTAATACAAACCGTATCCTTTTGGCCTTATTTACCATTATTTCAAGATTTCACTGTTTTCCTTTTTTTTTCAAAAATAAAAGTCAAAAGCTTCTTTAAAAATATCAATTTATGTACATTAATAGAAGAAGGGTATATGCAAAAATTTTCTATCATAAAAATCAAACGTTTTTATGCATAGGTGCTTATTCAGAAATACCTTTCGTATTGGAAGTACCAATTTTACTTTCCATTATTTAGCTTAAAAGATTATTTTGAAACACGATTTATGAAAACTAAAAAAGGCATTTAACATTATTCGGTCAACAAAAGACATGATCAGATTACTTTTTCATTAGCAGCTCAATGATCTATTTGAAAAGGAAGAGGTTAATACATTTCAAGAAAGTAAATGGAAATGTTGTAATAGTAAATGGAAGAAAGGAATTAGTTCTACCTGTTACTCGAAACGAATAGGAACAGCTTTGTTCTTCAGTTTTCGGGACCCGGATAGCCGAGTGGTTTGTACCATTACACTCTCACAAATAACACTTTCATTTTTGACGATTCATGAATCCTCAAGCCTCATTTCGTTAATTTTGAGGATTGTTTCGTCAAACTATCACGTGACTTTTGAGTAAACGCGAATCCTCACTTTTACGATTGTGATTTGACGATTCTGTATCTTGATTTTGAGGAAACTGAATCTCATTGGTTGTACTCACATGCTCAAAAATGACGAAATATTTCTTTAGTTTAGACGACATTCAAATCCTCATGCAAATGACGATTCAAATATCCTCAATTTGAGGAAACGAAAACTCGGAGCATTTGCCAATAACTGAATCGTCAAAATTAAGGAAAATTTCGTCGTTTTTGAGCATTCATTTTTGAGAGTGTACGCTTGCAGTCTGCGCGCTGTGACGGGTGCGGGTTCGATTAACGCCTTCGCCCTGGCTGGGCGTATATTCCTTTCTCTGTGACAGTAAAAAATTCTTTCTGTGTCTGTCTTACTTGACAATGGTTTCATAAGAGGGTCTCTGATAAAGCACATAAGCCGAAATATATATTTACCTACCCATACACTACTTTCTCTTCAATATTCGAACGCCTATTTAGTTGCCAATTTCTTTCTTCCCATAACTTATCTTCTTTAAAGAAAAACTTTTTGATTTTCAATAAAACCATGTAAGCTGTATTCAGCTTTTTTTATCAATAGTTTTATGAGAATTTTTAGATTTCGTTCACTACATTCACATTTTTCTTAGGTCATTCATCAAAATAGGGCATACCTCACTTATTATTTTTTGGGAATTTAAAAGTGATTTAATTATTAAGTTTTTTTTCCTGGGATGTATAAACACACACATATATATACATACACATATAAACACATATATATCATTAGTAAAGATGTGGTCTTGTTCAGTTCCTTTTATTTTTTAAATTATAATTTAAAAAAATTCGCTGGTAATGGAGATGAGACTTTAGTAACGATTAATTACAGTTAGCGTGTATAGTTTACTAAATCTAACTACAAATAGTTAAATTGACAAAGAAAATTAGTTTAAATATGCCCAATATTCTAGTTTAAAAATATAGAATACCTCTGTTAATTATTTTAAGATATTTTGGGTTTTTGAAAACTTATTCACCATTTTAACTTATAAATTTATCATTTTAATGTTGCAATTTAATTTTCTAACACAGCCCATATGGATGGTAAAGGATATCTTTCTTATGTATTTCATGTTTGGACCAAAGTTACCTGCCCGGATTCTAATCAGGTCCCAATTTTTTAAAATAACACTATTTTTTCAATTTATATAATTTAACGAAATTGCTTACAAATTATTTCTAAAAGATCAATACTTAAAATGCATGGTGATTCCAAAGAGTTTAAATGGTTTTTGTAGCTTAATTTTTTCTTCTCTTGTAAAGGAACTAGAATGACAAAATGACAGTGAATGATTGATATATTACTGTATTATTCCGATTATTATATATTACTGTAAATTTCCGATGATTGTTTACACACACACAAATAACTTTTCTTCAATAAAATTGTGTTTCGTATAAGTTAATTTAAATAAGTTTAAAGAACAAAAAAATCTTGAGTTAACACGATTATAAGAACTTTACAAACAAAAACAAAGATTTTGGGGCTACAATAGTACATTTAGTTGAAGTATAAATATCAATAGTTGCAGAATATTCAGCCTCTCTAAATTTAATAGGGCGAGTTCTAATTTCAAGATCAATAATTGACTTTTTAAGACTATGAAAGACATAAGACGCAATAACAACACTGCCGCAGGCGGGTAAACAGCAGAAGCCACAACAATGGATTACACAGTTTTTGCTTTGAAATAATTAGTCATTCTCAATGTTTTACTATAGGATAGAATAATTGAGTTTGAACAACATATGGTCGAAGTCATTGTGCTAAGTTAGTTTACCTGCCCACGGCAGAATAGCATTGTTAGTTTGTCCCTTGAAAATGTGCTTTTTGATAAAGTTTATCTGAATAATCAAAATTTGAGAATAGGGAAGAAAATAGCCCTGGATAATTTATGTAGTAAAAATTAAGTTAAGGGAAATTCCATATGTGACGGAAAGACATTTTGAATTGTGATGGAAGTAAAACAATTACCACGAAGCTATTTTCAAAGGATAATTGTTTTTTTCAGTTTATATATTACTGTTAATGATTAAAAGATTATAAGAAAAGTTGAAGTTTTTAAAAAAATATTTTTTCTTTCATTTTTGACTAACTTCTTTTTGTATGACGAATGACATTTTTGCAACCACGACTGCATACTGGTACTTAAAAATGAAAATTTCTGTGAAATAACAAAATATTGAGTTTTTAAATCAATGCATTTATTAAATATGATATATAAGCTATGTAAAATTATAATACCTGTAACATGGTTTAAGTTATTAACTGTCATTTGACCAGACAGAATTACCGTGACGGAATGACTGAAAGTTTCATATATTTTATATTAAATTAAAAATGTGTAAAGTATTAAATTTAATATTTTTTTTATTATCTAGAATACTCATAAGATCTTAAATATTACATTATTTACATTTATTCACATGTGAAAGGTTTTTCAAACACAAAGAAACACGAGAAAACAAATTATTTTTTGGTCCACAAGGCATCTATCTTCTTTTTCGGGAAATGTGAATACTGTCCTTTATCGCCCCTACTCTCTTAAACCATAATTTGAAAGCTTGGAATATATTTTTAAACCTAATTAATAAATATTTTTAAAAAATGACATTTCAAAAAGTCGACACTTTCATGGAATTGCTCTTAAACAAAAAATAATTTAAAAAAGTTAAAGATTTGTTCGTAAAATTAATTGCACAAAAAAATACAATTATATTCAGAAATGAGAGTGTTAATGGTATAACACAAAGTCATCATTAATGGGCTAAATAAGCGCAAGCCACCTGATGTCACAAAATTCATTAACTCATACATAAGTCTTATTGCAATTTTCAATACAGGTAGCAGTTGAAATTCTCAATGGATGCTAATCAAACTATCTAATTTCGTGTTACTAAGAATTCCTCGATTGATCTAATTCAATTGACTAATTAAGTTAGTTGTTTTCTCGTTCTTAATTATTTATAATTTGACATTCAATTGTTCCTTCAATTCGGAATTTTTTGTATTGATTTCTCAAGTTCAACTCAATTGTAATGAAAATGAAAAGAGCTGTCCGTGGATAAATGAAAATAGATAAATATGTTGCAAAACGGAATTTTAGATTTTTTAAAAAAAACCTTTATCTTAGTTAAAGCCTTATTAAGTTAATTATTGTTTTAAATTGTATCTTTATTTTTAGTTATTGGCCTTGGTGGATAATTTGCACTTGCTAGTGAAAATTAGCCTGTTTTAGATGACGTGTTTGCATCCAGCTTACATTCCCGTACATGCATTCCTCATCTATCATGTGACATTGACTCACCAATAAAGGCTCGTGAAATAATTTCATTTTCATTCAGAATTTATGTTGCCACTCCAATCCTGAAACATGACTATGGTATTTTGATAGTTTACAAATCATTAGATAAACTAATACTAATATTAACCATCGGGAAGACGAGAGTTTCTGAGAGACACGCAATAAGTCAATTTATTGTAATACCTCAAAAGCAGAATATATTATGAATTCAAGATCTATATTTTCTCAATAACATTAATACGTGTCCGATAAGGAAGCGTTTCGAAATTCCAATGTTAAATTATGTATAGTTGCTGTGTGTACGGGTTTTATAGAATTGCAATTTTAAATGCATAGTTAGTCTTAATTTAATTTGTATGAATAAACAAAACATAATTTTACACTATTATATTCCATACCTTTTATGTTTCAAGAACTATTGATTAAAGATTAAATATAAAAAGGAAAAATTATTCTCGTATCTGCAAAACAAAGTTTCATCAGTTTTAGAAACGTTTCCGGTTTTATTAATTATAAATAATATTCGGGAGGCCCAGTTTTCCAGTTATTTCCTTTTTGCTTCTGTTTTTTTTATATATATTGATTAAAACAGGATAGACATTGTCTTCCTTGCTCTTTTAATTACAAAATGACATTGCTACTGAACCGAAAAGTGTAGTATTCGACATCAAGCATGTTGAGCTGGAAAAAATGCCCCGTACACAGGGTACATTTTCTCAGAAAGCCTAAATGTAAAGTTAACACATTTAAATAAAGTTCATTATCATCTGGATCACTATGAACTTGCCGCCCCGGTAGAGCAATCGTTAGGACGCTGGCCTTTGGAGCTGCTGGGGTCGAGTTCGAATCCCGGTCAGGCATGAATGTTTGTGACCGTCAATAAATGTTGTTATTTGTCTATATGTTATTGCTTTCTTTGTGACTGCAAAAATTCTTTCTGTGTCTGTCCAAGTTGACGAAAACTTATAAGCGGTTCTTTGAACAAGCACACAAGCTGGAATATATACGTGCCATACCATACCATACTAGGAACTTAAGCAAATTATGTGACTTCCCCTTTTATGGAGCTATAGGTTGCTCAAAATATTACTAAAAGATGCAAAATAAGTTGAGTTGTCACATGCACTAAAGTTTGGTAAGATTGCTTCAAATTTTATCAGCCAATTGTCTCCCCTATGAAAAATAACACGTTTTTTTTACATAAGTGTGCACAAGGGGTTTTGAATTATTATTCACATTTTTATTTTAGTTGTTTCACTTGCGTGAGTCTTAAAGCTGCACAAAAATGCCTATGGTATTTCTCAGATACGCTACACTGTAAAAATAAATTTGCAACAATACTCTCGTAAATCGCGAGCCTTCCTGGCTTTTTCAAGTTTACATCGTTTTTCTTGGTTTTTCAGGTTTCTCTCTTTTTTCAGGTCGCAGTTATGGAAGTGGTTTAAGGAATGAACCTAAAATTTAGTGAATCAAATCCTTCAGATACCACTTCAAGTCGCACGTAGTTTTAAAACAAGTAAAACGATTAGTGGGGACCTAATTACAGTTATATTCTAAAAACATTACAAATAAAAATTGGGCAACTCATCAGTCCAAAATTTCCCTGTAAGTTCTTAATTTTTTTTACAGTGTAGTATAAAATAAACTTTAAAAATGGGTAAATATTAAATTTATGTAGCAATAGTTCAACTATGATGCATAAATTCTTGAAAAAATGTGTTATGAACATCAAACAAATGGAGATATTAATGTTAAAAAAATACTTGGTTCTTTGGATACAAGAATAGTTTTATCATTTCGACTATTCATTCAGAAGAGTATTTTAGACATAAATGTTTTAGAGTATTAATGCACATTAAATTCGGACCAATAACACAATTAAAATTCGCATTACATCTGTAAAATGTGAGCAATCATCAAGTGTGCATGCTTAATTTACATAGCACGTTTTAAACGCTTATCCGGCAAACATCAAAGTAAGAAAAGAGATTTGATAAAAGTCTAGCAGTTCATAGCAGCGTTCTGCTTTTGCGATATTAAGTTAAATTCACCAAATTCAACAATGGCTTATCTCTCTAATACGCTTTCCTTCTTATGATGGTTAACTTTATGCGTAGAAAACACATGGAACAGTTGCTAAAATATTATTTGAGTAGATCCCTAATATTCTATTATTGAAATATAAAAAAAAATTCCATTAGACTTTCCATTGGAATTTTTTTAGCGTATCCAAGAAATAATTATTTTAACCTAATGAAACTTTTAAACAATAATATACTGTTTATCTTTTATTTTTTAAAACCCAAGTGTAGTTATCAAGACAGGTCAGTTGTAGTTGTACTCGTGTCTTTACAGAGCTTATAACTTCCAAATTCTAAATGAAAAATTAAATTTAATTGCTTCAAAATATTAGATTTAAAGAGGACCTAACAAAAAAAACTCTTTACATGTTTTAAAACTTGAACGGGCCAAGCAATAAAGTTTAGCCTCGTGTAAAATATATTGCTTGTCTTCAGTTATGTTTTTAGTATCAGTTTTTGAATAGGTTGTTTTCAATTATCATTACACTATTGCTACATGAGGGCTATTGGCGAAGGGCGTCGTATTTAAGAACCACAGTCGAGTGACGAGCTGACATCTGAGTAGGCACCCAACGCAACAGTTAAGGGCAAAATCGTGGTCGGCTTTGAGACTTTGGACCATACCTAACGTACACGCCCTCTACACGGGGCAGACATTTTTTACTGTACGGGTCGTTTATACGTCAGCAGTTATTTTAATCAATTCTTGACAATAAAACAAGAAGGGCAGAAAACTGTTTTCGCAATAAAAACTCCACTATTGTATGAGACGATCAGGCAAGTACACTGCTCGATTGCAATTAGAGATCAGTTCCTCTCATGGAAATGGAACTTTAATCTTCCTCGATTTTTCTTCATTCACTTAACAGAGAATGGAGCTGTCTTCTAGCTTTGCGAACGTGCCTGTTACGTTTTTCTGGGGTATTTAGGATGCTTTCTTTTAAAGGGATTTATTAAAAAGTTCGGTTTATATTGCTTTTAACTAATGCTCTTTTGCCTGCAGAAAGTCTCGAAAGAAGTATTTTAGCTTTGAATATGGTTTTTTGTCATTGTCTAGAAAGTCAGACACGTTTGAGAGCCATTCTTTTATGTTTACTTTCCACTCGAAATAAGTTAATTGAAAATGAGACTTTCCCTATTCAAGAAATATAAAATAAAATAGATTTTATTGTTTTCCACGCAAAGCGTTGAGTTATTTGTTGCAAGCACGCTATAAAGAGAACTTTTCAGCATTGAAATAAAGGTTTAACGGCTATATATTGCGGGAAGCACTCCATAAGTTTAAGACAGCTACTATTTACAACATTAAGTACAAGTGACACCATTTTATAGACAATTAATAACATTAATAATTTAAAATAGTAATATATGATTTTCATAACATTACGTTGTTGACTATTTTCTTACAATAAAGTTTCTTAACTTTTTCAATTTGTGGTAAATTAGTGATTTCAACATACTCCGGGCCCAGTAGCCGGGTTGTCAGAACATCGGACTCTCAAACAGAGGGTCCCACGTTCTAAACCCGGCCACATCCTTTTAATGGAATTGTTAGTAAATATAATAAAATCGAATTAGAGTTGAGGGGTTCCCCGAGTACACTGGGACAGACGTTAAATATGTGGAGTCCTAAGTTCATTACCGTACGATGTCGCTCGAGGTCCAGTTGGGTGTGAGATCAGGTGCTGAACTCGTCACTTGACTGCAGCTTCAAATTAATACGTAATTGGCTGTTTTAAAGCTCCTAAAGAAGGTTGGAAACAGATAGCCGGTAGCGATTAAATTACTAACATATATCCACAACCACCTATCGTTTAGTCTCTCGGTCTCGGAAGGTCCCGCGATCGAGTTACGATACCACTGAAAACCCACCGAGTATATTCCGAGTACGTGCTCGCTAAATCTGTGGGTCCGAAAGTTGTTGGCGGTCATTGCGTAGTTTCCCACGGGTACAGGTCCCTGGAGACTATTTCCTTCCCCTTTAGGGGTATGTCTAAGTTGCGGAGGTGGCGATAGATGGCAGCATTTGTCACGTATGTGCGTGTTGTGTCTGTCTTACTTGAAGAAGGTTTATAAGCGGGTCTCTGACCAAGCACACAAGCCAGAAAATATATGTCTACCAACCAACCATCCACAACCTCCACCAAACATTTAAGTAAGTGAAGCTTCTCGGGGGAGTTGAATCCCATAGTGTTTGCCGATCAAGCGGCGTAGTGGTTAAGGCATTGGCCTCTGGAGCTGCTGGGTCCGGGTTCAAATCCCGTTCAGGCATGGATGTTTGTGTTTGTCGAGTATATGCGGAGTTCGTGCTCGTAAAATCTGTTGGGTCCGAAAGTCCTGTGGGCGGTCATTGCGCAGTTTCCCATGGGTACAGGTCCCTGGAGAAAATTTCCCTCCCCTTTAGGGACATGTCTAAATTGCGGAGGTGGCGACAGATGGCAACATCTGTCATATGTGTTTGTTTGTGTCTTGTGTTGTCCTACTTGACGATGGTTTATAAGCGGGTCCTTGCGACCAAGCACACAAGCCTGAAAATATATGTCTCCAACCAACCAACCAACCCATAGTGTTAATAAATAACCTAAAAAACTTTTTCAAAACTACATTGATACTATTTTTTAAAGTTTAATGTAAAAACTTCTGAAAAATTACAGCACATTTTACGGTTAGGTTTTAGATAACTGTGCTGTATTGTTTGTTTTGCAGCAATTTGAGGTTTTCACGACGCCCGCAGAGTCACATGAACATCTTACTCCAACAGCGTTTAAACAGAGAAAATGGATGCATCCAATCACTGCCACTGAAGCAAACGTTTTTGCCAATACCACGCGATACGGGTGCAGGTTCGATTCCCACCTTCGCCCTGGGTGTACTTCCTTTCTTTGTGACAGTAAAACTCTTTCTGTGCCTGTCTAACTTGACGAAGGCTTACAAGCAGGTCTCTGAACAAGCACACAAGCTGGACTATACATGTATCAAACCATACCATACCATACCCTATAAATTTTACAACTTATGTAAATTTAACAGCACTGGGATTTTTATACAGTATTAACGACGTTATATGAAATTATTTAATTTTTTACTAACACCTTTATTAAACAGTAACTGGAAATTAGATTTCTGAACTTAATGCCATAATAATCATTTTTTAATTAAAATGTGACTCGAAGAATAAAAATCTGTTTGTTAATGAGCACATTTTTTACTCCCTTGCAATTAAAGTAAATGTAAAGCTCTTTAAAATCTAATTTATTATTACTTAAAAATTGTGTGAATATGTTGAGTAAAAAGAAAAAAGCTATTAATATTTTGTAAGAGATATTGCTTTAACAGCACATGTATTCTTATGCGGTATTAACGACGTTATATGAAATTATTTAATTTTTTACTAACACCTTTACTAAACAGTAACTGGAAATTAGATTTCTGAACTGAATGCCATAATAATCATTTTTTAATCAAAATATGACTCGAAGAATAAAAATCTGTTTGTTAATGAGCACATTTTTTACTCCCTTGCAATTAAAGTAAATGTAAGGCTCTTTAAAATCTAATTTATTATTACTTAAAAATTGCGTGAATATGTTGAGTAAAAAGAAGAAAGCTATTAATATTTTGTAAGAGATATGAGTGGGAACAAACTCCTCTGCTATTGAATTACTGTTCTTTCGAAAGGTGATAAAAGGAACAAGAAACTTCTTTTAAGTTGAGTAGTTAGACAAACATAGGATATTTAATTTTAAATAGAAAGTAAAAGTGGGTCTTTTTAGCCTAGTTTTAATGCACTAAATACTTTTTTAAATCTTTCTACAAATAAATTTATAGAATTATCAGCATGTGATGCGGTTAAAGTAATACTATATTTAAAGTTATAAAAATATAAATATAATTGCTAAATTATAATATTATATCCAATGATTTTACAAATTTTTTAACCCACGGCATTTTACTTATTTAAACGTGTAACTTTAAATTCACTAACTCTATTCCTTTTGGAAAGGCATAATACAATTTGTCATATTCTCCCCCCCCCCAAATATAAATAAATAATATATATTATTAAAATAAGTAAAAAATTATAGTCTATATTTATAAAAAGAATGTTAAATTAATGTAATACTAAAAAAATAAGGTAATGGAAGTTGCTAAAAAAATAATTAGCTTGTAATGTTTTTCAAAATTGCATCAAGCTTGTCACTAATTATCATTATTTTATTTTCCAACTTGGCTGCTTTATTCTCTGCGAAGCCATTGCAGACTCGACATATTCCCCAGAATAGGTAGCTTTTTTTTCTTATGACGCCATTTTGGTGACTCTCGCTACGGATTTCGACTCTCGGTTAACAATGAATCTGAGCTTTTTGTGGAGATGATAAAGTATTCCGAGATTTAATTTTGCCGAGAAAACAAAAGTCAATTAGGTACTCAATTGATATTTTGCTTGCCGCATAAACATTTGACATGCGTACCCACCATATTCTCATCCATAAAATATGGCGACTCAGCCAGGGCTCGAGCCAGTAAACTTGGGCGTATTAGGCAGACTGTAATACCTTTCAGCCAATGAGCCGCTATTTTTAGTTGGTTCTTTTCTTGAAAATATTCATAGTGCTTAACCATTTTTAAGTGTTCATTGAATTAATTTTAATAGCTTATAACTGCATACTTAAAACATAGATAACGTTACAAAATATATTATTAAGCTAAGATTTTAAATATAAATATTCAAATGAAGAGTTCATGAATTTTTTATTAACTGAAAACAAGTATTGCTTGAAATAATTTGGAGCTTATTAAATTTAATTCTTTTAATAAAATTGTATTTTAGCATTATATACTAGGATAATAGTTTAAATACAACCAGTTCTATGTATTAATGAAAAGAAAACCATCCATGCTAACACATTAGCAAAATAAATTTTTAAAAAAGATGTTTTTCAACGGAGTATGGGGCAGTAAGATAGGTTTTAATAGTTCCTCACTTTCGAAATACTAGTATTCAATGAGTAATCAATACCCAGGCAAATTTTATGTTCTCCTAACTGTCGAATAGATAAGCGCATCGCGACAAACTTTTTAGCGATATCACATCAGGTTGCGATAAATAAAAAGTGTAAAACGAGCTTTACCGGGAAATATCACATAGGAAGCAAATTAAAAAAATTCATATCTGTCTAATCACACCCAAAAATACTTTTAAATTACATTTTTTTCATTTAAATATTTTAATGTCAAACATAACGAAACTAATATAGTCCAAAGAATATTTGAATGATTTATGCGCTGAAATATTATGCTATTATTGAAGAATTTTAATAGATTGTCTGAGAGAGAGTATTTTAAAACATATAATGAATATTTTAGTTACCAAATGAGTTTTCTTGATTTAACATAAGCAAATTCTGAAATAATAATAATAATAATAAAAGAAATAGCATGTGACAGAAAAAATTCGATATAAATTATGATTTAGTTATTAATAGCCTATATATATTTTATTCATACTCAAAAAAGATAATTATTATTGCACAAAAAACGCACATTTTAGTATTGGCAGGGATGTATATAAATAATTAAGGCTTGACAGATAATAATTCCAGACTTCATTTTTATCACAATAGAATTTATAATAATATTTTGGAGGGAAAAATATATGAAAAGTTATTTATGCTTTATTAAAAAATAAATTCTAAACTTGTTATGAAAAGGATCCATCAAAAATTAATTCTTAGCATTGGAATGGAATTTTGTGTTAAAAATCAATAATTCTAACAATCCTTATAATGCAAACTATTGTCAGAAATAATTATAAAATACTTTTTCATATAATGCTATAACGATGATAATTTAATGGAGGATACGGCATCAACCAAAATATTTATTTCTATAAAATGCACAATAAAATAAAGTTAGGAACGATTCTGGGAAATTTTGGGCAACTGGCTGCCCAATTTATACCAGTAATGTTCCTATAAATATCTGAAAACTTCCATAAGAAACAATATCACTAAAGCCAGTAACTTTGCTGGAAATGTCATGAAAAAATTCAAATTGGATGCGCAAATCAGAAATTAACCACCATTTTTTTTTTTTTTGTTTCTCAGGTACGTGTTCCCCGAATCGACATCTACCCGGATTCGATCTACCAAACTTTACTTCCATTAACTAGACCACTTCCTAGCTGCCACGACCACGGTTTCTCAACAACGATACATTATTTTAAAATTTCCAATAATTTATGTCAAATGAGATTTCTTATGTTTCTTAGAAAAACCTAAAAATCTAATAAAGCGTTAAGATTTTTTTTACAATGTAAATCATTAGTAATTCTTAAACCTGTTTGGATATTCTGTCTCTCGCTAGGGCATACTAGGCTTATTTTAAACAAAAATATATTAAGCTAGTTGCAAGCTTTTAAAGCTACAGCTTACATCAGGAGAAAAGAAATCCTCAACAAATAAAATCAGATCCGATAACTTTAAAAAAAAATTGAATAAAAGGCTTGCTTTTGTAGTAAATCGATATTGTAATATAATTCCATCTTCAAATCCATACGTTTATCTACACAAAAGAGGAACAACCATATAAATCAAGTCACATGTGCCCTGAAAAACGTGCTTTTGAGTCCACGGGTTGGTTGTGATGTTGAAATATCATATGGAATCCACATTGGCCAATCACATTCGTTTATAAGCAACGTGAGTATACTACGTCTTTTTAAGCAAATAATCTATGAAACTAGTTACAAGCTTTTAAAGTTACAAATTAGATCAGGAGAAAATGAGGATGAAAAAATTAAACGGGAAAAAAGAACTCCCCAACATAAAATCAGATCCGATAACTTTTTTGAAAATCAATAAAAGGCTTTCTTTAGTAATTAATCGATGTTGTAATATATTTCCGTCTTCAAATTTATACTTTTATCTACATAAAAGAGGAACATCCATATAAATCAAGTAACTTTTAATAATTAATAACTGATTAGCTAACGGATGTAATTCAGTTACAACAGACTGGATTCTGTAGAAAACAAAGGAAGTTTAATCTGGGATAAAAGTTTGTCTTCGAACAAGCTTGAAAAGAGTTTTCAATAATTGAAAAGCTTGGTGGAAGAACGTGCTAAGTAACAAAAAGGTGAAAATGAGATAATGAGAGTTAAAGTTTTTAGTTTGCACTTAGATACGTAAAAAAACCGTAATTGCAAACGGCAAAAATATACATAACTTAAATTTTATGAAAAAGGGAAAATTTTTTATCTTTAAAGAATTAAATAACATGTTCATAGACATAGAAAACTCAATTTTACAAAAATGTCACTTAGCACGTTCTTCTACTAATCTCTTCAATTTCCTCAAATGATTAATCGTCAATGACTTATGATAACAATGAAAGGTTTTATTAGGAGAGTTCTAGTTTATTAACTAATTTTTGTATCGTAAATGATTAATTTTTATAAAAGTAACTCAATTTCAAGGACAAAATGCAAATGTAAGTTAGACGTCGTACATACAAATATATAGCAAAACAAACTTAAATAAAGCAACTAGGTTTGTTACAGAATCTATCACTTAAGCCGCTTCCACACAATATTTATGCTCACAGAAAACACACTATTTATACATCTCAGAAAGAAATACGCATAACAGGGACTTCTAATTTAAAATTTTAAAAGCCAAAATTAACTATTTTCATTAATATTCTTTCGCAAATTAAAAATTACTCATTATCGTTTGCTTAATTTTTTTTGAATAAAGATTTTTAAATAAATATCTTTAAGTCGCCTCAATTTAATTTATAGTTCGAAAAATATATAATTAGTAAAATTGATGCAGAATTATATCACATAAATAAATTTTCTTTTAAATGTTTTTAGCTTCCACATTACGTTTGTAACGTAAAAAGTGGAAAGTTTAATAATCGCTCAGTCCGTCTGACCGTCCATCACCCACTTTCACAGAACGAACCAAAAGTCGCACAAACAAGTGGGATGCGTCATTTTAAAGCAAAAAAATTGGGCTAGGTTACAACCCAAATTTCATTAAAAAATTAAAATTAATGTAGATTAAATTTTAGTTATTTAAATTTTAAATATACTTTCAATTTATATTTTGTAATAAAATTCGGGATGTAACCTAGCCCGATTTTTTTGCTTTAAAAATACGTATCCCACTTGTTTGTGCGACTTTTGGTTCGATCTATGAAAGTGGTTGACGGACGAATACATACTAGTGTATAAGATACATTATTTCACGAATTTTTGTTTCCATGAGTTTTGCCACTACATTAATTTGTTGTTATAAGTGAAACATAAATAAAAAAACGCATTACCATACCAGTTGAGTAGGGAGAAGGAAGAACGAAATTGTCACAAAATGTTTGGCAAATACTTCAATTAAAACTAATAAATTAAATCAAAATGTAAGTAAAGAAATGTTGTACCTTTTATTTGTAAAAAGTATCAATATAAGTATACTAATTGAGTTTAAATAGTGAAAGTGAACGATGTTTAAAACCTTTCCCGTTTATTCTATTGTATTTCATGAAGTATGTTTCTCAAAGACAAGGCTTGAAATAAAAAAAAGGTACAATTTAACTAATTGGAAAAAAAACATTTCAACCCAGTGGGATGTTTTGCTTGTGAGTAAGTGTAGGGGAAAAATGTATCCAAGTAATTAAGTAGAAAATTCAAAACCAATTTTTTCCCAACTTAAAAGTAGAAGAAAAAAATGGTAGTAGGAATTACTCCCCCCCCCCCCCCCATCACATTCTATGATAATCGAATTAAATTCTGTAAAGCTTGAAATATGTGATATTCAAAAATATTTTTTTAGATATACCAAACTTTTCTTTTGAATACCATTTATACAAAAAAATTCTTTTAGATTTTTATTTTGTGCTTGTTTTATGCTCTATTATTTTATAAAATTGGGAAACTTCGACAGTAAGTAAATGGTTAAGAATTTCAAAGTGGAGCAAATCAATGAATTAATAGAATATTAGTAAAACACATGTTGCAAAAATACTCAATTTATATCCGACTTAATTACTTCGCTTGTTTTTGAAATTAATTAAAATGTGCCAAAATTAAAAAATAATTTACTTTAAATTTAATAAAGTTTCAAGTAGAACTTCAACAGCCTGTTAAATATTGGTGGAGCTATCAATTTCAATTAAAAGATTGAATGAATTCAAACAAGTGCCAAGACAAAACAGTTTTGAATGCAAAATTGAAAACAGGATATTTTTAGAAAACTTAATTAAATTTCCTCGAAATATTCTGCGTCAAAGAAATTTAACTTTATTAAATGTTATTGTTCTACAGAATGTTTATTGGTAGAGTGAATTGTACTTTTATTAATTGTCTACAATACAGTTTGATGGTTTTGTGATTATTTGCATAATTCTCAAAATTAGGGGAGAACGGGGCTAGTTTTCCCATGGGGTAAGTTTTCCAACAGGCTTTATACAAGAAATGAGCCATTAGAAGGCACCAAATGGTTGCTTGTTTTATGAAGCAACCCGTTTTATGTCACCCACAAGAATTTTTGCTCAGTTGGAGCTGTAATATTCTCGCTAGAGCTGTTTTTGTGGTTTTTTCAACGTTGAGTGAATTTTCAAGCTTACATTCAAACATAAATCAAAAGTACTTTAATTAAACTTACAGCATTATCATTGCGTTTTCTCAAAGGTGACACCTCTCTCTACGTAACTATACATTTGTTTTCAAAATAATTTAAAATTTTACTCGTTAAGGTACTATTAAAGTTAATATATAATGACGGGGCATGTTTTCCAAAATATCAAGGGGTAAGATTTCCAACAATGTTTTGTTGAAAAAGTGCTTCACTTTTTTAATAAGTAAGCTTAATACTTCCAAAGCCAAATTATTTTTAACTTATTAACACGAAATGAAAAAAAGTTTTGCTCTAGATTCAAAATTGTATGCAAAGTAATGAAAAAGGAAGCTGAATGAACTCGTTGTATTCTGAAACAATATATGTCACTCTAAAAACTATCAGGCATGGATGTAACCTTTATGGCACCCATGGTGACCTTTAATGAAATTAGTTAAAATAGTTTCGTAACAAACTGCCTTTTTTGAAAAAAATATCTATATTCTGGGTTTACTCTTTTGAGATATTTTAGTTTGCAATTAATCTGCGTAAAAAATATAAAATGTTCCTTAAAAGTGTTAAATCTTTTTTCAAAGAAAGTTGGAAAATTTCCCCCATCAGTTTTTGGCCGTCTGGGAAAATTTATACCGTATACGGGGGATGTTTTCCAGCTCAACATGCTTGCTTTAACCACTTGCTGTCAAAAAGTATATTTAGTTTTTGGGAAAACAGTAATGCTAATTTGTAGATAAGCATGTGAGGAAGGCAATGACACCTTGTTTACTTAAAAGTAAATAAATGCAAAAAATATGCAATCAAAGAGAAGAAAACAGTTAAAACCTGCCCCGGTCTCCACTATTTGTACAAAATTTGTGGGATCTTGATGTCGAAAAAAAATATTTATCATACAACAGTTAAAAAGTTATTCCTTTTAAACAAATATTGGATACTTTATTGCTTTCAAGTTATTAAATAATCCGTTTAAAATACTACAGAACTCATAGATTTTAATATAACTCATAGCAATTGCATGGATGTAAATGATCTTAAATTTTATATATTTTTTCAATGAATGAGATGTGGATAATGTCATTAAAAAACTGTCGGCAAATAAAAGGGAATTTTCATATCACATGGGATAGGAATAGCATTAAAAACAGAAAAAAAATATTTTTCAGAATAAAAAACCCTTTTTTAGAAATTAAACTTAAAATTTTTAGATATATTTGGTAAATGTTCTTATTAAATTATCATTATGAAAATTATTATTCCGCAATTATTGTAATGAAAACGAAACATGTAATGCTTTTGTAACTATTTGAAGACTAAAATATTTTTTTTTATCCATTTTGAGTATAAGTTCTTATTCAATAAATGTAACAATTTTAATTATGAATTTTTCTTTTAATAGCATTTGATTCAATAAAATCTAAAAAAATTGAAACAAGTACAAATAAATATACTGTTAAAATATAATATAAAAACATTAAACAATACATAAAATGACTTACGAATGTGGGTATGATTTTCCATGATTAAATATATCCATCTTCAAGTATAGCTTTCAATTTAATATCGGAACATAACACTGTGCTTCAAACCATTTATAAAATGATGAAAATCTTTACAAATTTACGACAACTCTTTTGCAAAGTTTTGGAAATTGTAAGTGCAATTATGAATGAGTGCTTTCTTTTCTATATCTTCCAGTGTCCGTTAAATGTTAAAAAAGTAATAATCACACTTCCCCAGACTTACAACAACGGATATCCGGAGATAGTCTGACCCAAGAAGCTCATTTAATAGCAAATGCTTACTGGACTGATTAAACGTACTTTTATGTAATACAAACGCATTTTGATGGTAAACATTAAATAATGAATTCTAAGCTTTCTGAAGACTTTGATAGCACATTTGAACCGTTAAATGCACTTAGTGATTTTTTTAAAGTTCTTCTCTAAATAGTTATGATGAACTCAAGCTTAATTCAATCCAATGAAGTCTTGTACCGTAAGAATTCGCAGATGCTATTAAAATATTTCACACACTCCAATTTTTAAATGGAGAGTAAATTTAAAGAGAGGTAATTAAACTCAACATTATACTTAAACTACCACTGAGTTTATGAGTATAATACTATTCATATCTTTTATGTATCATGTCAGTATAAATTGAAAACGTTTTCAATCGAGCACATGTGGTTTTGATATTTGCTTGACGTTAAGCAGTCGTCTATTGTACAAATGTCAAGAAACATTTGTCTGATTTGTAAAGCAATATTATTTGTATTGGCAGAGTGTTTTGTATTTTCAAAATGATTTGTGTAGAAATAGATTTATTTTGTTTAATTCGGCATAGGCAACATAATCCTTATTTTTCTTATTTTTCCAAACTGCTCAGTATAACTTAAATTTTTGGTCACTATAAAATATATGTCAGTGTTTAAATTTGTAGTATTTTGAAAATATGATTGCATCGTATTTTTCACAAAATCTTTAGAAATAAATATTTTGCAGAAAAAAATCATGAATAAAAAATAATCTGTTTCCGAAACGGTTGACCTAGGAGCAGGATATTCTTCATATGATATATTAATATGTCGATTAGTATACACGAAATCACCTAGATAGTAATGCTCTGATTTATTTTTTAATATTTCAGAATGAAACTTTTTCTAAGTAAATATGATCTCGAAAAGGAATACCTCAAATAATTCTTTAAAAAAAATCTCTATAAAACGGTCTAAAAATTCGAAAACGCATGTTCTCTTATTTGAGAACAATGCTTTAGGAGCTATCATGAACCAATACAGTTCTCAAAAATAAAAACATTGTTCTTAAAGTTAGGATATTAGCGTTCCTGAATATCTTTTGATTTTTTTTCTTTTATGCTTTACATTTAAAACCATGAAGTACAAGCAAATATTTTTGATTCAAAGTATTTTTTCATCTTCAATAAGAATAATTTATTGTTATTAAATATATATTAAAATATTATTCAGGTGTATGGTATGGTATGGTATGATACATATATATTCCAGCTTGTGTGCTTGTTCATAGAACCGCTTATAAGCTTTCGTCAAGTGGGACAGACACAGAAAGAAATTTTACAGTCACAAAGAAATGAATAACACATAGACAAATAACAACATTTATTGACTTTCACAAACATCCATGCCTGACCGGGATTCGAGCCCGACCTCAGCAGCTCCAAAGGCTAGTACGCTAACCATTCAGCCACCGAGGCGGCTTATTCAGGTGTAGATTGCTGATCCACAGAAAAGCAAACGCTACTGCCATCTGTACTTAAAAAGGTTAAGTAATAAACACAGTAAGGGAAATAAGTTAAGGAATACATCAAAAATGAAAATTTGATTGTTTCACGTGACGTGAATCATTCCTTTCACTCCTAGATTTCATTAGCGGTTTCAGGGGTTTTAGGTATGACACGGTAAGCTCGTCCACTTCATTGGTTAACCCGTCGCGATCTTACTTTCGTTCCAGTGAATACATATTGCCACTCAAGACGTGAAACATGCCCATTAACACAAATAAAAAAATTCTTTAAGTACTAAAATAGCCTACTTTCTTGTTACTTAAATACTTACTGGAATTCTTATCGGAAAACAAGTAGGTTTGTAACCGTAAATGCTATAATTTAAACTTATTAAAACCAAAATAAACTATTTTCATTAATTTACTTTCGCAAAAAATTAATATTTTTTAGTCTTCTTAATTTATTTGTAGTTAAAAGAATAATTATTTAACATTTTTGCAGTTTGGAGTAGTTTCATGTTTTTTATTTTATTAAACAATAACATGAAACTGCCCCAAACTGCAAAAAAAGTACGAAATGTAAATTAAAACTAAAAACTAAACAGACTTTTATGCAAACAAATATATGTAATGCCTTGTCACTTTTATTTGTAAACAAATAGTGAATAATCAAAGAATCGTATTGTGCTACAGGTTATAACACCATTACAAACTGATTAATGATAAAAATAAATTGTACATCAAATAATATTTTTAAATAAAGTTGCTCATGCCATTGTTGATGTGGTAACAGTTATTCAATGACTTTCAATTAATTTTTTTATGATTATTCAAAAAGGAATCCGCCGACTGGCGATAGACAGTTATCCGTCCGGACCTACAGACAGACGGACAAAAAGTATTAAAGTTGGGACACTTATGTCATTCCTTTCCAACAAAAAAAAAAGAATTCTTAAAATCCGACGGATAGAACCGATTTTGGAAGGTATGGAAGAGACGGCCAGGCAGACGGACGGACATCAACAATCTGTCAATAATATATATTATTTTTAAATTAAGTTTCTCATACTCATACCATACTGTTGATGTGGAAACAGCTATTTAAATAACTTAAATTAAATTCTAATGCTAATATATAATGGGAAATTCGCCTACAAACAGTAGACAGATGTCCGCGGACGGACGTACGGACAAACGGGCATAAAGTGTGAAAGTTGGGTCTCTGGGTTCACATCTTTCTAATCAAAAAACGAATTTTTGAGATCCGACCAATATAACCGATTTTGGAAGGGTACTTACAGACGGACATTTCTTTTTTAAATTCTTTCGAATTAAAAAAAAAGTAGGCTAAAAACGTTTTGAATCAAAAAATTAAAAAATGTGTGCAAACATTTTACTAAAAATATATGTTATATATAGATTAAGCTCTCGTAAGCAAAAATTATTTTGTATAAAATATAAAATACTCTGTGGTTTATAAGCTCAAATATTTTGATGAAAAAAAATTAGTTAGAAAATAAAAGCTTATGACATTTTCTTAAAAATCACAACTGTTGCGAGTATGAAAAATTTACATTTGTTTCTCATAAAAAACTTTAAGTTATCAAAGTGTACTCTAAAGAATTTTAGACGAAGTGAAATACTAACTATATTTTACTTTTCGGACATGAAAGATATTATGTCACCCTGAGAAAATCAGCAATCATATAAATTAAATAAAGTGAAAGTTACTAGACATTTTATCATTTTACCAAGGAGAAAGATACATAAGTTGTACAAACATAAACGATGCTGCCATCTGTACATAAGATAGTTTACTAAAACAATTAACATGATTTTGAAATGCATCAACTTGATAAATATTGAAGACAGGAGGGGAAAATAATATATATAAATGAAGTGAGTTAATTGAAAAAACGAAAAAGGTTAACCGAAAGGACCATCCATGTCCGGATTCAGCCCCAAAGTCGAAAAATCTTGCCAAGTCAAAATGACGACAAATCTAGAATTTGACAAGTCTGTTGTTCAGAGGTTTTTCCAGAACTTCAGGCTTTTCCGAGGTAGTTTAAACGATATTAAAAATTCTAAAAAAAATTATAAAGTTGATTTTTTTACAAGTAACTGTTAATTTAAAAAAAATTAGAATTCACAATTAATTACAAAAAAGTGACATATTATTTACGCAGGGAATTTTGATTTTCTGAAATGTTTTGTGTCCTAAAAAAATTTTTGGAGTTTTTTTGTTTTAAAATACCATTTTATAATTATATAAGGACCAGTCAAATGGTATAATAGAAAAATGAAAACAAAATATGAATTTTTTCGTAAGTTACGCCCAATTGACATAAAAGTAAAAGTTATGGTAGAATTGCCCAGGTACGCGCATCTCTCCTAATTGGTTACTTCGATCTTTACATTTAATATTTTCTCTAGTTCTAAGGAGTTTTTTTAACGACCAACATAAAATTCGGTTTATTCTAAACATTTCTGCTAACTTTTCAAGTTTGTATTCAGTAAAACGTTTAGGGCTTGTTTTAATTTAGAATTATGTAAATTTGCAGTTATTTTGGCCATGACCGGACTCGAACCCTTCCGCATGCAAGGCGAACACCTAAAGGGAAAATGGGCGCGCTGGGTCGCGGGTCTCCAAAGCAGAGTGCATCAATGTTAATCCAATGGAGAAAAAACTATTTTATCTGCCACGATTTCTCCGGCTGTATTGAGTATTTTTACAAACGGATTTTTTATGTGATAAATGTAGCTGACTTAGGTCCCGACAATCCCTTTTTTAAAAATTAGTTCGATATATATTTTTTAAATTTTGAATGAATAATGGGGAACATTCATGTGATGTCACGCGGTTTTTTATGCTACTGCTCTTGAACCGCGTGCTAATGTTATCCTATACAGCTATCGAAACACGTGCTAATGTTTTCCTACTACTCAAACCTGTCTAACCGATTTTTTTTTTCATACAGCGATTTGGAATTGAAGCTCAGGTGGATATGGCGTGAATGTCC
Organism: Hylyphantes graminicola; assembly: GCA_023701765.1. Classification (NCBI taxonomy): domain Eukaryota; kingdom Metazoa; phylum Arthropoda; class Arachnida; order Araneae; family Linyphiidae; genus Hylyphantes; species Hylyphantes graminicola. The sequence continues at coordinate 28,116,722 of CM043122.1, forward strand.
CCCATTTTACAAAAAATATTCGAAGCAATTTTAAAAAATGGGATTATAGGGACCTGTAAGTTATCTACATTTATTGTTTAAAAAAAAAAGCTGGCGAAAATATTCAATACAGCAGGAGAAATGTGGCAGATAAAATAGTTTTTTTTTCTTATTGGGTTAACATTGAAGCACTTGAGTTTGGAGACCCCCGGTCCAGCGTATCCTTTCCCCCTTAACTGACTGGACTGGGGGTTTTGCTTCTACATGCCCTTACCTCGGTTATTATTCGGCGAAGCAGGATAAATATCTTATGGTGTTAGATCTTCATAATTATGTCATATTACGTATTTTACTTGAATTTATTAAAATTTTCTTGCAATTTCGCCCTAGTTTTATGCAGAGAATTTTTCTAAAGGTTTTAAGGTACCTCTTAAAAGATAAGGCCTCTTTTAAAGATTTTTAAGTACCTCTCTCATATGAGAAAGGGAGAGAGTCGCCTCTCCCCACGTATTTTATAGTAACAATCTTAATCAAACAACAAATTTCCCACCTTTAGTGTTGCTGAAGTCATTTATAGAAATTGTTGCAGTCATTTATAGTCATTTATTTTAATTTGCATTATACAAAATTAAAATAAGTTGAATATACTAAATTTTAAATTACGTCTCCATTGTATGACGTATTAGATGACGTTCAACTCTAAAATTCATTCCTATTATTCGAGTTTAAAAATAAAATTTATATTTAAAATTTTTGTTGAGCTAGTAAATAAAAATTCTGAAACATTTAAAACATCAATTTCTTCACTAAAAATATGTCCCTTTACCACCACACACCCATATATATTTTTCAACGAAGCGAAAATGGCGGAGGGCGAAGCTTTCTCTTCCGGATTTTATTTCCAAGCAACTCACTGCTAGACCTCGTCAGTCGAGGTTATGTGTGAATGTTATCGTATTATAATGGCGGAGAACGGTTTGTTGTGTCAAAAGAGCTATTTCTAGTGAAAATATTAATTTTTTATGGATGAATTAACGTTAAAAGTGAGTGATAGAAGCTAAAAAGAAAATTCAAGCATTTGTCTTGTTTCGTCTTATTTAAAATTAGTGCTCAGAAAGAAGTTGTTTTTTTCTTAGGAACTAACGCTTAAAGCGATGGCCGTGTTTCAGTGACCCCACATTTCTTCTGCATTTTAATACATAGAAAGTGTATTGTAAGTTTTGATTATCAAAAAGAATAGTTGTGATTTAATGTAGTGAAGTGAAACAATTAATTAATTATTAAGTGAAGTGAAACAATAGTGATTTAAATTTCTTGTTTCGGATTTGAAATCGCTCCTTTTTTTTTTAACTTCAAAGGGGCCTCCAAGACTGTTTGTAAACTGAATATCAGCTGTGCTCCTCTAAGCCTATCCCTTTTCAAATGTTTGTTGACATTTGTGGCAAAACATTAATTCCATTTCCAAGAACTTGACATTCAGTTTTTCCAAAAAGAAATACATATTTATGAAAAGAGGTATGTTCCGTAGTTTTATTTATTTAGTTTTTAATGCTTTTCTTTTATAAATATTGCAGGAACTAAGCATATGTTGAACACTACGTAAGGTAGAAAATTTTCGATCGGTCAAAGCATGTTTTTTTTTAATTATATATATTTTTTATAATTCTTCATTTTTACACATATATTCTGTCAAACAGGATATCATCGTATATTATGCAATATGCCTTGGTAATACATCCAGCTCGCTTTGTTTCGTTTTTGCTTTTTGGCACATATCCAAAATATTCAGTTTTTTGGTTTCGTATTTGAAACGAATGGTTTCGGCTCGTTTTTTAAACGTAATAGCTGTTCCGTAAAATGTTTATTTTATTTTTAACGTTTCGCTTTAAAGCAACTAAATGTTTTTGATTTTTGTTTTCGTTATTAAATATTAGTTTCGAAATCATTTGCTTGTGTTTACTTTAAGTTTAAAATATAGTATTTTTTAATTGTATAGGATTTCTATTGAGAGAGAAAACCACCTTTTTATAATAAAATTAAATATACTATTAAAAGTATTAGAGCTGTACCGATGGCGCTTTTTCCGATGGGCTGAGGCCGATTATTTACCGATTATTGTTCAAAAATGAAATTGGCCGATGTGATGATTTCTCTTTTCATCACCCGATTTCCGATGCCGGGAACAATAAAATAAAAAAAAAACATATTATACGAATTCGCTATTCTGATGTGAAAACAACTATATTAACTTTGAAAGCCGAAAACTAAATTTTAAAATTATCGGCGCGGATGCATCGGCGTAGCCCCACAAAAATGTTAAGTTATTCCGAATTTAAAAATAAAGTTCTATATGATAAAAATATTTTTATTTAAAATTAATTTCATTGTTTATTTGTTTTGTTTTGTATTGTTAACCCTCTAATGCATATTGTTACCGTTTGGTTACAAGTTACATAATCCACCTTATTCTATTAAAGTAGACCTCCCTCTCAACAAATTTGTGTTTTTATTTTTCATCTATTACATTCCATTTTAAAGTTTTAGTTAACAATAACCCTCATAGATCCAAAGACAGTAGTAAAAGTGTATTCAAAATTAAAGATTTAAGTTATTAACTGTTGCGAAATACGTTTTTGACAGTATTCAAAGTTTTATTATATTATTCTAAATACAAATAAATTGTTTTGAAAAATTAGTTGTAGTTAGAGAGGGTTATTTTGAAATATATATAGTAGTTTTCTAGTCATTATTATCAAAATTGGAATTTTGTAGTTGGATTTTGTAATATATGGAGAAAAAAAATTAAAAATTGAAATTATTTATGTTCTAATGCAGTTGATTTTTTTCAGTATTTTTCCCATAAAGTATGAGTATTAAAGATTCATATATATTTTTTCGGGATGAAAAAAAAATTCATGCATTAGAGGGTTAATTTAAGAATTTCTATTTCAGGTGTAATACTACATTTAGCACAGCTAATTTTGACTTTATACAAAGTTTAGATTTACCAATTATTTAAATTGTTTTTTTCTTTTAATTTTCCAAAATACCTTTTTTTAATAATTAGTTCAATATTATTTTTAAAATTTTATTTGTATTAGATAATCTATTTATGCTATTTCGTTTAAAAGATGATCCTGCCTATTTTATTTCATTGTTAATAATTTTTAAATCATATCGATATATTTGTAATAATGTTAATTGTTCATCATAAATTGTTTTGAAAACTTGCAATTGTTATGCTCATTCTTTTGAACTTGCTACTCATTTTTTGCATGTTCTCATCTGTTATATTTTCAGCTTTGAGTCGTATTTTCAGCAAGTATTTGTTGTAATTTCAACAACAGAATTGGCAAACACCTGGTTAGCCGTCATTTTAATTTGGGGAACATTTTTAAACTTGGCAACATATCTGAGCATTTTCCTTCATTAAAATATCATTTAATATAGAAATGATGTTTTTATTATTTTGTAGGTTAAATAGTTTAATTTTTAAATCCTATTCTTTCAAACTAATTTGAAGATTGCTACGTGTTTTATTTTTATCACACCCAGGGTTGCCAGTGGCGCCTAAAAGGAGACTATTTGCTACTATTTTCGACCCTCGGCGACTATGGCGACTTTTTTAGACAAAATCAAGCCAAAAGCAACTATTTTAAGCATTTTGTCAACTATTTTCAAGGATGGGCGACTTTTTCGATTTTTCCTCCAATTTTGAAACTTATTTTTTCAAGCATTTTTCCTCGAAAAATCTCCGGAAGGCCGCAACTACATTCCCAGAGTCATAAAATTTCTTCTAGCGTGAAATCGACGGAACTTCGTAGTATTACGATCACCGGAGTTACGGGATATTAGGATTGCTGGAGCTTCAGGATGTTAAAATCGCCGGAAGTTCGGGATGTTAAAATCGTCTTAAGTTCGGGATATTAAAATCGCCGGAGATTCGGGACATAAAAACCGGGATATTAGGATTGCTGGAGCTTCAGGATATTAAAATCGCCGCTGATTCGGTATATTAAAATCTCCAGAGCTTCAGGATGTTAAAATCGCCGGAAGTTCGGGATATTAAAATCCCCGGAGATTCGGGACATTAAAACCGCCGGAGATTCAGAATATTAAAATCGCCAGAGTTTTGGGATACCGAGATCGCCGGAAATTCGGGATATTAGGATCGCCGAAGTTTCGGGACATGAATATCGGCGGAGTTTCGGGATATTAAAATCGCCGAAGTATTAAAATCGGCGGAGTTTCGGGATATTAAAATCGCCGAAGTATTAAAATCGGCGGAGTTTCGGGATATTAAAATCGGCGGAGTTTCGGGATATTAAAATCGGCGGAGTTTCGGGATATTAAAATCGGCGGAGTTTCGGGATATTAAAATTGCCGCAGTTTTAAGATAGTGGGGTTACAGGAGTTTCGTGATGGTGGTAGGAATGAACAGAATTTTTCAAATATTTATGCTAAGAATTTTGATTTCGACTCACTCATGTGAAGTGTACCTAGAAAAAATATAAAAAGGTTTTCATTAAAAATGGTACATTTGGTTACATTATCTTGTATAAAATGTATGAATTGATTAGATTTTGGCTATTACTGTCATTTTTTAAAAATTATGTTTTGCTACCGAATTATTTGCTAGAAATGCAGTACATTTTGTAATAAGTACATTTAAGCATTTACAACTTATTGAAACAGGCAGGAAATGACATTAAAATGTTGTACTGTACTGACTGCAAAAAGCATGTCTGCTCCAGGTTCGAAATTACGGTTGATAGTCGCAAATCCTACAATTTTGCAATTAAAAAATTAAATTAGTTATTGCAACTAGTTTTCTGAAATGTCACTATGAACTTTTTTTAAATGAATTCTAAAAATCTTGCTGAAAATTATCTTAAAGTTGCAATTCGAAACAATATGAAATTTGTCAAAATTCTCTATACTGTGTGTATTTCCAAAAATTTAAGAACTCCACCTTTCCTAAAATTGCGAAACTCCGGTGATCCAAAAAATGTGCACAGTCTCCTAGATTTTTTTTTTAGTTAGTAGCATGAATTGCTCCTGAACTTTTGCATCCAATTTCTAACACTGGGTTTTCATACGTCTAGCGGCCGCTGAACGTAACGCTGGAAGCGCTTTGACCTCTAGCGATTCGACCTTTGGTTGGCGAGAATTTGGCGAGTGAGATTGTAGCGCGGCGATTTTATTCATTGTTTAAAATCAACTAGATTATGGATGACGAAATTTTGATTGCTGCTTGTGTTTTACATTTAGAGAGTTTAGATAATTATCTAGAGGTAATTAGAAAAAAATATAAAAAACGTCGTCGAAGATGGTGGATGATGGTGATTTAACTGTTTATACCATCTTTAAGGGACATGACTGTTTGAAAAACAAAAACAAAAAAAAAACACAGGACATGACTGTTTTTTTAACGGGGCATGACTGGTATCTTTGCTGCCGGTCCCTGCCCATTACTAATATTTTACGGGGAATTTTTTTTGTTTTTAAGTGTATAGGAAAGTGCATTTTTTTCTGGATTGTTTTTTTGATGACTGTCCTTTTCCGTACTTATATTTAAAACTTTTAATGCCGGAGTATTACTGATTAAAATCAGGTCAAATAAAAAAGTGTTTTCAGTATTGTCTGCCAAAAATTTAGAAATTATATGTATTAAAATAACTGATTAAGCTATTAACTCCAACCAGGTTTCAGTATTTTAATACAAAATCTTGTTTAAAAATTAATTGTATTGATTACGGGTAAGATATAAATAAGAGTTTCAATACTTTTATTAACATAGAAAGCATTTTATCATCAACATATTTTACAGTGTCAAATTTTGAATTTCATTCATTTATGTGATTGAATTTTATTTTATCAAAATATTGAATGCGTCCTGCTTTAAGTAAAAAAAATTAATAAGAAAAACTCAATACAATTCAATTCGATGTTTTACATACTTTTTCGAAGGATCACTTAAAAAAGAGATAACACGCCAATATGTTTGCTATTTTCCTTATGGCAACCTTTCCTTTGATCTTGACCAAAAAACCGACAAAAGTTGGGTTGGTGGCCTTGAGATCCAACTTCAGTGAGCTTTCGAATAAATACGCATAAAGCGGTTACCTTGAGATTCTCAAGGTAACCGCTCGAGCAAATTGCTAGACGTATATAACGCCGGTATAACTCTTGTCTGGTCACCTTAGATGGTGGAAGTGTTGATGTTTTGCAAGATTACGGGAGTAACATACGGTTTATGTGACAATAAGAATCTATATGTTTTAACTATTGGATTGCTGATCTTGGTTGCCATTATTCTTATTAAATTAGTAAAACTAGTTCATTAACTGAAGAAAAAGAACACTTCCACTTGTTTTGGACTTTTCTAAAGAATGCAAAAAAAAAATATTGTAGAATTTGACTACATGTGTATGCATACTGATAAGCTCTAAGGCACATTCTTTTAACTATTAATACAAAATTGGTGTTATTCTTTTCAGATTTTAGGCTAATTAAGTAAAGAGTTGCTCAAGGATGCAATCAAAGTTAAATCCATTATATATTGATCGAAGATTTAACTTTGATCTACACCGGTTTAATTCTGTTACCTAAATCTGGTGACATAAAAAAAAAACTTGAATTCTTGAAATCAATGCGAAAAGTTATGTGAAACTTTTCATTTAAATATGAAAACTGTTTAAAAAAACAATGAACATTAATTGTAAATCCTTTAATTTTTAATTATACATAGCGTATTTAAATTTTAGGCAACTGTTTTTGCTACTTTTTTGATAATCAGGAGACTATTTTTGCTACTATTTTGAAAATTATAGGCTACTAAAGCAACTAGTTTTTTCCTAAATTTGACTGGCAACCCTGCACACCTAAATTTAAAAATACAGCAATTTTTTTTTCAATCTGAAATGTTTAAACTTAGTTGATTTATTTGTTTGGTTTTAGTGAGTCCACCACTACTTAGCAATTCATTAACCCTGATTTATATATTTTTCTTGAAAACAAAATAAAAAGATGAAGGTATAACGAGGGTATAAATATTCTGTTAAATTTTTCAGAAATAAACATTCAATGCTTGAAAATTGTAAAATTAGTTGTTGATTGTACTTTTTCTTTATAAAATTAGTTGGTTGACTTGAGCCTTAAAAAAACATAGAAAAAATTTACTTTTCATACTGCACAGATCTACAAAATGTGTATTTTTTATTTGGCAGTTTACCTATTTAATTAAAATGAGTATAATCATATTGTATAAAGCTTTTTAGTTGACAAGGACTGCATATAGGTTGCTAAAAATGTCTTTCAAATTTTGAAATGAGTATATAAGAAAAATACATATTTTTTAATTGTTTTTATATTTATTCATTAAACTTTTCTTAATGAAAAGCAGAAAACCTGATTCAGAAAAAAAAATCCGAGTCTTTCAGCTCTTTATACCAAAGAAAAAGTTTTTTTTTATTGAATTTCTAGATTAACTTGAAAAATTATGAATTTGTTTAAATTGGATAATTTATCTAATTTAATAATAGTGTGCTGCCATCTGTTGTCTGTGTTTGAAGCAATGTTGTTTAAAAACTAACTAGATAAGAGAGAATTCATTAATTTTTAAAAATTGGCATGCAAGATAACTAAAAAAGTTCTCAATAGATCTTTATGAAATTTGGTATACATCTTCTATAAAGTATTAGCTTCTAGTACCTAAAAAAATGACAAATAAAATTAGCTTTTTTTACCCAAAAACCTTTGAAAAAAGGGTAAAAAAATCTAACTTTTTCATTCTGAGGCGTGCCAATTGATTATTTTTCAGCTCCTTTGTTATTATATTGGTTTAACTAGAATTAAAAATTTTGATTTCAGATCACCTAAGGTAGGCGAGTACCCAAAATTCTAAAATTTTTACTATTACTTTAATCTTTTCCAAATTTGGCATAGTGATTTCAAATATAATGAACAATGCTTTTTGGGAAATTTTTTTATTTAAATATAATTGATTTATTTTGAACAGTGTTTTTCAACTTAAAAAAGGGGTTTACGCTGACACTTCTAGTATAAAAAGTTTTGCATTAATTTACCTGAAATGTTTTACAGATGCTATTTCAATATATATCTGTGCCATGAACCTCTAACATCTGGTGTAAATATACAAGTTATTACCCTCCACACTAGGTTAATAACGTAAAAAGTGGAAGGTTTTATAATCGTGCAGTCAGTCCGTCCGTCTGTCACCCACTTTCACAGAAAGAACCAAAAGTCTCACAAACAAGTGGGATACGTCATTTTGAGGCAAAAAATCAGTTTAGGCTACATTCCAAATTTCATTAAAAAATTTTGATTAGAAGTTTATTTAAAATTTAAATAACTAAAAATTTAATCTACATTGAAATTACATGTGAATTCCATTATTATTCAATATTTTCACTGTTGCCATGACATCAAATGTACGAGAAACTTTATTTAAAATAAAAATAAAATTCTTGAAAAAATATTTATTTTTGTGTAATAATTCAATTTGGATTGTTGTAATAGCACAATAAAGTTATTTTGAAGGTTCATTATATATGAATGAAGAAAGATGCATAAAAAATTCTAAATTTGCATAAAAAGTATGCAAATTTTCGCTTTTATTTTTAAAGCAACAATTTTACTAATTTATTTTTCGAAGTGTAAACTTGTGACTGCAAAAAGATATTTATTAAAAAAAAATCCATCACTATTCTTCTAAGTTAAAAAAAAATAGCAGACGATTAAGATTAATTATCAAATCTGTAAAATAAGATTAAAGACAATTATTAATTTTTGGTTATAAAAGTTTGAATTAGAACTAGCCAAAGGCTATGTTTGGCGAATTTCTTTTTGAGGTGTTAGTGTGTTTTCTGTTGAGCGTAAAATCTTGTGTGAAAGCGGTGTGACAGATTCTGTAACAAACCAACTTGTTTTTTTTTAAATGTCCAAGTGTAAAGTTAATCGAAAAAAATCTTTTTTTTTGTGGTTCATTTATAACATTTTTCTTAATAACTTCTTTCGTGTAATTTATATGTAACTCTAGAAGGTCATTGCATGCATCAGTTCAAAACGAAGAATTTAACACATAATTAATGTTTATAGGATGAAAATTCAATGTGGTAGACTTGTTAGCGTGAACCTATTTTTTTAGTAGAAAAACACAGTTCAAAAAAAATAAATTATATTTAATTAAAAAAATATGCCTAAATAGTATTATTCATTATATTTGAAATCACTATGCCAAACTTGGAAAAGATTGAAGTAATAGTAAAAATTTTAGAATTTTGGGTATTCGCCTACCTTAAGGGGAGGCTAGATACTGTTGATTGATACTTTTTTTAGCAAGGGTCCCAGGAGATAAGTTACTGCAGACGCCATTTTGAAAGAACTAAAGCAAAAAAATCGGTTTTTATTTTATTTTAATGTAGAATGTATAAACACACTGACTTTTAAAACGATTCATGTATTCCTTTCCTTTTAATAACAGGTCTGAAAAACAATCAAATTCAGGCGGTTACATGTATTGTCCCCCTTAAGGCTGCTCATCAACCCCATACCCCATCCTCCTGCGATCAGGCTTGCTAATATTAAGTCTATGGGGAAAAAATGGTTTTTGTTCCAAAAAAAGTCAAGAAATTATAGGAATATTTTGATGTGGTTTTTTTTAGATTCATAAAACTCCAATAAAGTAGTGCTTTTAGAGGTTATTTTTTTAAAAACGCTACTTGCCTTTTTTTAATCGAAAAAATTTAGATTAAAAAAAAGTAAATAACGTTTTTAAAAAAATAACCTCTAAAAGCACTACTTTATTGGAGTTTTATGAATCTAAAAAAAACCACATCAAAATATTCCTATAATTTCTTGACTTTTTTTGGAACAAAAACCATTTTTTCCCCATAGACTTAACATTAGCAAGCCCGATCGAAGGAGGATGGTGTATGGGGGTGATGAGCAGCCTTAACAGGCTTGTCATCCGTATCCATTTATGATATCAAAAAGCACATTATTCGATTCTTCAAACTTTTTTCTATTAGAAAATATTTTTATTAATTCCGATAGATGTTAGCAATATTATTTTTCTAAAATTATGATCACAAACATGATGGTACCAAATGACATCACTGGAAATGAAAGGGTAAGTAAGAAAGAATGTAATGAAAGGTAGTAAAACAAATAAGATGGATTTTTTGAGTTGGTCAAAATTTATGGTGACATAAGCCTGGTGTATTGAAATCTTCTACATCACCATCTTCATTCATTCCTTTTATCAGCCAAGCTTGAAAATAGAATAGATGGATCCAGGAAATCCAGGAAATTTTCTTGATCATCATCGTCATTATCTTCTTCATCATCTTCTTCTTCATCTTCTGCATCATCTACTTCTTCGTCATCTAGTACTTCTTCATCATCTACTTCTTCATTGTCTTCTTCATCATAAAATTCATCATCTTCTTCATCATCTACTTCTTCATCATCTACTTCTTCATCATCTACTTCTTCATCATCTACTTCTTCATCATCTACTTCTTCATCATCTACTTCTTCATCGTCTTCTTCATCATCTTCTTCATCATCAAATTCATCATCTTCTTCATCATCAAATTCATCGTCTTCTTCATCATCTACTTCTTCTTCATCAACACCAGCTTCATCATCTTCATCAACTTCATCATCTTCTTCTTCATCAACTTCGTCAACTTGTTTATCATCAACTTCTTTATCATCAACTTCTTTATCGTCAACTTCTTTATCGTCAACTTCTTCATCGTCAACTTCTTCATCGTCAACTTCATTCCTTCTGGATGGTGCAGGTGCATTGGACTCCTGCTGTTGTACCAATTGGTCAGAAGAGACACGATGGTTATTATTTTCTCTTGGAAGTCCATTTAATAGATTTGATAGGACATTAAAGAGGCTTGGACCAGCTCCTTCCCTATTGTATTCATCTTTAATTTCAATATCATCTGTTGATGTATTTCTAAGAGCTTCAATGACTTGTGGAATCAAGATATGACCTCTAGTATTTATCAATCTTGCGACTTCTTCATCAGGATCTGTCAAATGAGAAGTAAGACTTTGGGTGCAATGAGGGCAGCGGGGTGGCAATGGGGTGGGAAGAGGTAATTCTGAGAGGAGATCTGTCAAACTTTGAACGCCTGCAAACGTTGTTATGGGTACACTAGGTCCGTCTTCATTCATTTTGTCTCTGTCAAGAGAGTTCTCATCAGCTGGTAATTTTTTCCGAAGTAGATGTAGATAGTAGTCAAATCTATGGGATTGAAACTCTGTAATAGATAAAGAAAACAATTTATGATAGTATCTTTTATTTTCTATTAGCTCTATAAGTCCTTTCTGATTACCTTTGTGCTGCTAAAAAACTAAGTGGAAAATGGTATTTTGACAAACATTGTGCATTTATTTACCCAGGTGATTTTAGCAGCAAAATTTTGCATTTTTGTAATATGTCTCAAATGTTTCAGCCAAAAAAACTTTTTGATTAACGCAATTACACTGAAAAAAGTTTGGTTGCAAAGTGCAACAGTAATGAAATCTAACTCTAACTCTCTATGGTGAAATATTGAAGCCCATTTTGTCTGGATTTGGATCAAATACATATGTTTACTTGTAAAGTTAAAGGAAATAGGCAGTAGAGAGTATTTCACCATAAAAGAGTTAAACTGGTTATATTGGCTGTTTAAAAATTATTCAGTTAAAAAGTATATTTCTGGACAGATCTATTTAAAACCCATTTAGTGTAATTTTTTGTAATTTTTTTTAACCATTGTAGTTCAATAATACATTATATTTCGATTATTATAAATGAATTTTTAGAAAATGTTCAATTTAACCCTTTACTGAGTTCATTCCTATCTATCAATTACCCTTGCCAATATTTTATGCGAGACCTGGCATGCATATAAATATATGTTTTGTTTTAATTTTTTTTGTTACTATATAATTAATTCGTAAAAAACTGAAATGGTTTGATAACAGTGGTTGCAGTCTTTGATTATTATTTTTTTAAAAAATACTATCTTTGTTTATCATGTATGAGAAATTACATATATCAAGGGTCAACATGTTTTTCATCAATGAATTTTAAAGACATTTGGCATTAAAAATTTTATTTTAATGGACTTTTCAAAAAAATACTAACAAAGCTTGTTTATGCATAAAATTTCACTAAATTAATATGACTCTCAGAAAATATAAAAAATAATTAAAAAGAAATACTTGCAAAGCTAATAACAACATGAATTTGTTTGAAAAATATGTTTACGTAAAGAATATATGTATGGGATTTTGCTGGGATTGCAAGAGGATACCTATCAAGTTAAACGTACATTGATAGTCAGGAATCGATACTTAATATTTTCAATAAACTCTGCATGTTCAATGGTGTTTTACCTTTTTTTTTTTAACACAAGAAAGCAATTGTGAAATGTTGGCACTTTAGGTCTTGTTTTTGTAAAACATAATAGTTATTAGCACCTTATTTAATGTTTAGCACCGTTTAATCACTTTACTACTAAAGAAATATAAAAAAGATATGGGATCAACCTTATATAATGTATGCTCAATTAAAAGTGTTATATTTTTACTTTTAAAGAACATAAGAACCTTTGTAATATTATTCTAAAATGCACCTTATTAAAGCATGTGCTTCAATTAAATTAAGGCTTCAATTAAATTAAAACATGTGCTTCAATTAAATTAATTAAATAAAAACCAAAAACTTTTTGACATTTTTTAAGTTTGTTTTTTAATAAAAATGCTCAGAGGCACATACTTTATTATATATATGTTCTTTAGGGGAGAGTGAAAACGAAAGCATTTTAGTGCAATAAGTTAAGTTTATTTTACCCAACAGAGAATAAATTCATGTTAAATGGAGTTTTAGTGAATTTTTATAATTTAATATAATTTAAATAATTTTTTTTACAGAACTATGAAGAGAATGAAGATCTATGCTTTTCATTTTTGGGATTCAATTAATCCACCAACTAACTGAGCGAACGGACAAAGTAACAAAGCAGAAATAAAAACATGATTTTTTGTGACCGTAAAAAACAATTTGGTAAACCAGGATCTCTTATACATTTTATAGGTAAGTTTACGGTCAATTTTTTTGTGAGTAGGTAGCTTCTTTTTTTATGCAATACTTCGATGTGCTTAGCTAGAAATATTCACTAAGTCACTTTTTATGCTATAATATTAGAGATATTTTGAAAAAATAATGAATACAATTACAAACAATGATAATTGGAATATTTTTTAACCAACAATTTATGTTACTCAACTATTCAGCCACAAAATTAACTAGTAATTTTGTTTTTCAATATATATATATATATATATATATATATATATATATATATATATATATATATATATATATATATATATATATATATATATATATATATATTAGGGTGTCCCTTATTTTACGAATTTTCAAAATCGAAAAGACGTACCCTCTCATTTTTTTCCTTTTATGTCAAAACACTCAGAAACGAAGTTTTATCTCATTCTGATATCGGGAACACGCGCCGCTTTTCTTTTGAAATTTGCAAAAAGTGCTAAAAAATCAAGTTTTTGCTCCATATCTCCAATTCTGTTAATCTAACGACAAAATGGTCAATGCAAAAGTTTTAAAATACACCTTTTTCTACAAGTTTTGTATTGACATAATTGTTCTACGAGTTACGGTTATCGAGATATATCGGAAAGAAGTGCGAACTTTTCCGGAAACTCGCAAAATGCTCCAATCCACTCACCATAGTAGGATATAGAATTAAGCACAACAGCACTTCATAAAAGTGTCTAAACCAAGTTTATTATACCTTAATATTCATAAAATAATTGCACATTTGTGTACTTAAAAGAAGAAGTACGAACAATCCATGCTAATGGATTTTTTGTATGGGCAGGGCCGTCACATGGGTACTGGAGCGAGGTGGTAACCCACAGCCCTTTTTTAAAGAAAAACAATGTTGGTTCGAGGCTACTAATATTAAAATGAAAAGATGAAATTGATTAAATCACAATATTAATATTTATTGATTATAATTTGGCTTTGTATACATAAAGAATACCATAAAACAAATGAATAAATTAAGTGAATTGAAAAGTTTTTAAACAAGTGCATTGCACCTCTAGCCCATTCTTCACGAGTGTTTGTTCAAACTTGTTAAATGGAGGACTTATTTATTGCTAATTCATCAGCGCAGTATTTAAGAGCTTCAGGTTTTGCCTACAGAATAGAAAACAGAGTCTTTTAGCACTCAACTAATATCTATCCAAAACCTGCTTCCAGTTTTGGGATAATTATGACCTTCCTTGCACGTTATTTCGGCAACGGCTTGCTTTTTGTATAAGTAAATAATAATACTTCCCTTGAATCTGATTCTTCATTTTGAATACCATAAAACGAACTATATACGATTTCCGGCATCAATGTCATTGTAGAAATTGACGATGAATGATGTCTTAGGCATTTTTTCCTCATTGGCAGCCCTGTTTTGCACACTCTTCTGTTTCTGCAAGTTTCCTAACAACTCTAGTTAAGCGGCAAGGCCTTCCTGGTTTTCCTTGTCTCATCAAAAACGCCTTACCTTCTTCAATCTTCAATATATTAAGTGCGTCTTAATATGCTATATCAAATAAGTTGTAGAAATTACTTTGAATCTCCACTCTTCGACTCCCGTAATTTCGAGTCTTATGGTATGGTATGATACATATATATTTCAGCTTGTGTGCTTGTTCATAGAACCGCTTATAAGCTTTCGTCCAGTGGGACAGACACAGAAAGAAATTTTACAGTCACAAGGAAATGAATAACACATAGACAAATAACAACATTTATTGATGGTCACAAACATCCATGCCTGACCGGGATTCGAACCCGACCTCAGCAGCTCCAAAGGCTAGTACACTAACCATTCAGCCACCGAGGCGGCATTTCGAGTCTTGTTATCATCTTTTTGCAAATCCTTTCCAAAATTTATAAAATTTCAAATGTTTTTCAAACAATTAAGCCAAACTTAGGTAGCAACTTTTTTCTTTAAATATTTTTTAAATACCACATCTAATCCCGATTCCACACTTTATTTTTGTTGTTAGTTTTAACAGGATTGGGGAAACCCATTGTTTTTCTTTTAAATAGCGATGTGGGTTACCGCCCCGCTCCAGTACCCACGTGACGGCCCTGCCTCTTACAAAAATCGATTAGCATGGATTGTTCGTACTTCGTATTTTAAGTACACAAATGTGCAATTATTTAATGAATATTAAGGTATAATAAAATTTGTTTAGACACTTTTATGAAGTGATGTTGTGCTTAATTCTATATCCTACTATGGTGAGTGGATTGGAGCATTTTGCGAGTTTCCGAAAAAGTTCGCTCTTCTTTCCGATTTATCTCGATAACCGTAACTCGTAGAACAGTTAAGTTAATACAAAACTTGTAGAAAAAGGTGTATTTTAAAACTTTTGCATTGACCATTTTGTCGTTAGATTAACAGAATTGGAGATATGGAGCAAAAACTTGATTTTTTAGCACTTTTTGCAAATTTCAAATGAAAAGCGGCGCGTGTTCCCAATATCAGAATAAGATAAAACTTTGTTTCTGAGTGTTTTGACATAAAAGGAAAAAAATGAGAGGGTACGTCTTTTCGATTACGAAAATTCGTAAAATAAGGGACACCCTAATATATATATATATATATATATATATATATATATATATATATATATATATATATATATACATATACATATTTCACTACTAATAAAGTAGGACATTGAATCAATGACATTTACTGATATTATGATGATAATGATAAGGTGGTCTGGTCTCTCAGAGTGGGGGAAAATCTTTTTGTGGGATCTATTTATAGCCCAAAAGCTTGTTCAAAACTCTCCTTCCTTCCTATTTTACCACATTAGTATTAGCTCCATTGGCTTCTATGTTAGTGTAGGGATTTAGGAAGGAAGGGCTGTTTTTAAAGCTACCTTTTTAGGATTGTGACATCTCAGAAAAGCTCGTTCAAAATCTCTCCTTTCTTCCTATTTCACCGCATTAGTATTATACCAATGAATATTTTCAAAGTCTCGTGTCCATTCAGTGCTTGGCCATGTAATCATATATAGGTAATGTTAATGTGGGTTTTAGGAAGGAAGAGTTTGTTTGTTAAAGCTACCTTTTTTCAAGGTCATCTTAAAACCTCGTTCAAAATCGTTCCTCCTTCCTATTTTACCACATTAGTATTATGCTATGACTTATTTTTATTTTTGCTAAGTCCCAAGTAGGGAGTATGTTTTTGTATTCCTTCATTGTAATTAGTTTCATATACATTTATTATTTTTAGTTTTAATAATATTATGTTAATTATGTTCCTTTTGTATTTCAGAATTCCTAGGTAGGGAGTATGTTACTTTTTTAATTGTTTTTCCTTTATTGTAATCAATATGTATACATTATGAATTTCAATGTCCGTCCTTGACTTTCAATTTCAGTTTTAGTTTGTCTTATTTATTGTCCCCAGTTTTATGGAGTATCCCTTAATAGAGACAGTTTCAGTTAAGGTTTGCATTTTTGTATTTATTTTTAGTTTTAATAATATTCTATTAAATATTCCCCTTTTTTTCCCCACAAGTTCCAGGTAGGGATAGCATGTTAATGTTAAAATCTTAATTATCACCTTTTTTAAGGAGTATATGTATTAGTGTATGACTCATCAATATTAATTAGGATCTGTTAGGAACCCTGATTTTCGTCACTGCCACCGGATGTATGGAGTATTTCTAATAAATTAGTTTCAGTTTCCATTAATAATTGTATATTTATTTGAATTGTTTTATTTTTATTAACAATTCAAATAAATTCAATTATGGCTGCTGTTGTTTTTCATTGTTATCAGATTTAGGGACTATTTTAATGAATTAGTTATTGTTTAATTTAAGCGTATATTTATTTTTAATTGTTTTGATTCTACCAATACGTTTTTGGTTATTGACACCGCTTTTACGGAGTATCTTATATTTTAATTTAAGATTAAGATTACATATATATGGTAGTTTAAGTTCAGTTTAAATGGTTGCCATCTTAAAGCATTGCCGTGGTGTATTTCTTATGCAGTTAAGAATTTCCTTGCATAGTTAAGTCTGGTGACGTTATTGTGAGGTGAAATTATGGTTTGAGTTTATTACTTATTGGAAGTAGTTGGTCGTAATAGTTATATAATGTGTATGGCGTGCTTTATCGCAAGTTACTTTGTAACAAGTGTCGTATAAATAGTGATTAGAGGTCATATTGTTTTTATTAGTTTGTTGTGTGCTTTCGACTTGTTACAATCTAACTATCTTTCTGTTGGTGAGTTGCTATTCTATATTTCTAATTTCTTTGGTCTAAATGCGCTCTGTCGTTTGTTGAAGGTATAAAGTGAATCAGATAATAAAATTGAAATATTTTATTAAAAGTTATAAATTGTTTATGTATTTTCCATAAGAATGGAAGATGCTTTTTCATCGATGAAAGCGGCGCATGACATTGGAATTTTTAATTGTTCACACATTAGTTCCTTTGATGGTAGTGTCTTTAATCTATTGACTATAACATAGGCCAATAGGTATTGAAGCGTTTTTAATTCACCTAAAAATAGACAGCCAATTAGGTTAATGTTATTTTCTAGGTTGTGTTAGTACCATTAAATATTATATATTACATTGTGGGTCATAGGTCTCCCATTCTTTCCAGTATGGTTTCCAGTACCTTGGTTTTTTTATGGTGTCGGCGGATCGTTTTGGCATCTGAAAATACATAATATCGATGTTCATATCAGTTCGATATATGTTTATGTTTGCAGTGACTTTTTTCTATCTATTATTTATTTACATACGGTGTTCGTCTGTTTTATCCGTTGCAGAGGTGTGCTATTCTTTCCTGATTAGTGGGTGTCTGTAATATGTATATAGCATATTATTTCATTTAAAAAAATGCTTAAATTAATTTTTAATTATCTCATATTGTTTATTACGTTGTGTATATTGCATAAGCCTCTTTTTTTTTTGATGGTGTAGCAGTGTATTTCATCATTGCAGCGGGTTCTGTCTAGGATTATCCAGCATATTCCGCAGTAGGTTACGGTACACATCTAATAGTATATATATGGGTTATTTAGTAGCATTTAATATGTGTTGTTAAATATAAATAGTAAATGTAGTCATTGTTACCTTTGGAGCGGGTGTTTGCGTTTGGGGGACACGTCTAGTCGTGTGCGATTTTCGGTGCGCTTTCTTTTATGTATGGAAAAAAGTGTTGCCAACTTGTATATTTGTGTCATCTGATCGTAAGTGTCACAATATCTCGATATGGTGTTTAGTATTTCCTCCAAAAGCTTGTTCAAAAACTCACCTTCCTTCCTCTTTCCCTACATTAGCATTGGGCCTATGGGCTCATATGTATGTAAATGTAATGTGGGGATTTAGGAAGGAAGGGCTGTTTTTAAAGCTACCTTTTTCAGGAAGTGTGACGTCAGCTGTGACGTCACAAAACGGAACTAGAATAAAAAAAGCAATTAGAAAAGGGAAGTTAAAAGCTTATATGAAATGGACTAACTTTATATACTACCACGACCCCTCTTCCTTCCTATTTAACCTCAACCCCACTCTGAGAGACTGACCCCTGATAGGAAGACGTCTTCCTATCAGGGGTCGGTCTCTCAGAGTGGGGTTGGGGTTAAATAGGAGGGAAGAGTGGTAGTTTGGTCAGGGTGGTCTGTGGTTAAATAGGAAGGAAGGGTATAAGTTTCAGTCAGTAATTGCTGATATCTACTTTGATCACCTAGATTTTAACTTTTTCTGAAAATGGATACTTTCTTCTGTTTTTCTCGAATAAAGTTTGAAAAATAGTAAATTAGGGCTAAGTAGACTTCCTCTACTATATAATATAATTCATTTGAATAGGATGACCAGATTTTTTCAAATGTTAATTCAATATACTCATGAAACAAAAATCCCCTCCCCCTCCATAGTTGTCTAAATATATAAATTCCAACCACTCGTATGCAATGTGTATAAAGCAAGAATACAAAAAAGTCTTTCATTAAAAATTGGAAGTTATAAATTGTTAATACTTTGCTATATAAATTTGTTTATACCTTGTTATATAAATTTGTTAATACTTTGTTATATAAATTTGTCAATACTTTGTTATATAAATTTGTTAATACTTTGCATTATCATTTATATAGTATTTTTTTGTTTTAGTTCCAATGTCATGTCTTCTGTACTATCACGTTAAGTGGAAAAATATGGGTTAATTGCTATTAACCCTTATTTCCTTAATGAAACTCAAGTGAAATGTAAGTTTTAATTTATCAAGTTACTTCTTATTTGGGGGAGGGGGGGTTTACTATTAGGTAACTACAAATTTGGCAAAAAATGGCAATTGCAAAGAAAAATTCTAGTAGGGCTTAAGTCCATAACATACTAAAACTGTAAAAGATAACTCACAGGTGTTACTTACAATTTCCAAATAATTATTTTTTAACATTTGTTGAATTTTTTTTGAAAAAGGAAGATATAGGTAAGTTATTTAAAATTTGTAAATGGCACTAGAATAAAATTTAATTCATACATTTAAAGTAATTATTACAATTTTTCATATTTCGTAGAAAAGCATTAATTTGAATTTCTCTTGAATTAGCTAAATTTCAGTTACCTTAGTTGTAGTGTTCGCCCTATGGATTTTGATTCTCTATTTTATTAGTTATAGTTGTAGGTTAAATTGCACTTTAATTAAAATTTATTTCTTTTATTCATAAGTTATGTATGTACATTTTCTCCCCATTACTAGTAGCAATTTTCTATCGGCAAGTTATCATCTTTCTTTGCCTTGAGATTTCAATTGCTGTTTTTCAGTTGAAAATTGACCAGAAAATCGAAAATAGATCTTCTGTATTCGCTGTCCAGTATTCTGTAAATGAATTGTCAAATGTAAAAAAAAGGTCAAGCGGTTTTAGAGAACTATTGAAAATTTTCTATGGATTTAACCTCTTTTTATGTTTAACAATTAAAATAAATTGAACTGATGGAATTCTGATCAAAAATCTAAAAAGAATCAAATAATTAATCTAAAAAAATGATTGTTTCATAAAATTTTGAACACTTTCGGAACATTTATTGCTAATATCCTTAAAGAATTTCATCTTTATACACACTGCTAGTTAATAAACTCAATATCATAGGCTGTGGGGCTATGACTAATGGGTATTATTAGAGAATTTTCGATTAAGCTTGATAATACAACAAACTTTTAATTAGTTGTTCCATTATACTGAAAACAAAATATACCGAAACAAAAGTTAAAAAAATTATTAAAAAAATTATAGTTTATAAAATTCATGTATCCTGTGACAAAAAAATTAGAAAAACAAGTGATGGTAATTGTAACTGTAGCTTTCAAAATATTATAATTAATGACTTAAAAGCAAAATAAATAAATGGAAATACAGTATAACTTCTATAACAGATAACCTCTATTAGCGACTACCTCAACAAACAGGCAATTTTCCAAAGCACGGATTTTTTTTCTTGTATGCTTAATGCTAAAAATACTCATTGAACAGACCATACCTCTGGTTACGACTGTTATGCATTAATTATCTTAAATTAATAATATTGTTTGGAAAAACTAAATTAGTTATTAATTAAACTGAAAACTCCATTGAATATACTTTGACAGAACGCCTTAATTATATTATTTATTGCCGATGATCACAAAACTCAACTACAAAAGCTACTTTGGATTTATACAAAGCAAGCAAACAAGTACGCTGCTATTAGCGACTAGACAAACATCCGGTTTCTCTGTTGCCAACCGAGAGTACATAACATTGAGTTCATAACATTCTCCCGCATTGCAATTTTAAAAATACAGAAAACAAAAATTGCAACAGTCTTTTATAGTTCATGTATAAGTTCTTTAATGAGTCCAAACACAAGAAACTTTTACTGTTCTGCCGAGCTTGGTCACTCGTATGGCACTGGGTGTATCTTGGTCCGGTGCTGTCCTTTCAAGTGGTTGCTCAGTCATCTCCAGAGGTTGCTCAGCCATCTCCAGAGGTTGCTCAGCCATCTCCAGAGGTTGCTCAGCCATCTCCAGAGGTTGCTCAGCCATCTCCAGAGGTTGCTCAGCCATCTCCAGAGGTTGCTCAGCCATCTCCAGAGGTTGTTCAGCCATCTCCAGAGGTTGCTCACCCATCTCCAGAAGTTGCTCAGCCATCTCCATCAGATACAACCGCTCTTTGAAGTCTTCACTCTGGCGACTTGAGCATAGCCATCTGCTCCAGGATAAACTTCGACAACTTCGAGGCCAGTTGATACGTTTAGTGTCCGAACCTACCAAGTTGACGTCTCCGACTTTTAGGGTATCTTCTCTATGCTTACCATGGTGAACCATTCGAGCCAAATATTCACTTCGAAAATCTTGAGCGCAAGTCCAGGCAAAGGTTTTGGGATCTATCAAAGCCTTTTGTTACAACTTTCACTATCCATAACATCTAAGCCAGGAACGTCAGTTTGTGGAATATGGTGTCAAGGGCCTTAAACTTGCTGGTGTCAAGGGCCTTAAACTGTCTGCTTCATCACTGATTTATGTTAGTGGTCTCAAATTGATAGTTGCTTCGCAATCACATAAAATTTTTTCCAATTCTATGTAGTTTACTGTTGACCTTCTTAGAGCTCTTCTCAACAGCTCTTTAACCATTCGCATTATCCTCTCCCAACATCCTCCCCACCATTGGGTAGCTGGCGGATTGAAATTCCAATTAATTTTCTGCACAGGCGAAAAGGCCGTAATTTCATTCCAGTTCAGAACTTTTAAAGCGTTAATAACTCCTTCAAAGTTGGCCGTTGTTGGTATAAATGACACTTACTCTTCCCCTGCAGGCCACTAATCTTCGGAGAGCCATAAGGAAAGATTCTGTTGAAAGAGAGTTCACCAGCTCAAAATGCACAGCCCGGTAAATGGCACAAGTGAAGATCTCTATCCAACACTTTTCTTCCGTTAGTAAATATAAGTGACCCGCCAAATCAATACCAGTTACTTCAAAAACTGCAGTGTTTTTCACAGGATCATTTGGCAAAGGAGGTAATTGACATGACTATTTAATATATCCTCACAGTCACTTTTAATGGATATCCAATCATTTCTATATTTTTCTGCAGAATCAAATGCCCTTTCAAAAGCGTTTTGGTCAAATGGATCTTGACTTAAATAAATTTCTTTTATTTCTTCATCCATTTTGATGTTTTCGTCAAACGGATCTTTACTTAAATAAATTTCTTTTATTTCTTCATCCATTTTAAAAACCCTTCTTCAAAAATGTTTAATATTTTACGTACTTCACTGTCCTCCTTGTTTTTTTTCTATCAAACATTTTGCTTCATATGCCGCATTCTTAAAAGCTCGTCGTATTTGAGTTCTATCCCTGCTTAATTTTTCCATTTTCAACGCAAGTTAAAAGTTTCGTACGGACGCCATAAATGTTCGGAAAAGCTAAAATTAATTATTAATCAGGTTCAAAACTGTGTCGATATTCTTTGGCAGAATTTCTTAATTATTATTTATTGCGCTAATCACAAAACTGAACTACAAAAGCTACTTTCGATTTATACAAAGCAAGCAAATAAGCACGCTGCCATTAGTATCGAGTTAATTACATTACAACTGTTATGTATTAATTATCATAAATTAATAATGATACAGTTAGAGGGCTGTGCATTTAGAGTAACTTTTATCTGTTATTTTTAACCATGCATCAATAACTTTCCTGTCATCACTCGAATTTTTCATTTATAATTATGCTGTGATAATTTTTAATATTTAATTTTCATATTTAATAGGATGTCTAGATATTTAAAAAACACCATGTCTACGATAACATTTCATAAACTTGTCTTAATTTAAGTTGCCTACCAAGCTCATCTATTTATTTTTTTATTTTTGGAACTGTCATCACGCAACATACCTGCCCATTAATTCTTTTGGTATAAAGGGCAAAGGACTTCTTATTTGGGTGTACTCTTTTATTGCTTCGAGAGAATGTTCTTTTATGAAGAGTCTTCTGTTCTTATATAACGTTGGTGGGTTTTTGGTAGATGAAAACAACACTCCTGTTTTTATAACTGCAATGTTATCATCAATGAAAAATACTGCCGTTTCCTATTTATTCGTGGGGTAGAATTCCCAGCCATATCTCATCTATTGCACCTTTTGTCAGTTTGTAAAAAGTTATTATTTCGGGCTTTTTTCTTCTCCAGTATAAGTGTCTATACTATTACCATTATGTACAGTTCACAAAACAGTAGAACCTCGATAATCCTTCCTCTTTTTTTTCTGGGACTCTCAGTTAACCAGTTGTCCCTAAAAGTCAACATAAATTTTTTTTTCTTTAACTATGCAGTTACTAATTATTCACAAAAGAAACCAGTCTCAGAACCACAGCTATTTCAAAGTGGGAATTCTTGGCGATACTTTAATCCCCAAACTTCTGATACTCATAAATTGGTAATCTAGGGCAAATCTGAAATAGGAATTCTTAGATGATTCTGAAATTGTAAAATTGCGACGTTCACAAACTCTGGAAAAGGATGTGATTTTAAAAAACTTTAAAAAGTAAAAGAACATTTTCTATTTCTAAATTGCTAGACTCCACAGGATATCTATTATAAAACCAAAACAAAAGCATTACTAGCAGAACTCTGCTCAGATGTTGAAAAAATAAGAATAGAAACTATGAATGTTTTAGCACTTTTTTCCAGGAAATCTTGGTTTCAGAGATAATTTAACACTAAAATTCAATGCTAACAACTACAAAACTAGTGCAGATTTTGTGTGATGGCGAATTTGAAATCTGCAGTGCTTCTTTGTACCATGAATTTCATAATTTTAGAAAAAATCTCCATTATCCAGAATTTTTGAATATCCTACCTACTTCTTTCAAATTAGATTGGATAATCAAGGTTCTACTTTAAAATTTTGACACGTATTTTTCTTAGATGCATAGGATATCAGTGACGTACCCTCTAAAAATATGAATGGACTTCTCTTTGTTTCCCTGTTGCAAATTGTGCCGGAAATTCCGGTTTGTGTTTTCTCATGGTTCTTACTTACTTCACTTGTGTTCTTGTGTTTTCTCATGGTTCTTACTTAGTGTGGTGCTACATAGTTTTTCAGGCATCAATTTTTCAATTCTGTCCAATTTAATTTTTAAAAAAAATATTCTTTGTATAATTCACAATCTTAAAATAGCCAACTATTATTTTCCAAGAATCAATAAGTGATAATACATATCTTGCTTCAACCTGGTAAATTTGTTTTAACAGGCGGCAGGGATTCTCATATTTCGGCGGAATTGATTTTTTTTTCTATTTTGTGGTATTGTCTTTAGCTTCAATGTATTCTTCAGTTGAGTTTTCATTGTCTTCTTCATCAGCGAGATCACTGGCTACTGGTATTGCCATTTTTATATTTGAATAGAGGATGCTATCCTTTGGAAAGTTTTTGAAAAATCTCAGTAGGATCAAGCAAATTGAAAACTAATGCTACTAGCCCTAGTAGCATTTATTCTCGAAATGCGCTCAAATTAAGCTAACTCATCGGTGATAACATCTACAATCCAAACATTCATGAGATGACATTGGCAATCCGTGAACGAAAACCCATCGATAAGTCATTGATTTGATATCAGTCAAAGGTGAAAATTCGATCTACGCAATTTAACCAGAAAATTATAACAAATCAATATCGCAATTGATAAGAAAAAAATTTATATTTCCTATTTCAGTATTAATTGGGTCTAATAAGTTTTAAAACTTAATTTACCAAAAAAATAATGTTCAAACTTCATTTTTCACATATTTTATACTTCCATGATTAATTTTTGTTTAACTTAAATAAAATATATTTTAGAATAAAAATTGTTCCAAAATAAGTTTGTACAATTCCAACAATTTATAATACGAATAAGCTGTAATTTTTTTAAATAAAAAACATATAAAAACTCATTTGGCGTCAAACTTTTCAATTAGTAAGTTGCTAACAGTTCTTTTGAAATTTAGCATATTTCTATTAGTGTTGTTGACTTAAACAAAGTAGTCTTTAAAAAGAATTTCCAATAACAATAAAAAATAATTAATTAATCATTAACATAATAAAACCCTCATTTAACTAACCTCCTTTTGAACACTTTAACTTGACGCTTACACTCTGCAAGTTACCATGGCGGGGTCTACTAATCTGCTTGATGGCTCTGTCCTGTGCCTGCCGTTTGAGATTTACCATCATTCAGCGATAATAGGGTTCTGAATGCCAATTGAATTACAGTACAGTCCCGATTATCCGAGCCCCGATTATCCGATTTTCCGCTTTAACCGAGCTTTGAAATATTTCTAGGATTTTTCCGATGACTACCGAAACAAATTCTGAACAGAGCATGATCTCACAAAGAAATCCAACAATAATTCCCCCCTTTACTTTTCTTACATTGCTGCCGAGAAACGCCAAAATAACATAAAACAAAAAAAAACAAGAAAGATTTTTTTTTAATTGTAAGAACTATTGCAGTGTCCTGCATATGAATTGCACGTAATCTGTATAACATTTGTACTTGTTAAAATATACACTTAGACATACAGAATTGTTTTATTTAAATGTTTCGCTTTAACCGAGTTTTTCGGTTATCCGAGTTAGTCGCGGTCCACATTAACTCGGATAATCGGGGTTCTACTTATTCTAATTGACGGCCAGAAAATATTAGTGACAGCATCTCATGTAAAACTTTTGTACTAAATTTTCGTAAACTGTTAGTATTTGATCAGAAAGTGTACCAAATTTTATTAGACGATGGGTTTTCGATAACTACTTAAATGGGATTCGAATTTAATTCCTTATTAATTTCTTTTAAATGTTTGATCAGAATTTCATCGGTAAAATTGATTGAGGAATGATCGCTCCAGCGGGGCATAACCGATCATTTATATAATATGTAATGGGCAATTTTCGATGGATATCCAGTATTAGAATTCTCACCAGCAAAAGATGAACATTTGTTTTTTGGCTGAAAAAAATTGCTACTAACGAGGGTAGTTTATTTTTACAAGTGCATAGAAATAAGATAACGGATAAGACAACTTTTTAAATGTATTTTTAAATTTTAGCATTTGTGTTTACTTGCTTGGATTTAATAAAGATTGTATGTATAGATATATATTTTAAAAGTAAAATTATTCTTATGATGTTTTCATTTATGCAGACTTAAGGGGGGATCATAGTTAACAAAAACCAAAAAAAATCGAATTTTTGAAACCAGTATTTTCTGAAAGATGGAAGCCCAATCTATCGAATAAGACCAATTTTGTATCGATTGGTTAATTATTTCTCATAAAAAATTAAAATTATAAAAATAAACAAATGTGCCACGCCTCCTTTGAATTACTAATTGTATGCTTGTATTATTTATGTATTACATTATAAAATGTGAATTTTTTGTGTTGATATTTGAAAACTATTCACTGGCTCAATGTAAAAAAAAAATTCCTGACGATTTACATGAAATTCGGTTAACAAGATATATTTCGGTGGTCATTTCGAGTTCGTGTTAACGGGATCGACTGCATTTGTTTTTCGCGTTTTTCTCAAAACTCTAATTTTCAACACTTAGGTACACTTTTCTCCAAATCTATTGAATATTTTTTAATAATTTTTTTTGTGTGTTATAAAACCATTTTAGTTCTATTTAAGTCACCTAATTTATTCTTACAAATTTTAAAAAATATTTTATTATTTTACACTTTTCTTCGTTGAAAATCAGAATTTTTATGAATGTAGAATATAATGCTTTTAAAATAAAATTTAAAAATTATTTTAGGCCAAAAAATAGGTGACTTAATTAGATCTAAAATTATTTTATAACACACAAAAGAAATTATGAAGAAATATTTAATAGATTTGGAGTAAAGTGTACCGAAAAATACTTGTATTTTTGAAAATTCGTAATTGTATGTTTCAAAAGATGTCTTTTTTCAAATATAATAATTTTTTAAAATAAGATTCTTAGATGTAAATATAATAATAAAAGTACAATTTATAATTTGGTACAATTTTTTTATTGTACCATAATTTTTAAATGATTTAGAGCCTTTCGAAATCAATACTAAGAATTGGTCATTTTTGCTGTCGCTAACTATGATCCCCCCTTAAGACTTACTAAGAATACTGTTAGACTAAGAATACTGTTATATTAAGGTTTTATCATAGTTATAAATTTTGTGCAATGAAGTAGGAGGTGGTCACTGGACCAAGGCTCCCTTAGTGAACAAGTAATGAAAATATCTAAATAATGGTTATCAAATACATAATTTATAATTGCATATGATACTAGCTTTATGAGGGTAATAGATTATCAATATTTGTACTTGTTTAGAATAAAACCAAAACCAACTATTATTAACTTGTCAATTATGCCCAAATATCAAACTTTTTCTGCAAGAACTAAATTATTAATTTAAGTAGAGTAATACATCCAGATTAATATAAAAATATTATCTATTTTTTTTTTGGGGGGGGGGGGGGGGAAGAGAAAGGGGAATGTTTACGCATCAACTTAATAGTTTGACTTTTCCCTGATTGTGCAACTAAAAAAAAATGTATAAAAGTTAAGCCAGTTTGATCTTATTTTAATGTGTGTATAAACTGAATAAAATATATTTGATATAAATAAAAATATTACTTGATACAGACAATTTTAGAATTTTTAATACAGATAAAATTCTATAAAAATGTATTACTCTAAATATTAGTTATGGTAAATGTGATTTTAAATTATTCCAGTGTGTTGAATTAATAAATAATTTTTTTACATTTAAATATTTAATATTGTGCACTTTAAAATTATGCATTTTTGTATGGAGGCTTGGCCCATGTGTCTATGTTTTAAAAAACAATATATTTAGAATAAAAATGCATTATTTATATTACGTTATTATATCCTTGTTACCAATAAGATTTCCTTTAATATGTGCTATCATTTGAAATTTTTAGTCTAAAAAAATTTATAAAAATAAAATTCTGAACACATGACCAAGGATCCCCAAGTTCTCTTATTATTGTAATAAATAATTCTTATAATCACTTACACAATATTCACTTACATAAATTTTATTCTAATTACTAATGATTTATTACAAATTGTGTTATTTATGTGTTTCAGAGTTTGACACCGTTGATTTGAACACTCTTACATCCACTTATGAAATGCTTATCAGTTGATGAGAACTCCCTTGATAGAAGTATGATGAATGGGGAAGGACCTAGTGTGCCTATAACTACATTAGCAGGCATACAAAGTTTGACAGATCTCCTTTTAGAACTGCCTCTTCCCACCCCATTGCCAAGTGCCACTGGACATCAAAATCAAAGTCTTACTTCTCATTTGAGAGATCCTGATGAAGCCACAAGATTGCTAAATACTCAAGATCCTCTATTGATTCCACAGCTTATTGATGCTCTTAGCCGTACTTCAACAGATCACATTGAAATCAAAGATGGATACTATGGGGGAAGTTCGCATCCTGGCCAAATGTCTCAGCTTGCACAATATTTGGAAGAAGCTAGTCCAAACCTGTTTAAAGTCCCATTAAATGGACCTCAAAGTGGAAATAACAACCATCATGTCTCTCCTGGTCAATGGGTACAACGGCAGGGTTCCAATGTACCAATTCATTCACAGCCTCAAGCATTCAATGCACCTGCTGCTTCTCCATGTCAACCTCGTCCGACTCATAATAGCAGTCCAAACTATTTTCCGATTGATCGTCCTGTTACACCTCAAAATGTACGAGGTATTCAAAACAATATGCTTAATATTCCTTCAAAATCACCTGTATCATATTCACCTTATGCTCATCCTGTTCCATCAGTTGGGCAACATCCACTTACTCCACTACATCATAATATCTTATCACCAGAAACACCTGATCCGTTATCATCAGGTATACAAGATGCCACACAAATGTTTAATTCACCACATGTCAATCAACATATTATTAATACTCCACAATCATCCCCTGCTTTTCATCCGTTTACCAATGGAAATTGTATTGACGAACTTAGTCTTTCTTCAGCCAATGTAAATCAAAATGAAAGGGTTGGAAATCACATTTTAACTTCAAACAAAGCAATTGGAAATTTAACACCAAATTGTTCTCTTGTTTCTCCTTTAAACAATTCAAATAACACATCCTTGTCATCTCCACCAATGCCACATGTAAATCCAAACAGTGTTATTATTGAACCGTTAATTTCACAGTCCAACATAAATTGTGGTAAAAAAACAACTTTGGATCCATGGCAGCCCACATTCAATAGCAATCAATATACTTCTCAAGCAGATGCTTATCTAAAACCAAATGCTTACAGTGCTGCAATGCCAACTATTGATAATAATTCATTATCCTTAGGGCCTGGTCCTGAATACTTAAAACAAAATCACACTGTTAATCATTTGATGGAACCAAAAGTGAAAGAAGGAAATTGCTTTCATCCAGAGATGACAAATGATAAAAAGTGCATAGAACCTGTTGTTATGTTATCAAAATTAACAGTTGAAGATCAGATTCTTGCACAAAAAAGTATAAGTAAATTTATCGGAGCAAAAACTAGCTCTTCTATAGAGCCTGTGGATAACTCCTGTCAAGCTTTAAGTACTTTGGTAGGAGGTCTCCCCAAAACTTTAGAAACTAAAAATCAGAATTTAAATGACAAGTCTGTTTCCCGAAGAAAGGAAAAAAATGATGAATGTTTAGCAGTCAATCGTAAAAATTGTGAATCAATAAAAAATAAAGGAACTAAGAGAAATGTAGGTGTGGAAAAACTAAATAATAGTACCTGTTCTCTGAGTGAACGTGTTAAAAAAAGAAGACGTGCTGGTCAGCAAAGTACTTATGTTGAATCTGATTCCGGAGAGAATGAAGATGATGATGATGAAGAAGATTCATATAAAGAAGATTCTTTACCTGGAACTTCAAGCTTGGCTGCTAAGATAAAAAAAATGAAAAACAGAAAGCAGAAAAAAGAAATAATAGAGCCTCTTTCAATTGAGGATTTAATGGACACAAATACTTATCAGCGTTTTTCAAGAAATGTAGATGTGGTTTTTGATTCCATGGAAGATGTGGATTTTTCAAATGTAATTGATGAAGATGCTGAATGTGCAGCAGAAGCTCTTATACCTCTTGGTCAATTACAAGATCTTAGCAATGAAGCTGCAAAATTAAAAAGACTTCATGCAATGAACCAATTTCCTCCAGAAAGATTGATGCGACTTCTTGCTATATTAGAAAGAAATATTATTGATGGTGCAAAATTACTTCCTGTGCAGAACATGGAAGAACAAGATGAAGAAGAAGCTCAGCTGTATTTAGAACTAACTATGGAAAGAGTAATGCGCAGTGCAGATGCTTCTTTAACTGCTCTTTATGTAATGACATCTCCAAAAATGCCAGAAAAGGTTTTTTTAGAAGATATTATAGAAAGAATCGTACTTTTCGTAAAATATCAACTTCAAAATACTGTTTTTTCAGTGTTTGATCCTGCATATAGACTCGACCCCAAATCAAAAGATGGATATGCTGGTAATATTAAACAAAAGAGAGCACATGCACATAAAGTAAAAGAAAAATCTACCATACAATTATACAACAAGTTACACGAAGCTGTTAGTCTGTTGGCAGAATTGTTAAATTTACAAACCTTAACTGATACGATAATTTTGCAAGTTTCCACTTTAGGAGTGAGTCCATTTTTTGTTGAAGGAGTAAGTGAATTACAGTTAAATTCTCTTAGATTAGTAACAACAGTATTTTCCCGTTATGATAAACACAGACAGTTGATTTTAGAGGATATATTAGCATCAATAGCACGTCTGCCTACCAGTAAACGAAGTCTTCGAAATTATCGCCTGAATTCCGAGGAAAATATTCAAATGTTAACTGCTTTAGTCCTGCAATTAATCCATAGTGTTGTGAAATTGCCAGAAACCGATGTTGATGGGAAAATAGAATGCCTTAGTAATGGAAAAGGTACAAAACGTCATGAGACTAAAGAAAAAGTTTGTATAGATAAAGATGTTTTAATCATAACATCCTATGAAGCATCAATGACTACTGCAGTTAATTTTCTGTCTGTGTTTTTGAAAAAGTGTGGAACGAAAAATGAAGAGATGGATTATCGTCCATTGTTTGAGAACTTTGTTCAAGATCTTTTAAGTACTGTCAATAAGCCAGAGTGGCCAGCATCAGAACTTTTGCTTTCAGTTTTAGGTAGGATTTTAGTTCGAAATTTCAGCAATAAATCGATGGAAATGACGCTTAGGGTTGCCTCTTTAGATTATTTAGGAGTTGTAGCAGCGAGACTACGCAAGGATGCTGTTACTAGTCAACATCGGAAGGATATGATAAATGATGTAATTCAACGTATAGTTGCAGGCTCCGATGAAAATGAAACAAGTCTGCCCACCAAAAGTAAAAAGAAAAAGAAGCCTGTAAGCCGTGATGAAACCCAAATACTTCAAAAAGCACTTCTTCAATACCTGGACTCTTACTCTGAAAGTGACCCTGCCCTTCATTTTGCTCGTCAATTTTACATAGCCCAGTGGTACCGTGAAGTCGCCGCTGAAATCAAACGCTCAGATAAATCTCTTAATATTGCTAAAGAGGAAACAGAGAAAACAGAACAGAATACTCTTAATATTAAGAACACAAGTAAGCGTGTTACACGAAGAAGATCATCTCAAGTTGTAAGTGAAGAAGAAGTAGAAGAGGAAGAAGAGGTTGAAGAAAAAGATAAAGATGATGGAAAGGATAAAGAAGACAAATTGGACAATGATGAAGTAGCTGTTAAAATACTTGCATTGGCAGAAGAGAGAAAACGATATCTGTTGACTGTCATAAAAAAACAAGAGATTTCTAAAGTTAATATGAAAGACGAAGAACATATTGATTACAAAACTGCAGAATTAATTTCCCAATATTTAGCTTCTGCCCGTCAGTTTTCTAAGAGTTTTGATTTGTATCTATCACAAATTTTGAGGGTACTTAGTGAGACAGCTGTGGCAGTACGCACAAAAGCTATGAAATGTTTAACACTTGTGGTTGAAGCCGATCCAAGTATTTTATCTCGACCAGACATGCAAAAAGGTGTGCACGGCAGATTACTAGATCACTCAACTAGTGTCCGGGAAGCTGCAATAGATTTGTTGGGAAAATTTATTTTGATCCGTCCGGAGCTTATAAATCAATATTATGAAATGCTTACTGAGCGAATTTTAGACACTGGTGTAAGTGTTCGTAAAAGAGTTATTAAAATTTTAAAGGATATATGCCTAGAGCATCCTGACTTTCCCAAGACGTCAGAAATTTGTGTTAAAATAATTCGCCGAGTCAATGATGAAGATGGAATAAAGAAACTAGTTGGGGAAGTTTTCCAAAGCATGTGGTTCACACCTTCTTCAGAAAAGCAACCTGAACGAATACTTCTTAAAGTAAAGAATATAACACATGTAGTTGAAGCATGTAGAGAAAGTGGACTTGAATGGTTCGAGCAACTACTTACTAACCTATTAAAAAACAAAGAAGAACCAAATTACAAATCAGTTGTAAAGTCATGCAAGCAAATTGTTGATTGTTTAGTTGAAAACCTTTTACAGTTGGAAGAGTCCTCTCAGAATGTAGATGGTGGAGCTACTCCCCATCTTGTCGCGTGCTTAGCTACATTGCATCTCTTTAGTAAAATTTATCCGCCATTTGTTGTGCCACATGCAACAACTATACAGCCATATCTTAGTATGAGATGCAATACACATTCAGATTTTCTTTTGCTTAGAAATGTTGCCCAAACCTTAGAGGTAGTTGTTCCTCTTATTGAACATCCTAGTGAAACTTTTCTTGCTCAAATTGAAGAAGATATGGTGAAATTAATTCTCAGACAGCATATGGGATTGCTTCCTAGCTGTGTCAGTTGCCTTGGAGCTGTAGTTAACAGAGTTACTCATAACCATCAACTTGTTAGAGACTGCTTTCAAAAATTTTTTGTTGTTCTTTTGGTGTGTAAGAAAGAATATGAAAAAAATCCAGATAATACAAATCTTGCATCAATGCGTCCAAAATTGCTAAGATCTCTTTTTACAGTTGGACTATTTTGTCGGCATTTTGATTTTGATGCTATGGACACTTGTTCTGATTCATCCGGCCAAGTTTCTCTTAAAGATCGTGTATTTGAAGGTATTATTTATTTTAATCAACATGCTGATGAAGTAATTCGCTTAAAAGCATTAACTGGACTTGGTTTTATAATGATTCGCCATTATGAATTTATGTTAGGCCCAGACGTTAAGGCATTATATCATTATCTTCTTACTTCACCTACAGCATCATGCATATTAAAATGTCAAGTTTTAAAAAATGTTACCAACTATCTTGTAGAAGAGGAAATGAGAATGATTCAAAAAGATGCTGAATGGAGCTCAGTATCAAAAAGTGAAGATTTAAAAGAAATGGGAGATGTAACATCCGGTATGGCCAGTACAGTAATTCAGTTATATTTGAAACAAATTTTAGAATGTGTCCTTCATAAAGATATCAATGTACGAAAGGCCTCTTTGCAAGTTATACAGCTTATATTAGGACAAGGGTTAGTACACCCTGTACAAATTGTACCTTATTTAGTGTGTTTAGGGTCTGATGATGAACCAGTGATCCGTACTAAGGCTGATCAATTACTTCAAGAAATAGAAAAGAAGTATCCCGGTTTTATACAAATGAAGGCAATGCACGGTGTACGAATGTCATTTAAAATGCAGCAGTTAATACAAAACCAAGATGAAATTC
The DNA here is from genome assembly GCA_023701765.1 of Hylyphantes graminicola. Lineage (NCBI taxonomy): Eukaryota > Metazoa > Arthropoda > Arachnida > Araneae > Linyphiidae > Hylyphantes > Hylyphantes graminicola. Next base: position 28,150,667 of record CM043122.1, read on the forward strand.
TACGCGGTTTTAGATGTCCTGATACTCCTGTTAGCCGTAATGGATTTTTATACTCAGTTATGAGATCAACTAGGCAGAGTCGAAGGGCATTTCTCTTTTCATTATTAAAATTATATGATGAACAGGCAAGAACACCTTTAACAGAGCTTTTGTATATAGCAGACAATATTGCATATTTTCCATATATGGCACAAGATGAACCACTATTTATTATGCATCAACTGGATATTATGCTTTCAGTATCTGGTTCAAATTTATTACAAACATTTCGTGAAGCTCTTTTAAACCGTGAAGAAAATAAAGCAAGTGAACCTAATGCAACTGAAGCTGATGACTACGATGAAGATGAGGATGATTATGATTCCATCTTAGATCGTCTTCCATTGGACACGTCTGTTTTACAGGAATGCATTATAGCTTCCCAAGGTTGTGTATTACTTCTTTATTTAAAACAAACTCTAAAAGAAATGTATGGTTTTACTGATAATAAAATTCAGCAGTACTCTCCAAATGAGTCTGCAAAAGTTTATGAACGACCACTTAATCGTAAAGTACATGTCCGATTCAATCCAGAGACAGTATTAGAGTTTATAATGTGTGAAAATCTAGATTTGGAAACTAACCTTGATGAAAACGGAAGGCAACAGTTAGTTCAACAATACATTCATTTCAAACAATTAATGCTTACCATTGATCCATCAGATGATGAAGAAGATGAGGACAATCAATCTAGAATAGCAACCATTACAATCACAACTGTACCAAATCCTATTGAAAATACCACAAGCAGTGTAGGCCCTGATGGAGAAATTAGACCCCCAATCGAAAAAACAAAAATTGTGATAACCAGAAAAAGTAAATCTCCTTCAAGCAGTCGATATATTCGCAAATCCCTTTTAAAACCATCTAAAGAAAAACAAAAGAAGCACAAAAAGAAGAGAAAGCGTTTAATGGACTCATCTTCAGAGGACTCTGGAAGTGATTTCATGGATTCTTCCTGAAACTATATGTACTTTATTTTTTTGGGGAGATCTGTTGATTGTGTATTTTGTTTGCACAGTCGCTGTAAAATGAACTGTATAGTAAAAACTGAAGAAGAGAACAGGTCCGTGCAAAATTTGCTCAGGTAAAACCTTTATGTAAATGAACTTTGCATTAAAACTGAAAAGTCCCACAATAAACATATATTTTAAAAGTTGATGCTGAAGTATTTTGTAGAAAATGTGGGATATTGTAAATAAAAATGTAACTTATTTATTAATGAATTGATTGAGAATTTTACAGATTATAAAATAACTTTTATAGGACTATGTTAGTGATGTTTTATGTAATTGTATTGTCTGTTGAATAGCTGGATGGCAATTTTAAGATTATTTATGTGTAAATTTCAAAATCATTATGTACATTACACATTTTAAATTTTATGAAATATTATATTAGGGGATTTCTATAAATTGCATGAGGTGTTTGAGAGGGAGAGGTGTCGAAGCAAATCTAACCAAATATCGTATTTGAGAGGGGGATCTCGCCAAATCTCACATAATTTTCTTTGCAAAAAATGTTTACAATTGCAAGGAAATTGAGTAAAATTCAAGTATAAAATGTCTTTTGGCTTAAACATGACAAAATCTAACCTAATAGTATTTATAGTCGCAATCCCAACCACAGTACTACGGTAACAGTAGAAGCCCATTCAGGAGAAGAAAAAAAAGTACCCGCAGATGATTCTACTGAAAATCACTTAGATAAGTTGGTTCTAATTATCAAATTTTTATACTAGACATGTTTTCCAATGCATTTAATTATAATATTCTTTTATTAATTTTATTTTTTTTAATTATTAGTGTATTTCTATATGAATCCACACCTGTGCAATCTTAAAAACTAGTCTTCAATACAAATAATAAATCAAATTGTCTTTTATTTAATGAGTGCAACACATTTATACTAAACATACAAATTTGTTTTGAATAATCTCTTGTGCGATTAGGGGAAGGGATCGAGTCTCATCTCAGGAAATCTCAACAGGGGGGAGAGTTTGTTCGAGGGGAATAAAAAAGTTGCCAGAACCGCCACATGTAATTTATAGACGCCTCCTAAAACTAATTTATATTGTTGCCACATTTTGTAAAAACATTTTATGCACAAGCATTTAACACTTGTTTGAAAATGAGTTGTAAAAAGTTTCATATCTTGTAAAAAAATCATTGTTTTTAATTTGAATGGCCGTAATTTAATGGTACAATTTTTGTTTTATATACACCAGTTTTAACAGTGCAATGTGCTGTATAAATTATTATTTTACTGATACTTAATGCTACTCTCTTTAGTAAAGTATAAGTTATTATTATATTTTTAGTTTTATATAATGATTGTAAGTAGTTTAGTAATGAATTTTATATTTAACTACATTGGTATAAAATGGTAAAACCTGCTAGTTTCTACACAGTTTGCATTCGAGTGGCACTTTTACCAAAGAAACTCATTGGCAGGGATTTAGATATTTTTATAGATAAATAAATTTTAAAGTATTGTTTTATGTTTTCAAAGTTTTAATTGTGTTTTTGCTAAAAAAAAGTTATTTCTTGTTAAATATAAATTACAGTAAAATACTTTCTTAGATTTATTGATATTTTGAATTCAAATCAAAACTTACCCAAGTAGCACACTTTTGTTTTTTAATCGATGCAGGAACGATATGTCGTTCCATTGCTAAAATATAATGAAGTTGGTAGGAATACTATTTTGCAAACAATATTGTATCCTCTTAAAATGGTTACTTCTTACCCTGTTATAGAATAGTAATATTGTTTTTGCTTCCATTTTGCGATGGATCAGTAAATTATTTTTTCCTTTGTTTGTCAATGTAATTGTAACGTTTACTTCAGGTGACATTGTATTTACACTATTTGGATTACAAATTGAACACATCTACCCCAGTGAACTCGTGTGGAACTATGTACACTAGTTCCAAGATTTTTGTGTTTTTGCAAACACATAGGGTCTACTATAATATGCACTTCATATTTAAAACAAAGAATCTTCTCCATGAGAAGCTGATGGTCTGACAACTCGGCCACCGTATCTAGTAATTTAGGATATTTAATCGTTGCCAGCTGTCTATTTCTAACCTCCTTTAGGAGCTCTAACACAACCAATTATGCAATGTAATTTGGAACCACAGTCAAGTGACGAGGTTGACTCCCAATTTGCTATCATTGATATCAAATATATGGAACAGTATATAGAGGAGGCACTACACTCTGATGGCTTGGGCACAAGGCCCTCGGCAAACTAATTCCTTCCTAAACCTCCTGGGAGCTGGGGAGCCCAGTTGGTTAGGCACTCGCCTAGCATGGGAAAGGTCCCAGGTTCGGGTCCGAACATCGCCAAAACAGCTGCCAACCTATAAACGGCCTGTGCAGCCAAAAATGTCCGATGAATAATACCCTGTGTAAGGGAGTGCACGTTAAATATCCTTTTCAAAGTCCTAACACTGCGTACGATGTCGCCTTTAACGGTGTGTTGGGTGCCTATTCAGGTGTCGGCTCGTCACCTGATTGTGGTTCTAAAATACGACACCTGTGGCCCATAGCCCTTGTGTAGCTCTAGTGTGACAAAAGTTCAAAACCTAACCTAACCTAAACCTCCTGACAAAAAAAAAAGTTTAGCTGTATCGATTCATCCAATTGAATCCCAAAATGAAACAATTTTAAAATCTTTATCACATTGCCAAAATAAGTGGAAGTACTGTTTTTGCGTGATGAAAACGTGGCGAGTTTGCAACGTTTTAATCCATTCTGTGCTAACTGGGTAAGATTTGTATTAGAATTACCACATAGTAAATCTTTTTCTTCGAACAAGAATTAGGGTATGGCAATTTATATTGAAATAACTTTGTTTTTGATGATTTATATTGTATATGTAAAATGAATTATTTGAAAGGATTATAAGTATTGTTTTTGTTTTAATTTTTGGTAATAAATTAACATTTCACTATATTATATAGATTTAAGTTTAACTTGAAAGGAGGGTGTGCAATTGGGAATGGTGTTAATAATGAACCATAAACTTGCAGTTATTATATGAACATCGAAGTTCTTAATATTTTAACCCCAAGTGATGATGAGTATTATGTTACAATAGGACTATTGCAATGTACATTGCAAAAGTGATACTTATTTCCAGTTAACATAATGGATAAGACACCATTTAACATGCAGTATGTTTACAACATTGGCCCATTTATACTAAGATGCATATTTAGTTAACCTTTTTCAAAATATTAGTTTTAACGTAATTTATTATATAATTAACAAAAAATGTGCTTAAGGCCATTTGTCAAAAGTGGTTTGATACAGAAATTTTTATTGTGTGAAAATATTTTGGATAACATCAAAATCATGATATCTTATTGTTTTTTGTTTGCAAACTTTTCCGAAAAAGTTAATAAAATGTTTCTTTCTGAGGTGCAAATTAATCAGTGGATTATCTGTATAGTACACTTCTTAATAAAAGTAAATTTATATTCCCTCATTGCAAGGCAGTATCTTGACTTTTATTCACATGTAGTATTTGAGCTAATAATCTTTACTGTTTTCTTTTTTAAAGCTATTCGTTATTATTTTAGGTAAAGCTCGGGCATATTATTTTTTTTTTATATTTAAGACATTTTATTTAACCTTTTATGCTCCAAATTAAGATTTAATTTGAATTATTTGTTTTTAAATATTTACTAAAAGCAATTGCAAATAATTAGAATGTAAGATAGTAAAAAAAATCGGAACATAAAATGCCCTTTATGTCCCGAATTTATTTTATTTTTCTTCCTATATCTACTTATACTTATATAATTACACTGATTGCTACTGATTTACAATGACATTTTGTTAAATGAATTGATTATACCTTATTAGTCTTTAATGTGTTGAAACCTCCCGCATACTGCACTAATAGAAGCCAACTTCAATCTATTTTCCCTCAAACGAACAATGAAATGTAAAACAACGGCCTATTCAGTGGTACTTAGTACCGTCAAACCCCATCCCGAGTTGGCGAAGGAAATGAAAGTAAAAGTTTAAAGAAAAAAATTATTTTACTTACTAAAATGCGTTAAAACTGAAGTTAGTCGATCAAAAAGTTAAATTTATCCCAATTTTCTCCAAATTGAACGATGATAAGTGAAACAGCGGCTTTTTAAGCGGTACTTATAAGTTCCATTTGTACATAAAGGGTTAAGATCATGCTTCATTTTCGGTAAACAAAGTTAAAGAACACAGGCTCGTTCCGACCTTCCCACCCAAACACAACACTGATTTTTTTAAAATATATACTATGTTTTCTCTTAAAATTAAACTTTATTACATACATTTTCCCTACTTACCGTTCTGCGATTCGCCAAGTTGAGAACTAACCAAAACTAAAACGAAACTTAACTTTTCTAATGAAGTACATAGCGCCATCTGTATGTAGGAGATGCATTTGTTTCCGAAAGCAAATTAACCTACAAATAGCTTGAAACCGTTGCAGGAACGATTTGTCGTTCCATTGCTGAAATGTAATGAAGTAGGTAGGAATACTATTTTGCAAACAATATTGTATCCTCTTAAAATGGTTACTTCTTACCATGTTACAGAATAGTAATATTGTTCTTGTTTCCATTTTGCAATGGATCAGTCAATTATTTTTTAATTGTTTGTTAATGTAATTGTAACGTTTACTTCAGGTGACATTGTATGCACTCTATTTGGAATTACAAATTTATTGAACACATCTACCCCAGTGAACTCAGGGAATTATGTACTCAAATTATGTAGTTCAAAGATTTTTGTGTTTGTGCAAGGGTCTACTATAATATGCACATCATATTTTAAACAAAGAATCTTCTCCATGAGAAGCTGATGTTCTGACAACTCGGCCACCGTATCTAGTAATTTAGGAAATTTAATTGTTGCCGGCTGTCTATTTTTAACCTCCTTTAGGAGCTTTAACACAACCAATTATGCAATGTAATTTGGAACCACAGTCAAGTGACGAGGTTGACACCCGATTTGCCATCATTGATATCAAATATATGGAGCAGTATATAGAGGAGGCACTACACTCTGATGGCTTGGGCCCAAGGCCCTCGGCAAACTAATTCCTTCCTAAACGTCCTGGGGACTGGGGAGCCAAGTTGGTTAGGCATTCGCCTAGCATGCGAAAAGTCCCAGGTTCGGGTCCGGACATCGCCAAAATAGCTGCCGACCTATAAACGGCCCGTGCAGCCAAAAATGTCCGATGAATAATACCCCGTGTAAGGGAGTGCACGTTAAATATCCTTTTCAAAGTCCTAACACTGCGTACGATGTCGCCCTTAACGGTTATGTTGGGTGCCTATTCAGGTGTCGGCTCGTCACTTGATTGTGGTTCTAAAATACGACACCTGTTGCCAATAGCCCTTGTGTAGCTCTAGTGTGGCGATAATTCAAAACCTTACCTAACCTAAACCTCCTGACAAAAAAAAAGTTAAGCTATTTCGATTCATCCAATTGAATCCCAAAATGAAACAATTTAAAAATCTTTCTCACATTTCCAAAATAAGTGGAAGTACTGTTTTTTGCGTGATAAAAACAACGTGGCCAGTTTGCAATTTGCGTTTTAATCCATTCTGTTCTAACTGGGTAAGATTTGTATTTAGGGTAGAGAATTAGGTATGGCAATTTATATTGAAATAAATTTGTTTTTGATGATTTATATTGATATGTAAAATGAATTATTTGAAGGGGGGGGGGGATTATAAGCATTGTTTTTTTGTTTTAATTTTTGGTAATAAATTAACGTTTCACTATATTATATAGATTTAAGTTTTACTTGAAAGGAGGGTGTGCAATTGGGAATGGTGTTAATAATGTACCATAAACTTGCAGTTATTATATGAACATCGAAGTTCTTAATATTTTAACCCCAAGTGATGAAAAGTATTATGTTACAATAGGACTATTGCAATGTACATTGCAAAAGTGATACTTGTTTCCAGTTAACATAATGGATAAGACACCATTTCATATGCAGTATGTTTACAACATTGACCCATTTATACTAAGATGCATATTTAGTTAACCTTTTTCAAAATATTAGTTTTAACGTAATTTATTATATAATTAATAAAAAATGTGCTTAAGGCCATTTGTCAAAAGAGGTTTGGTACATTAATTTTTATTGTGTGAAAATATTTTGGATAACATCAAAATCATGATACCTTATTGTTTTATGTTTGCAAACTTTTCCGAAAAAGTAAATAAAATGTTTCTTTCTGAGGTGCAAATTAATCAGTGGATTATCTGTATAGTACTCATCTTAATAAAAGTAAATTTATATTCCCTCATTGCAAGGCAGTATCTTGACTTTTATTCACATGTATTTGAGCTAATAATCTTTACTGTTTTTTTTAAAAAAGCTATTCGCTATCATTTTAGATAAAGCTCGGGCATATTTTAATTTTTTTTATATTTAAGACATTTTATTTAAAATTTTATGCTCTGAATTAAGATTTAATTTGAATTATTTGTTTGTAAATATTTTACTAAAAGCAATTGCAAATATTTAGAATGTAAGATGGTAAAAATAGTGGGGACATAAAATGCCCTTTATGTCCCGAATTTACCTTATTTTTCTTCCTACATCTACTTAGAATTATATAATTTCACTGATTACTACTGATTAACAATGACAATTTGTTAAATGAATTTATTTTAGCTTATTAGTCTTTAATGTGTTGAAACCTCCCGCATACTGCATTAATAAAAGCCAACTTCAATCTATTTTCCCTCAAACGAACAATGAAATGTAAAACAACGGCCTATTCAGTGGTACTTAGTACCGTCAAACCCCATACCGAGTTGGCGAAGGAAACGAAAGTAAAAGTTTAAAGAAAAATTTATTTTACCTTACTAAAATGCGTTAAAACTGAAGTTTGTCGATCAAAAAGTTATATTTATCCCAATTTTCTCCAAATTGAACGATGATAAGTGAAACAGCGGCTTTTTAAGCGGTACTTATAAGTTCCGTTTGTACATAAAGGGTTAAGATCATGCTTTATTTTAGGTAAATAAAGTTAAAGAACATGTCGTACCGGCTCGTTTCGAACTTCCCACCCAAACACACCACTAAATTTCTTTAAAATATTCTGTTTTCTTTTAAAATTTAAACTTTATTACAGACATTTTCCCTTCTTACCGTTCTGCGATTCGCCCAAGTTGAGAAACTGACTTCAAAACTAAATCGAAACTTAACTGTATGAATGAGGTTCATGGCGCCATCTGTATATGGAAGATGCATTTGTTTCCGAAAGCAAATTAACCTACAAATAGCTTGAAATCCTGACTGATCGTCAGTACAGAAAAATCTTAGAATAAGGTAGGCGAATACCCAAAATTCTAAAATTTTTACCATTATTTAATCTTTTCTAAATTTGGCATAGTGATTTCAAATATAATGAGCAATGCTTTTTAGGCAAGTTTTTTATTTAAATATACTTGATTTATTTTAAACGGTGTTTTTCACCTAAAAAAAGGGGTTTGCGCCAACACTTCTAGTATGAAAAGTTTTACATTAATTTACCTGAAATTTTTTACAGATGCTATTTCAATATATATCTGTGCCATGAACCTCTAACATCTGGTGTAAATATACAAGTTTTTTTTTTTTTAAATGTCCAAGTGTAAGTTAATCGAAAAATTCCTTTTTTTGTGGTTAATTTATAACATTTTTCTTAATAACTTCTTTTCTTGTAATTTATATGTAACTCTAGAGGGTCATTGCATGCATCAGTTCAAAACGAAGAATTTAACACATAATTAATGTTTATAGGATGAAAATTCAATGTGGTAGACTTGCTAGCGTAAACCTCTTTTTTTAGTAGAAAAACACCGTTTAAAATAAATAAATTATATTTAAATTAAAAAAATGCCTAAATAGTATTATTCATTATACTTGACATCACTATGCCAAATTTGGAAAAGATTAAAGCAATAGTAAAAAATTTAGAATTTTGGGGAATTTTGGGTATTCGCGTACCTTAAGATATTTAAAAAGTTTTCCTATTTTATTGATTATTTTTAAATTCAATTTATTTATTACTACTGATAGTTTTGAAAAGTAGATCAATTTAACAGTTATTTGAAGATTATTGCAACTTAATGAGCGGTTAACGATGTAAAAAAAATACACCCGACCACATTAAGAAAAATAAATTTTGATATTCTTTACAAAAATTAATTTGCTGATTCTAGAGTGACACTAGAAAACAACTTGTGTGTGTGTGGGGGGGGGGGGGGTAATCAATGTATTTTGATTTAAAACCATTTAGGGGAAAGTGTTGTACCTTTGACCATATTGTTCCTTTGGCCACCTAGGCTTATGGGCCCTGTTGCAATATTGTATAAAAATTAGTCTATTTAGTATTTAGTTATTCCACTGGACTGCTAATGTATCCTAATTTGGATTATTCATGGCAAAGATGATTCGTGTGAAATATAAAAATCCATTTTCATTACAAAAATGTAACTATTTTTGTTCATAAGGTTTTGCCTAAAATAATTTTTTTTGTGTTATTTTTTGTTGATAGAAATAATTTGACATAGTTGCTAAACACTTCAGAAAATATTGTGGAAATTTTGAATATCGTAATTCTAACCATTTTAACTGTGAATAAATAATTAAAAATATGAATAAATAAGGTGAATAAAATTAAATAATTAGATTCTTGTTAACTTAAACTATCCTGCTCTTAATTATCTTCCCTCTTTGTAAATATGTTACTTGAATTTTAAATGATATTTAAACTTTTCAAAGGTACAACCCTATGTTGTTATCTTTGACCACAGTTCCATTATTTTTTAAAAATGAAATAAATAATAATTAAATTAAAACTAAAAGCTTCAAAAAATTAAATATGATAAAAAATAAGATACAGATTGCAATAAAATAGGAAAATTGAAGTTAGCTTTAAAATTCAATTTTTTAAAAAATAAAATGAGTGAAGTGGTCAAAGGAACAATACTTCCTCCATAATAAAAATTATATTTTCATCAAACTTACTTTAACTTAAACTTGTTTTCAACCAATTTTTTATTAACTATTGTTTCAATTAAAAAAAAAAACTTTTTATAGTAAATGCAGTTTTTTTGCTATTAATTTTATTATAAACATTCATAATTTTTTATTCTACATAACTTATGTGCGTATTATTTAATAGATCATTTATGTTTTGGTTTATTAAAATAAAAAAGAAAAAAATTAATGATAGAATGGTTTATTTATTAAACATTTAACCTCTTAGATAATTTAACTTACTTGATTTGTTATGCAGAAAATAAACGATAAGTTCCTAATTTTAAACTTAATTGAAAAAAATATGTGCAAATAAAAATTTGACATTTATTTTGGAAAAATTTAAATAATAAAAATATACTAACTATAAAACTAAATGTATACTAAATAATTTTAAAAATTAAAGAAATCAGTGTATACAAAAATATTTGCAACAATAATTAGAAAGATATTTCATAAAAGTTAAAAAAATGCTGATTCCCACAAAATTAACAACTACATTTATATTAACTATTAAATTTAAGGCGACATATTTAAAAGATAAAGTGCAAAATTGAAACATTTAAAAGATTTTATATGTTCACCCCTCTTCTTTTATAAATATTATATTGATTGATAGGTGTGTAAAAGTTTTCAAGATATGAATCTTGAAACGCAGTAGTAGACTCATTAGCGTAGCTAGAATTTTTCAATAAAATGTATAGGGTCTTGCGTAAGATACAGATAAATTTTAAAAGTTCAGTTTTATAGTTCAGTTTTGGTCCCAATTTCTCAGAAAAGATATAGAGTTGATTGAAAAAGTTCAGCATAGGGCAACAAAAATGATTAAGGGTTTATCAGGTATCGATTATGTTAATAGATTAAGATCTTTAAACATGTATTCCCTGAAAAATAGGAGGGCAAGGGGTGATTTAATTCAGTTACTCAAGTTCTTAAAACAGGGAGACATGGAGGGCTTAGGTTTTACCTTAAATAGCCGGACCTAGAGGACATGGTTAGAAGTTGAGTAATCATGCTTTAGAAGGGAGGTAAGAAAACATTATTTTTACAATAGAGTCGTCAATGAGTGGAATTCTTTACCACACTCTTAAAAATAACACTTTCATTTTTGACGATTCATGAATCCTCAAGCCTCATTTCGTTAATTTTGAGGATTGTTTCGTCAAACTATCACGTGACTTTTGAGTAAACGCGGATCCTCAGTTTTACGATCGTGATTTGACGATTCTGTATCTTGATTTTGAGGAAACTGAATCTCGTTGTACTCGCACCGTTGCATTCTGGGATTGGAACTTAGCGGTTCAAACAATGGCGGCTTCTTGAAGTTTGGTTAGGCCTAACATAATAATTCGTAATATATACAAGCAGCTTGAACATTAAATTTTACAGTAAAGAACAAGAAGTTGCATGTTTCTAAACATAAAACTATTTGCCTTCATTAGAATATGTAAGTATTATAAAAATAGAACGGAATTATAGCTTTTGTTTACTATTGATGCTGATTTTCAACTGTTAATTTACACTGCACTCTTGAATCAAGTTTAACGCAGCTAAAGAACGCTTTGCAAATAAGAGGTTTCATCAAACGACTTAATAAAACTTGCATAGTAAAATTAAGAACAGTATTTAAAAAAAATAATTAGATAATGAGTGCATAAACGGAACACATTAAATAATAAAACATAATATTTTAAAGCAACTTTAAATATTCGTAAATCGTTTGAAAAACTTTTGAAGATTGCATGGTACTGCTCAACTCTTCTTTTATGAAAAAGAATAATTCTTTTTTTTTCGTTTTCTTTCGGTGAAATTAGAAGCTCGATAGAATATACGAATTAGTAAAAAGTAGTCACATAAAGTTTTGAGCCAACTGAAAAAAGGAAGACGACATTACACTTTGTTATGTGTTAAAAAACGACAGGTGTCGAATTCTAAACATGAAATTCGAAGTTCGCCTTTCCATGATAATAAACTGCTTTTTATTCGGACAGCAGATGTGATCATCGCCAGGTGCCATTGCTAAATTCGAACTTCGATACTCTAGGATTTTTTTTTAAATATGTGAAGTAGAAACGGAAAAAAGTTAAAATATATAGAAACGGGGTTATGTTGTTGGAAAGTATTTGGATTATTATCAATATTTATTAAGGTAAGTTTAAGTCATTTCATTTTGTGTCAAAATAAAAATGGTTTATTTTCTTCATTCAACTAATATGGTATAAAATAATTATTAGTTAACTATTAATAAATTTTTTTTTATTTATATTCTGCATATTTATTAAAAGTGAAAAGTATTATTTTGACGATGCATAATTTGTGTCTTTAAATTATGGTTTTATAATTAAAAAATATTTCACACTGAAAGATAAAATTTTATGTGCACTGAATGCATTATATTTCCATTTTTTTTTTCTTTAAAGGTACTTTTAATGCAAAAAGTATTTAATAAAATACCGTAATTAATAAGTTTTTTTTCTTATTTAACGGCCTTGTTTTTTAGGTAGATGCTTTTGGGTTCGACTCGAAGATACAACTAAAATTGATTTAATATAGTATATTAGTTTTGTGCCATGGACTATGTTGATTCCAAGCTTCAGGAATAAGGATTTGGATCTCTAATAGAAATAATTAAAAACAAGATTAAATGTAAAGCTATAATATTCAAAATAAGCCTAACTTTTTAAAAAGAATTATTTTTTAAAAAAAAGTTCTTTCTGTAATTTTTGTTTGAGAAAATTATCCACCTGAAATTTTGTGTACTATTTTATTGTTTAAATGCATAACTTCTAAAACACTGTCTCATCCCTCCCTCCCCCCCCCCCCAAAATACTAAAATTTTAATTTCAGTAAATTTGATGTGTTAGTATTCCACTTAAACTTGTAAGTTAAACAAATGCTATATTTGTTGTTTTTTTTAGACTCGCCTTTATAAGGGTTGGCCCAATTAAGTTATGAAAAGTATACTAAATGCTTCCTATTTTTTTAGAAGACAAAACTTCTGTAATGATACGACTGAAGTACTGATGATTGAAGCAGCAGTTTGTGAAGTACAACACAAAATGCCAGCCTGCCCAGCAGTTCCCAGACCACCGGCCCGTCATCATATAATCAATATGTATAGAAAAAAATTCGAAACTTGTGTTTATTTTGATAAAATAAATATACAGATTTAAATAAAGTGAAATGTTATTTTGTTGTAAAAATAAATGAACAATTTAAAAGTGGATTTTCTAGATTTGGAATGTAATAAACTGATTGTATAACTTATATTGAAAGCAAATTTTGGTTCCGAAATGCATTGAGAATCTTTTTAATATTTTATAAACATTATATATTATAGTTTTACATGCAAATAGTCAATTTTGTATCAAAATGCCTTCAATATTTCAGAAGCTGTACATAGATGGATTCGTGTAAGTAAAAAAGACAAATTTGGAATATAATTATAGCTTTTTTTGTATTTGGGTGAAAAATACCAATAACAAAATGATGTAGTAAAATCCTATAAAACATCCTAAAAACTTTTTAGAAAAATGCATCTCCTCAAATATGATGAAACTAGACCGAATACGACGTAACTCTAGTTAAACTCATAGTTTCCTTGCACAGAAGCCACGACCATGGGAGGAGCTATAAAACGCACGGAACAATTCGATGAAGACAAAATAACACGACTGAAATTTTCTCTTCATCTGATTGCCCCGCGCGGTTTATAGCTCCGCCCATGGTCGTGGCTTTTGTGCAAGGAAACTATGAGTTGAACTATAGAGCTGCCCGAACAATAAATATATATGCTCAAAAATGACGATGCAAAACTCTCAAATGAACAATAATAATCCTCAATTTAACGAAACCGGAACTATCAAAACAGCATCACATACTCAGAAATAACGATACCAAACTCTCAAATCAAGTATAACAATCCTCAATTTAACGTAACCAGAACTATAAAAACAAAATCACATGCTCAAAAATGACGATGTCAAACTCTCAAATTAAGAATAACAATCCTCAATTTAAGGAAACTAGCTCTCAAAACAACTAAATTCACATGCTCAAAAATGACGAAATATTTCTTTAGATTAGACGACATTCAAATCCTCAAAAAAATGACGATTCAAATGTCCTCACTTTGAGGAAAGGAAAACTCGGAGCATTTGCCAGGAAACTGAATCCTCAAAATTAAGGAAAATTTCGTCGTTTTTGAGCATTCATTTTTAAGAGTGCAGAATACGTTGTGTATTCGAAGCAAGTGAGAGCCTTTAAGAAGAATCTCGATAGCTATTGGAAACTGGTAAGGAATTAGATATATTTTTGACCAACCTTGCTGGGCCTCTGGCCTGTTGTTGGTCGACAATATTTGTATTTGTAAAAATGGAAAGGAGGATATATCTCCATATCCACCTCCCACCTCTCTACATACGACCCTATGAGTAGCCTGAACAGAAAGTAGCAATCGACGCAAGCCGGAGTAATGGGACAATTTTTAGGTGTACCAGCACTCGCAAGCGCACGTTCGAATTTGGTTAGAGGATAACTTCACAGTAATCGAATTCGTTTTTATCGACTATCAGTCAATTATTTTTTTAAGAATAAAAACTACTCTTATTTTGCCTATAAATGCCTTTTTGCCGATTCACCCGGATTTTTTTTGCGTATTACTTTGCATTTACAACCGTAAAATTTTATTTAAAAAACTATTTCCCATAACATTACTTGTAGTACTTTGGTAGTGCAGTTTGTGATATAAACTTGTATGCTCCTTATCAAAAGGGATTTAACGAAAAACGGTAAATTTGTACTCTGTTAAGTTGACAACATTGTAAACGTTTTGTTGGCAAATTTCATCTTACGTTTGCATCGCCCGCATTACGTGTTCTTTTAAATTTTACCAAACCAACATTACGATGCATAGATATAAACACCTTTCCTTATCAGTTTCCCGAAATCGGCTCTTTATAGCAACTTTAAAAATATAAGTTGTCGAGGAATATCAGTATTGTTGAATATCGAGATGGATTTCGATTTGCCTTTCAGTTTAGAAATGTTGTGATATAGAAATTTGAGAATAGAGTTCTGCTATTCTAAAAAAAACTCCACGCTTCCGCGGTTTTAGTGCAAACTTATTGAAACCAAGCCAAACTAAATGGTACACACTACTAATAATTTAGTTGATTATTAAAAAGAAGTTGGTATCTTCTGAAAATTGGTAAGCATAAACTTACTCAATTTTCAGAATGCTATAAATAAATGGTGACGAACAAAACATGTTAGTTTCTATTAGTATTGAAAACTGTTTTCAACATTGTATTAGTTTCAGTAGCAAAAAAAAAAAAGATTTTAGTTATGCTAAATGAAGTTCCTATTGTAAACAATGAAGGAGATAACAGGACTTCTCTTATTATGCATAACGTTGCAGGTCAGGGAAAGATAAAAAGCTCATACATAAAATACATAATTAAAATAAATAAAAATCTCATACATAAAATACAAATACATTGTTCATATTTTTTAAAATTGTTCTTACAGTGTGACATTCTCCAAAATATAAATAAAAATAATTCTATATACTGAAATGGAAAAAACTTTTATGTTTGTAAAAAGATTTTATAGCAATCATATTTCCATTCAAGTTATTATTTTTTTTTTGAAAAAGTATATGGAGTAAGTTATCCGAATTTTTCTTCATATATGTGAAGCCTTAATTTTTTTCAACTCATTAAAATTTTATAAGCATTTTGCAAATGTTGTTGCTAACTTTTAAAAAGGCGTTTCTCTTTAGACGCACATAAAATCTGGACATTTCACACGATACTTATGAGAGCATTTATGAACTGTGGTGCAACTGAAACCGATTAGTCGAATTAATTAAAAAAAATAACCAATGAATTATCGATAATTGCAAATGTATACATGGTATTTTTTCTTACTACGGTACATTTTGAAAAACTTTTAAAGCTACATAAAATGAATTGATTCAATAACACAGGTGGCCAAACAATTGTTTAATCCCTCTTACTACTAATAACAACTACGAATTATACCAACTTGTCAGTTGCATAAAATATTTGTATTTATTGAAAAATTAAGCAAATGCAATGCCAGCCACTTTTTTGTTTACAATATTTTAAACATATCTTAACGTCTTACTCGTGTATACCAAGAACTCGGTGCCTTTTGCCAGTTAAGTTAAATGAATGGTGTCAATCAAACACTGCCAAATTATTTGCGTTCGAATTATTTTTTGATAACCATTTCCATCCACATCTATTCAATAACAAACGTGTCAAAACAATTGTTTAGTCCCTCTTACTAGCAATAACTATGAATTGAAAACAACTTGTCCATTGCATAAAATATTTTTATTTATTGAAAACACAATATTATAAACATATATTAACCCTCTAATGCATGATGTTGCCGTTTGGCAACAAGTAACATAATCCACTTTATTCTATTAGATTAGAGCTCCTCTCGACAAATTTGTTTTTTTTTTCATCGATTACATTCCATTTCGAAGTTTTAGTTACTAATAACTCTCATAGATGGCAGTAGTAAAAGTGTATTCAAAATTAAAGAGTGATGTTGTGAAATTACGTTTTTTGCAGTATTCAAAGTAAAATAATATTAGTACTAATTACAAATAAATTGTTTTGAAAAATAAATTATAGTTAAAAAGGGTTATTTTGAAATATATTTAGTAGTTTTCTAGTCATTATTATCAAAATTGGAATTTTGTAGTTGGTTTTTGTCATATGGAAAAAATTTCAAAAATTGAAATTATTTAAATTCCAATGCAGTTAAATTTTGTTCAGTATTTATCCCATAATGTATGAGTACTAAATATACATATATATTTTTTGGGATGAAAATAAAAACTCATGCATTAGAGGGTTAATGATTACTCGTGTACAGTAGGAACTCAGCACCTTGCCAGTTAAGTCAAATGAATGGAGTCAATCGAAAAGAGCCAAAGTTTGTCCGGAAAGACACCGGCGGCAAGAGATTTTCCGCCTCGTCGGTCTCTTCCATTACGGGACCCGAGTTCTTTAGGCGGCTATTTGACGATAGCAAATGAAGCCTGAAAATAGAAAAGACCAAGTAGTCATGATACATCGGATTGGATACTCAAGAGGAATTACCACACGAGAAGATCATTTTCAATCAAAAGGTCAGCATTAATTGATTTTGTTTTCGTTTTGGTTGAGTTACTTCGCCCTAGAGCCACATAAGGGAGGTTGTCAACAGGCCTTGTAATTTTTAGGCGTGGTCGAGTGACGAGTAAATACATAAACTAGCATTCTACTCAGTTTGATCAATGTTTTAGGTGTCGGGATATTGGAATACGACAGTTTTAACGTTCATGAGCCATGCGCATTTGGATTTTTTTTTCTACAAAATTCGTTTAAAAGATGGAATTCACAGTGTCGAAGACGTATTCTTTGAAGAAACTTGAAGGCTATAGTCGGTCTATTTACTATGCGAGCCCCGAAAAGAGTTTCTTCCCCCATAACCTAGCGTGGTTTTCTAGGAAACGGGGGGAACATCGCTTCTCTAAACCTAACGCGTTTGAGGTTCCGTTGAGAGGATAACAATCCGAAACAGTTCGAACCCAAATAGGGTGGAGATAAAACACGCTCACGCCGTTTCGAAGAAAACCACATGCGGATGGGTGAGGAAAATGCTTTCTAGACTCGCTTTCTGGATAGACCTACTATAACATCGTACCAAATGGTCTGTGACGTCTACTTATGTGGTTTCAAAAGACAGTCGGAGAAATTGTGGGAAAGGATAACTGGACAATAATACAAGGAGTTCTCTGGAATCTATCACACAAAAAAATGCGTTGAACGAGTTGACATTAAATAAGTAGTGACTATGAAACTACCTGACAAATATTTGGTTGTTTGGGTTGGTATAAGTTTAGACTTTGTCTGCCGAGGTGGAACTAAGTTCAACATTTTTCAGTGTCAAGGAGGGCTGTTAGCGAAAGGCAATAAGTGGAACTACACCAACCTGTTACTGCTCAACTATGACATCCATGTAAGTCTGGTTTTCTCGTGAGATGATGCATGAGTTTTTCGTCTGATTTTTTGCTATTGTGTTATAAATGTTCATTATTTTATAACGTAGGTTTTGGACGTACTTGTCTACTCTACAACTATATATTTAGGACATGCTTTAACCCTCTAATGCATATTGTTGCCATATGGCAACAAGCAACATAATCCACTTTATTCTATTAAAGTAGAGCTCCCTCTCGACAAATCTGTGTTTTTTCATCGATTACATTCCATATTTAAGTTTTAGTTACTAATTACCCTCATAGATGGCAGTAGTAAAAGTGTATTCAAAATTAGAGTGAAGCTATTAACTGTTGTGAAATTACGTCTTTGGCAGTATTCAAATTATAATAATATTAGTATTAAATACAAATAAATTGTTTGAAAAAATAATTAGAGTTCAAGAGGGTTGTTTTAAAATATATTTAGTAGTTCTCTCTAGTCATTCTTATCAAACTTGGAATTTTGTAGTTGGCTTTTGCCATATGGCAAAATTAAAAAAAAAAAGAAATTATTTTAATTTCAATGCAGTTAATTTTTTTCAGTATTTTTCTCATAATGTTTGAGTTTTACAGATACTATTATATTTTTTCGGGATAAAAAAAATGCATGCATTTCAGGGTTAAGTGTGTTTTATTGTCTTTAGTTTCATGTCGTTAAACATTTGTTCAATTTTTTTTCCGAGTTACTTTGCCTCCCTAACCGGAATCGTATTAATTGCTCTCGGTATCCCATGAGTTTCTACATTTATGAACTCTTAAGACTTAATAAATACAGCAATCGTTTTTTCTGCATATCCCATGTTTTATAATTACTTGTACTTAACACTCCATTATGCCTCACTACTTGTTAAGAACGGAACAAATGACATAATTTTCGGTTTTTGTAAACAGAAATATAATCTTTTTTTTTCTTAAAATAATGTATTTTTTTAGCATTAAATTTTAAAGTGCACGCAGAAAAAAATTTCGGCTTCCTTAGTGAACCATTTGTATTTTTTAAAGCATATTTTCAACTCTGTATCCCGTCTTGCCTTAGATTCTCGTAGGTAGTTCAAAAGTATCTTTCAATAATTATGTGATTCTTATTAATATTTATAACTTTTAATAATAATTATAAAATATATCATGTTCTTATTATATTAATAATAATAATATTCTTATTAATTTAAAATATATTCTTGTCTTTTAATAATAGGTATTATTCAATTGGTGGCAATTTATAATTATAAAAAATATCAATTAAGTTTTTTTTCTGTTCTTTTACTTCAAGGCTAAAAAACCCGGATAGATTTTAAAATTTGATAATTTTAATAAAAAAAATCCACTAGAATACAGACAAATGCGCATTGAGAAATATGTTTGTGACAGTTAAATGGATTTCCCATTTCTAGAAAGGTATTTTCCCCCAAAGAAAGTTTTCCCGAAAGAAAGTTTTGTCTCGCAGAGGGCGCTGTGAAGAATAAGGGGACAGTGGGGGTTCTTCGGGATTCGAATTTAGCCGGAAGCTGACGTTTGGAATATGCTCGCGCGGACTTTATTACTTCTCTGCTGGGGAAGTAAGTCATTACTTTTTGAAATTTCCGTTGTTTAAATATAAGTTTTTTTTACGTGTTTTTCATCCATTTTTTTTTTAAACAATAGTTGGGCTAGTTGGATTCCTTTTAAAATTTTCGTTGTTTGAAATTAAGTTATTTACGTGTGTTTCATCCATTTTTTTTTAAAAACAATAGTTGCGCTTTTAACTTTTTAACTACTAATCTAATATGTGTAGAGATCTAAAAGTGTTTAGTTCCAATTTAATTTCAAATGAAATATTTGTTGAGTCTTTTCAGTTTCCTATTTGAAATTTCCGTTGTTTGAAATTAAGTTATTTACGTGTGTTTCCTTTATTTTTTTTAAACAATAGTTGGGCTAGTTGGATTCCTTTTAAAATTTCCGTTGTTTGAAATTAAGTTATTTACGTGTGTTTCATCCAATTTTTTTTAAAACAATAGTTGGGCTAGTTGGATTCCTTTTTAATTTTTCCGTTGTTTGAAATTAAGTTATTTACGTGTGTTTCATACAATATTTTTTAAAACAATAGATGGGCGAGTTGGATTCCTTTTTAATATTTCCGTTGTTTGAAATTAATGTTATTTACGTGTGTTTCATCTAATTTTTTAAAAACAATAGTTGGGCTAGTAGGATTCCTTTTAAAATTTCCGTTGTTTGAAATTAAGTTATTTACGTGTGTTTCATCCATTTTTTTAAAACAATAGTTGGGCAAGTTGGATTCCTTTTAAAATTTCCGTTGTTTGAAATTAAGTTATTTACGTGTGTTTTATAATTTTTTTTTTAAAACAATGGTTGGGCTAGTTGGATTCTCCTTTTTAAAATTTCCGTTGTTTGAAAATAAGTTATTTACATTTGTTTCATCCAATTTTTTAAAAACAGTAGTTGGGCTTTTAACTTTTTAACTACCAATCTAATATGTGTAGAAATCTTAAAAAGATTTTATCAAGTTTGTTTAGTTCCAATTTATTTTCAAATGAAATATTTGTTGAGTCTTTTCAGTTTCCTTTTTAAAATTTCTGTTGTTTGAAATTAAGTTATTTACGTGTGTTTCATCCAATTTTTTTTAAACAATAGTTGGGCTTTTAACTTTTTAACTACCAATCTAATATGTGAAGAAATCTTAAAAGATTTCACGAAGTTTGTTTAGTTCCAATTTATTTTTTCAATGAAAAATTTCTTGAGTCTCTTCATAGTTTTAATTCAACGTAGAGCTCTAAGCTGTAAACTTGGTCTTTTTAGAACTTATAATCACTCTTATAATATAATAAATGATGCTTCTAGTCGAAAAAAAAGTATTATATGCGAGCGGTAATAATAAATATAATTACGCTTCAAAAAACGTCACATAAATAAACGATACACAGACTTGCGCTCTTGTCTTTAAAAGTAATTGATAAGTTTACAAGTGCTATGATAAAACGCATGTCATTAAGTATTTTTACACAATTTAAACGTTTATAAATGCTTGCCAGATTTGAACATACAAGTAATATACACTTTTTCCTCCATTAACTTCTCCGACGGGTGAAAAATCTCGTTAATTGTTGGTTTTTGATTCAAGAAACTATATTTTCAGCATTATCCTATTCAACACACAAAACATTGGGAATTTAAAATAAACATTAAAAAAATACCTTTTGGTGTGATACAATAAATATCAAATTTAGTATCAAAATAAGTTATTGAAACAAAAGTATTATGTCTTTATAGAGTTGTTCAACTTACTTTATTAATTCATTAACGTTTTTGCTTTAAAATTTTTGCATTTCTTGAAAAAACTATTACATGATGCATTTGTTATACATAAAATTTTTATATGAAACGGATGCCCTGACTCATTAGGGGAGACCGGGGCTAGTTTTAAATTTTTCTTCTTTTTAAATGTATATTCTTGCTTTTATTTCTTTTGCAGAAAATACGGTATCATTGCCTATCTCATATGGTTATCTACAAAATAGTGTTACTACTTTTTTTTACAAAGTAAGCATACTTTTTGGCAGCGAGTGTTTAAATGCCAGCACGTAGAGCTGGAAAACGTGCCCCGTATACGGGGTACATTTTAATTAGACTGCAAAAAATGGATGGGGCAAAATTTCCAATTATTCTAGAAACGAATCATCACACTCCATGTTTTTATGAAAATGTTATTGTAAACTCAAAAGTCTAAAAGATTATACCCAGAATATAGGTAAAATTGTTAACTAAACAGCAGTTGACTACACCAAATTGCTATTCAAAGGTCCTTATTATCACTTGTATCGAAATTAAGCAAATTGTGTAACTTTCCCCCTTTTGTGTAACTATATTGACTCTTTTCTAGGGTTTGCCTAAAGTATTGCTGAAAAAAGCAAAAAGAATCCTATCCCTTGCGCTGAAATTTATTATTCTTCTATTTTTTCTTAACTAGCCATTTACCCAGCAAATTTACTGGAAAGTTTAGTGTGCAACATTACATATTAATATTTTACAGCGTAATTATTCACTAATCTATTCTGAATATTTAAGTTATTGGATTTTTTTACGCTACTGAATCCATTTTTGAATGGTATTAGAGCAACGTATATCGCTTCTATATTGTACAGTTTCTGTTAGCTTTCATTTTATTAATATAGACAAATTTTTAATCGGGAACAAAACTTTTTCATCCAAAAATTAATGTATGGTTAGATGACATTGTAATATTTTAAAGCAAAATTAATTTTTTTTCAATATTATAAAGGCTGGAGCATGTTTATAAACATGTCATTGTTGGAATTCCTGCCCAGTGAAATTTTGGAAAACCTGCCCCATCTCCATATTTTGTCTTCAACAGTACCTTGACAATTAGAGGTTTAAGTTTTTTTGAAAACAAATGGCATATTTAAGAAGGGAGCAGAACCACTTTTTATTGTGCGGAATGATAAAATTGTAAGTTAAATGAAAGTACGTTCAATTTTAGTTTGAAGGTGTGTGTAATCATAAAAATTACTCAACTTTGAAAAAATATTGAAAACAACTTTAACTAAAGTACTAAAAACCAACTGAACAACAATTTATGCGAGCGACTAAGACTTTGTTGCTTCATAAACTAAGCAAATAGTTGGCTCCCTCAACGGCTCAATTGCAATATTAGACCTGATGTAAAGCTCACCCCTTGGGAAAACTAGCCCCGGTCTCCCCTACCATGCAGGAAATAGGAGAACAATAACCGACGAGTGTCGGAGCGAAGCGCCCTTACTCCTTCATCGAAATCTTCCCAAAAAGGGGTTAACTTTGACTGGGAATAAATCTCGACTAAGTCCTCCCTTTAAAACTGGATACTGGGTGCCACAAGGGTTCTGCATAGCAGGATATAAAACATCCGAAGAGAAACAAGAGATTAGTAATCATGAAAAACAATTTAAGAAAAATACATAACATAATAAACATGGACATAACAAGGACAAAACAAAAATGCGGAAAGAATCGTCAAATTAAATTAGTCAATATTGACATGTCAAGTTGTTAAACATTTGACATGTCAAGTTGTTAAAAATTTCAGTTCAACGTTGAACTAAATATTGGTGAAAAACTAAGAACGTCGAGCAGATACACCATAAAACCGTTTCAACCAAATATCACATTCTGGAAATAGACCTGCTTTCACGAAAAATTGGTTCGACTTCTACTCCAATAGCACGAAAGTTCGCTTCAACTTCTACTAACTGCAATCGACAATGTAACTGTCTACCCAAAAACAGATACCACGAGTAGTACAGCTGCCGGTCATCTGCGGTAAAATTTAACTTTTTTTTTCTTAGAGTGCAGGCCCTACGGTTTAAAAACAGCGTGTGCATAGCCTCAAAGGTTTGAAAAACGAAAATGTTGTAAAGATATAACTAAAAACTATCATTAATTAAATTCTAGAACTTGATACACTAAGATAGTAATTCAAAACAAAAAAGGTATCAGCTTATATGGATCAGAACCTGACAATTTAAATGCCCTTCTTCAATTTCTTTTTACGGCAGTATCATGTTTGAAATAACATTTTAAACTAAAACTGTGATATTTCAATGCGCTCTTATGTGAAGTTAGAAGTTTCATATACACTACATTCAAAAGTATTTATTTAAATTGCTACATTGAAAAAATGAAATTAAAAGAAATCACTAAATGTAAACTTTTTGGAAAGTTAAGAATGTGGACTTCAATTTAAATCAATAAAAGAAAAAAATCAATTTTAAAAAATTGGTGTTATCAAGGAGAAAGACATGAAGCAATTAAAAAATTAAGTTTCAGTTATATTGCTTTCCCACTCCCAGTTTGAGATTTAAGAAATAATTTAGAATATTAAAGCATATTCGCAAAATCGTATACCTAGCACACTAAAAACGACATCACGAAATGGAATTGTAAAATAAATTTAAGTTGCCGTTTCCGAACCGAAAGCTGTTTTCCTCCACAAAACTTGGGTTGCCTGGCATGGGTTGGAAATTTTGTTGAGACTAATTATAGATGAAGTTACTCTTAGATAAATGAATTTGATATTCGCTAATGTTAATGATTTTTATAATAGACAAAATTGTTCTAATAAAACAAATATCTGAAAAACATTTCAGTGTAAATTAGTTGGCTTCTCTTAATTAATTTACAAGACTTTACTGATATGGAAATCCACTTTAATCGGGAATAAACTTAAATTTCCAGTTCAAGAAAGGTAAATACCTGTAATCCATATCTATCTACTTTTCATGAGATTAAATTGAGGAAATTAGATAATATTTCATGAGAATTAAATCTTATAAATTGATGGGGTTTTTTTCAGTTGAGTAAGTGAATGCAGATAAAGGGCTATTACTAAAATTAAAATAAATGATATCAAGTTGCACTTAAATTGTAATTAACCTTAAATTATTTTCCTTGAAAACCATATATATTGTATCAAATGTATTACATAATCAATAGAAAAATAAAAAAAATCCAAAATAACACAATATTTTTTTTTTATCTAGCTTTAATCACGTTTAAGAACATTGATCTCAGTGATTTTACACAATCTCTGATGTTAAAATTCAACACATAAATAATGATATAGACTTTAATCGATAACACTATCAATTTTTTAAATATTTTACTGAACTTAATTTACAAACTATAAAGGGGAGGGGGGAACGAAAAAATCCGAAAGTCATTATTCCTATTTGTTATTTATGACTTAAAAAACACTGCATTAAAAAAGTTTTCATTAACGTTGTAAATAAAACTTTGTAATATAAAAATATCTGCATCTCATTTCAGAATTTTGCGTGATGTCTTTAAAATGTATACTTTATAAACGTCAAAACGTAACCTTTCAAAATGAATATCTTATGAAAATGATTAATTAAATATAAAAATTAAATTAAAGACATTATTACTGCTGTCCGCTATAAAGGTAGTATTCTAATTGGGGTAAAATGGTAAGTAAATTCTCTGTAATTAATTTTGTTAACGAACCAGAAATATTCGAAAAAGTTTATTATTTTTATTTTACATTACACTCTGTGAGTTGCTAAAATTTTGATAGAGTCTTATCGGTTTTTAAAAAATAATTGTTTTTAGTATGCTTTAGCGTTTATTTCCGCCTTGTGTGGGGTAAAAGGTAAAATGAGCGTGGTGAAATGGACAGGTGTGTTGGAAAATGAATAAGAAAGAACTTGAAACTTGTTCACAAAAAAAAGATAAAAACACACTTTATTAAAACATTTCGTTAAATATATTATTCGTTATATAGTAATATTTCGTTAATATAGTAATATTTTTTTCTAAAATAACTTTTAATGATAAAATGGTATGATCCGTTTTATCTAACTATTATACGTTGATCAAACTTTTTGACAAACAATGATTTGTATAAATTTAAGCATTAAGTCTTTCTCTTCTTCTAAGTCTTTCTCTTCTTCTAAGTCTTTCTCTGGATAGTCAATTCAGATATCTTTCTATTACTTATTTTAAATTTAAGAACTGCTATTCCAAGGTTGCTCAGCAGACCTTTTTCATTAGGGTCTGCCTCGCTACGTTTTTATAGTTTTTTTTATCGAGGTACTCCATTTACAATGTGTCTTTCTCATCTTAGTGGGATCTTCTAGCATACATATAACAATCGAATTAACTCCGCTTTTGTTTGAATTATACGATTTGGTTTTTGTTTTCATAGTTTCCAAGTTGGATTAGAAAATGCTAGATCGTCGATCATACTTTTAATCTCGTATTTCGTATTTTTTTAGCTGGTTCTCCTACTGAATCTGTACAAAATGTACTACCCTAAGAAGGTAGTTTACAGTACTATCTAGAAAAGTGACTTGGGTCATTATCTTTTGTTGCACTTATTGGTTACATAAGGTAAGAGAGTGTATCAGATGTATAGTGTTTCAGAAAAAAAATTGTTGTTCTGAATATACTGCCTTTAACCTTCACAGGACACTTGCTTTCGCTAAAAAAATGGTTCATAGCAGCTGCAACGTCTGCGTGGTGAACTGTTTCACCATATAATTTTGATATTTCATTAGGTTTTTGTTAGGAAAAACTAAAAAATTGTTCAAGCGAACCTCAAAAATATGGTGAAACAATTCACTACACCCACATTCACTATTATTATGGTGAAACCAAGCAACAGCAACTGAAACCTAAAAAAGGGTTCAAGTGAACATCGAAAATATGGTGAAATATTTCACCACACAGTCGTTGCAGCTAATAATAACCATTATTATGGTTATTATGTGCGTATTATGGTATTCACCATCTATCATTATGGTGAAACCAGGCAACAACAACAGAGTATGTTTCAAGAATACCAGTTTGCAGTTTCATTTTAAGGCTCGTAAAGGACTTCAAATGTTTGTTCGCGCATGTCTTAAAACCTTTAAGTCGCTGTTAACATATCGTCTCTTAAATCCCCACATGTGCTATCTAACTTTGCAAAACGGTAGAAATGAACTGAAGGGTAACCCTTGGCGAACTTTCCAAATTCGCGCCAAAAGTCGGCCGAAAACCCAATCGAAATTATAGGATAGGTTTGAATTATCGTCGCATTAGAGCTACACGAGGGAGAGTCGAAAAACGTGTTTATTTAACACCGGCTGTTCGGACTTTCTTGTTACATATCTCAGCAATACATTATGTAGAGTGTAGACCGATATTATGTAACAAGAAAGTCTGAACAGCAGGTTTTAAATGAAAAAACACGTTTTTCGGTTCTCTCGTGTAGCTCTAATGTGACGATAATTCAAACCTATCCTAACCCATCCTATCATTTCGGTTGGGTTATCGGCCGACTTTTGGCGCGATTTTGGAAAGTTCGCCAAGGGTTACCCTTCAGTAAATGTCTACTGTCTTTCAAAGTTAGATAGCACATGTGGGAACTTAAGTGACGATATATAAAGGTAAAAGATGTCTTGACAGATCCTTGACAATGAACTTTTCCCATTAGGAAGTGGCCCAGGTATGTTTGCTGAAGTTCCATGTTATCGATTCTCTCAGCTTTGTGTGATGATAGACAAAAGGGACATCCAAAAAGCAGGAACCGCACAACAATAGCCCAGATGGCTGAGGCACAAAGGCTTTTCCAACATTATGAATAAGAAACTGTATTTCTACTTTTCTTAAAAGAAGCCCCCTTCAACAAATAAAATAGGGTTTTAGAAAGGAATATAAAGGGCTCATTTATTATTAAGAGAGATTCTGAGAAGCCATTAAAGTGAATGACAGGCGTGTTTTTTGTTATGATCCAAATGCATATCAACACTTATTCGATGGCACTCATTCAATTTTTATCTTATTGAATTCCAATAAATTTAGTTAGGAGAAGAGAATACATTGTGCTTTTTTTTATGTAACTCAGAGAAGTTGTTTGTGGATGAAAATAAGGAAGGGAAAACTAGGCGTGGTGTAAAATTTTGTATTGTCTATTGTTTATAATAATTATATATTTTTGAAAATAATATCTCTTGATTAAAAATAGTTTGTTTACTGTTTAAGAAGTGTTGAAAATGCAAATTAAATTCGTAATAGTTAATAGAAAACTGAATATATAGTTGAAAACTAGACATGACTATATTATTATTATTTGAGGGAATTGAAATAATGAAACATAGTACTAATCATCAGGAATGCAGAAACTTTTTTTAATTTACGAGTATGAGACTTACGTTTTCGTTTCGTTTTCATTAAAATTTGTTACTTTTTAAATTTTTTGTGAAACTCTATTTAATATTACCAGCTTTATGCAAGTTTTTCAACTATAATAGCCTACTACTTGTGAATTGATTTTTTTATCATGATCAATGAGAAATTCGTGTTTTGTTATATAATTAACAAATATATAAATTTATAGAGGCTATCGAAAAACAATTTGTTGTTGTTCGAGTTGTTTTGTGACTTTTTCAATGTTGATATAAAAATCTTTTTCATGCTTATATTAAAATTAAAATTAAACGCGTAGCGTAGGTTAGGGGGAGCACTTTTGATTACTTTTGCAATTTAATTTATTATTTTTTCAATAACTTTTTGGAGAGATATACATCATTCTTTAACCTTATTTATTAGTTTAACGATGCATATTTTGCAAAGACTTTAGTACCAAAGTTAAAAAATATAACTGATATTCTATCGACAATTTGACTCAATATACCCTGTGTTATGGCACATTGGATTAAATTGTTGTTACACACAAACTAAGAAAATGTGTTTTTCATACTAATTATCAATTAATTAGTAATTAATTATAAAAAGAATTTAATTTGCAATGATTAAAAATGTAATTTAATAAAAGGTATTAATGAGATACCAATAACAACCATTATAAGTATTAGCGGGAGATGCTGTACCTTCAACAATAGCCAAAGTAGTAAGTTTTTCACGAATTTTTCTAACCATATGTTTTTTAATATCATTTTTATCAGGTGGTTCAAGTATCCACTAGGGAAAATTTCCTTGTTTTTAAGATTGAAATAGTATATTCCCTATCGTCCAGAAATTTTCAGTTTCTGGACATAATGCAAAAGAGATATTTGTGTGCAAAACTTAATATTTCTCTTCTAAAGCCTCAGTTAAAAATATTTGAGTTTAAGGTGAGAGAACAGTCTAATCTACAATACTGTGTTTTGTAAATATTCAGAAAGCATTTAATAAACTTATCCAACTGCCGCTATAACAACAACTTATTTTTTTATCTAGAAAATTATTAAGCATCGTTTTATGAAACAGTTTGCAGTTTGAAATGCATGGTGAACGATATTTTTATAATAAAAATACACAGAGTCCTTTTTTAATGTAACTCATTTATATGATAAAATTTTTAAAGCTCCTTAAACATTAAGTTCGAAATGGTTTTCTTCATTCATTCAGATTATATAAATTTTATGTATGTAACTCTTTATATTATTTAAATAGTTTGAAATATATCTGTACTATATATAGTTATAGTAAAATTTTAAGATTTTACCTTCACAAAGTTATTTTCTATTTTCTTCTGCAATAATTTGTCAAGTGTATTCATAATACAGGTCCAATTAGAGCATTACGGCATCAACTTTGGTATACAAATATTACCATCTACATTATTTAAAAAGTATTTGCGATGATCCGTTGTGCCCTCCTCTTCACTAATATTACTAAATATACTGCTTTTCTTTGCTTAAACTAATAGGTGGTTCCTGTCCCTACGCAACTATGGATTTGTTTGAAAACAACTTAAACCGATCCTGGTCAAGGTGCTATTAAAATCAAAATATGGCAACATATGCCGTAAAAAGTGTTCGTGAAATATGGCAACATAATATGCCTCGTAGAAAAAAGTGTCCCGGCTATTATAAACTAAGCTGCCTAAATTGTGGAAAAGTTAAATCATTTTTTAATCTATTGTCAAGCAATGTAACCATATCAAAAATACTAAACCTAAAAAAAGTAAATAAAATTGTTTACATAGCAAAATGAAAGATGATAGAAGTTCGTGCACTTCGGAAGTAAAGCATGGAAGACTCAGAATACAAGTAGACCAAGTTCTGAAAAAGCTTCTTTGTGCTACAGAGGTTTAAAGTTAAAGCTTTATATCAAAGTTACCACACACTTAATTTTTTTTTTAAAATTTAGCTGCATAGCGGATATTATCTGAACTTTGACTATTTTTTCAATTTTTGCACTAAAATTCTACTTAGTTAGTTCATGCATTGCGCTGCTAACTCGAAAATGACAAAAAAAGAGACTTGGTTCACTTTTACTCTGAACCCTCCGTATGCTGTTCTATAGTAGCTAACAGGAAAGGATGTTGTAGCCAACTCAAACCCCCAACTTTTAAGCTACAAGTGAAGCAGCACACCAACTCGTCCACCAAATCTCTCAAAAACTGATGCCAAAAGAAGTAATGTTGTTGACATTAAGCTCCTCCCCCAAAATGAGGTCACTAAAAGCAAATTTAGGAGAAAATGGTAAACTTGCAAAAGGAAACTGTTCAACACAAACACATATTTTTAGTAGAATCAATTTGTTCAAAAGCATATAGCTGCTGATAAAATAACACTTCAATTTATTTTCTCAATACTTACT
This sequence comes from Hylyphantes graminicola, assembly GCA_023701765.1. Lineage (NCBI taxonomy): Eukaryota > Metazoa > Arthropoda > Arachnida > Araneae > Linyphiidae > Hylyphantes > Hylyphantes graminicola. The sequence goes on from CM043122.1 coordinate 28,180,920, forward strand.
AGAACTCAATGTTTCTCTCTTTCGAGTTACGCTCTTGTGACACATAGTCCATTGCCTCCAAGATAGGATTCAGCATGTCACGATTAATATTGATAAAAGCTTTGGTAGAGTTTGTTTTCTTGGCTCTTTCTACATGGCTGTCAGTGTGTGTCACTACGTGGCTACAATGTATATTGACCTGTAGAGAAACCTCTAGTAAGAAAAGATATGTTCAATTAGAAGAATTGATGTATGATTTGTCTATAGCATTAACAGTGTCTCTCCTCCTCATACATACCTTACAACTACAATATATATAAATTTTTTTTAAAAAAATTCGCTGTGGTTACTATACGTTATTTGTGACAAGAATACGTATTGAAAGATTGAAACATAATTTGCTAGGCAGTTTATACCCTTAACACAATTATGGGCATCTCGCAGGATATGGCAAAACAAAAAACAACTTGCAATAAAATATACAAATTAAGAAAATAAACTTAATAAGTAGTGTTTTGTGCGTTTTGGAAATGTAATCTATTACTTAAAGATAACTACCCATTAAAAAACGTTATTAGTATTTTTTTAAATTAATTTCAATATATTTGTTTAAACTTTTAAGCAAATCCAATTATTAGTTTAAAAAATTCTGAATTTAAAATGTAAAGCCTAGCATTTAAAAGATTATTAAATAATGACAGTTAAATCGATAACACATTATTGTGTGCAAATTAATTTAAAAAAGTAGTTTCGATGGTTATGGTTGTACAAATTGTTTTTTGCTATCGTAATTTTAGTGCATGAAAAAAATAGGTTTTTAAAACTTTTAATCAAATCCATTTATTAGTTAAAAATTTTGAATTTAAAATGTAAAACCTAGCATTAAATTGCTAATGACAGTTAAATCGACAACACATTATTGTGTGCAAATTAATTTAAAAAAGTAGTTTCGATGGTTATGGTTGTACAAATTATTTTTTGCTATGGTAATTTTACACTCTCAGAAATAACACTTTCATTTTTGACGATTCATGAATCCTCAAGTCTCATTTCGTTAATTTTGAGGATTGTTTCGTCAAACTATCTACTTTTGAGTAAACGTGAATCATCACTTTTACGATCGTGATTTAACGATTCTGTATCTTGATTTTGAGGAAACTGAATCTCATTGTTGTACCTACATGCTCAAAAATGACGAAATATTTCTTGAGATTAGACGACATTCAAATCCTCATAAAAATGACGATTCAAATTTCCTCACTTTGAAGAAAAGAAAACTCCGAGTATTTGCCAGTAAACGAATCGTCAAAATTAAGGAAAATTTCGTCGTTTTTGAGCATTCATTTTTTAGAGTGTAGTGAGTAAAAGAAATAAGTTTACCATAATTGAATAATTTCATTAGCCTGTTTAGGTGTTCGTTTCACGAAGTTAGGCGTCCCTGGATATATTTCGAAGGGTGATTCCGTCTTGTTGGAATGTGGATATGATTTGGAGGGCGATGAGCTGTATTCAGTCAAATGGTACAAGGACAACGTCGAATTCTATCGATTCATTCCTAGCTACAAACCATCTGCTGAAATGTACAGTCTAAGTGGGGTATTTTTGGACGTAAGTAGACATTTTATTTCAGAAATGTATTTTATATGAAGAGTACACGGGAAAAACCGATTGATTTTGCAGAAAAGTTTCCTTACTTCCCACTTTGGCTACGATAGCGAGTGATTGCCTAAACTTGTGTAAGGGAACCAGTTCCTACCATAGATATCATAGTGAAAGTAATATAGTGACACATCACGTGACCTCCAATGCTAACGACGGGACGCGCAAGGAACTCCCAGAAGAGTCCCAATGAAGTCAGTGTTGTAGGTCACGTGATACTTTAACTACTATCTCTGTGGTGCCTATCTACCAAGATTCAGGCGCTTGGACCAAGCGAAGAAGAAAGAGAGAAACCGGTTTTCTGCCGCCAAGCAGACAATTGCGGGCGTCCGCCTAATAAATCAATCGGTTATTCCCGTGTACTCTTCATATGTTTGAAAACAATATCTGATTCCACAGTAAAAAAAATTGTTGGGTGCCCATGTAGTTGTTTCAAATTTAAAGTTGCTTATAGGCAATTAGTTTCATTAATTCATGAAATTTAATTCATGAATTCATGGCCATACTTTGAGCAGTAAAGATTTTTTATTTGCCTGTAGATATTTTTATTACTTTTACGTAAAAGTTTATGTTGTATACGAATATTTTCTACTATGATTTTGAAATTTGCTGTATACGGCTTGCATCTGAAACAACAGAAAAAAAAAAACATGGGACAACAGCCATTTTAACTACTAAGGTGGATATTAACGTCTATGTTTATTATTTAAACTGGCATTGGGGCTTTTTGCAATAGTTATATTTTGTATTGCAATAAGACAAAAATATGATTATAACTTTCTTTAAAAATTCACAAATGTAAATTATAGGTACAAGTTGGCTTAAGTTCCTTGCACTTCCAAATATTCGTATATCTTGGAATTTGAAAATTCTGTTACAAAATGAAAGAAAATTTCAACGTTTTCGGTAGTAGAAAAAGTTTTTTAAAGCAATTTGCAATCTTTTATGGAAAAGTGCTCAAAGTGCAATAGAGTCACCGATTAAATGTAAAAAAATCTGTTAATTTAATAACATTCGTTTCTAGTGCAGATTCGTGCTACCTAAACCCTGTTAAATATATAGACCCCCTTATAGACCCGTCAAAGGACTGTTTTTTCCACCCATGCATATAATATTTAAATATTATTAAATTTGACAATTTTGGAAATGTTTAAAATTTAAAGCATCGTGGATACTTTTGAAACCATTTTATAAAATATTGTTATTTATATTGCTAAAATTAACCATGTTCTGGGAATTATATAATTGAATTTTCAATAATTGAGGACAACGCAACGCTTCCATATTACAGAACTAACAAATATTACCCTCCACTTGTAACTTTTTTAAAGTAGGGGTAAGTGGTGTACCTTGGACGTATGTGTACCTCGAACCTATGCTGATTCTAGCTCGATTAGCTTAGATATTGAAACAACACCACATGCAGTTAAAGTATTTGCTACCAGGGATCTCAGTGAAGTTCTATCTGTTTGTTTAAAAGGTCAATTTATTAAAGAGGTTTCGAAAAACTAAATTCACAGTTCAAAAGTAAATTTTTGTCACATTCTTTAGTGTAATTTTATACTCAAACATGTAGTATTTATTCAGAAACGATGGTTATGCAATATAAAGCAAAGTTTTAGCTATAAAACAGTGTGCTTGAAATTAAGTTAAGTCTAACCTTAACTTGGTGATTAACTATTTTGTTTTTAATATCCAAGTGGTGTACCTCAAACCTAATACAAGTGGTGTACCTTGGACTGGTCCAAGGTACACTACTATAGGTCTTATGTGCTTCAGATTGTTGAAAACCTTTTTTAAAATTCAAGTAAATTCTTTCCTTTGAAAAATTAAGTATTTTAAGCTATTAATATGCAACCCTGATTTGTAAAATCTAGAAAAATGGAAATTTGTAAGAAATTTTGATATGATGTGATAAAGAATTTTTTTGTAGTTAATTATTTAGATTTATGGAAGCCGATAAAATATTTACCATATTGATATAATATAGAAAATAATTATTGCATGCTCATCTAAAAAGATATTTTTTATAATAAATATCTAAGCAGAACATCCTTTTTACGTTTAGGCCTAGTTGAATAAACATAGGGGGAAATATTTGAGTTTTTTTTTTTCAAATTTAAGAAAGAAAGATAGCCATATGTTTTTCTATGGCATGAAATAACAGTTTAATTTTATGCTGCATTTTAACGAATACACCCGAGAAAGATTGCATTGCAGCTGAAAAAGCCAAAAGGGCACTAAAAAAACTAAGGCAATAAAACCCCTTACTGAGCCAATTGACCTAACATAACCAATTACTACAATCTTGGCTAGAAATAAGAGTAGGTTGTAAAATGTATTTTTGAATTTTATGTGGCTAATAAATATTGGTTTTCGGACTGTAAATCGGGTCTCTATACCTATTAATAATTGGTCCAAGGTACACTACCGGTTGGACCAAGGTACACCGCCGGTGGTGTACCTTGGTCCTAATTACAATTTTCTGTATTTATTTTTTTAATAGTTGAAGTCATTTAAATAACATGTTAAAATAAATATATGTTGTATATAACAACATAAAGTATTCAGTAAAAATATTTTTATTCACTTTTTGCAAGCAATTAAGAAAATAAAAATTGAAAAGTCAAAATAGGTCCGAGGTAACCCACCTTCCCCTACATTTTTTCATAACAAAAAAATAAATAAATGATGCTTTGTTTCAAAATTGGCACTTCATTAGCATTGGTTATAGTATGTACCGAAATGATTGGGTAGATGTAATGACCAAAATGATTGTAGATTTTTTTTTAAACCATTATTCTTAAAAATATAAATGGTATTCCATAATACCCTCCTCTTTCTATTACATGTTACCGTTTTAAATATTAAATATTAAACTTGTGTTGCATTACTTTAACTTTAATATGCATTCTTGCTTAGGAAAAAACTTTTTTAAACATACAAAAATGATAATAAAAGGATTATCACTTTAAAACGGTCAAGCAAATGTAGTTGCTAATGTCGAAAAAATAATTTGTTTTACAGATTTAAGAATAATTTTATCATTTTAATATTTATTCATTAAGGACTTTAGAAAAAGAAAGATATGTTACTAGTATTCATGTCCATTAAATTGGAACCAATAACACACCTGAATTTCGCGTTTTATCTGTGAAAAACAAACAACAATTATACACAGTTAATTTAATATTACAAGTTTGAAAAGCTTATACGAAACGAATCTAAGTAAGGTAAAAGAATATATAGAAGTCTCGAATTCATAACATATTATGCTTTTGCGATATTAAAACAAAGTTACATGTGACGTATGTCTCAGATGAGCGCGAATTCCCGATTTTAAAATGTACTTATTTACATTTGAATAAGATGGACTTTTTTAGCTTGAAAATTCTAATGCCACCCACGCACTCTTGTATACGAGCAACTTAGAGACAGAAGGAACTTACGGGTGTGAGGTTTCCACAGATGTTCTATCTAGCATTAGAACCATCAAGGCTGGAAAAGAACTACGGATTCATGGTGAGCAATTTTATGTTTTTATTATTATTTTATTTAGAAAACAAGTTAATATTTTTGTACTAAATTTGTTCATAATTAAAGGAAGGAATGGATGAAAATTATCGATTGTCGAAAATTGTCTGAAAATTATCGATGTTTAACTAATTCATATGTGAATTCCGCCATGCACAAAATACGTTAACTTTCTCAATAATAATTCTCTTCCTATAATAATCTTGTTATTTCGTTTTCATTATTCCCAAAACTGTGTTGACAAGTTGATATTGTTAATTATCACAAAAAATAACATGGAAAATTAGCATTCGCTTTAATTGTAATTAGAAAATCCATAAAAATCACCTTTAAGTAATCAACCCTTCAATTCAGAGAAATAAAAGTATTTTTATTTGTAATTTTTTAAAACAAGTGTTATATGTGGAAAACAATGTTTCAATATTTAAAATGTATTTATTATTACTTTTAATTTGAGTTATTCCGGATGAAAGCCCACACATCTATGGGGTACAGTCCAATTACCGAATGGGAGATTTTGTCAACATGTCTTGTTTGTTTGGACCTTCAAAACCAAGTGCAAGAATTACATGGTACATCAACGAGGAAGAGGTAACTATTATAATTTCTATTTTGGGAAAGAATTGCTGAAAAATCAAATGTTCACAATTTCAAAATTAAAGTAGTTTTAGGAACAAAAATACAATACTTCGACAGTAACTAAGGATAAAATTCAAAATGGAAATTCTAATTACAAAAATTTAATAACCTAAAATAAAATTTGGATATTAGGGATTAAAACATTGATTTAAAGTAGAAAAAAGTTACATGAGAACTGATAGTGTTAATGAGCTCTTGTATTCTGCCCTAGGCAAAGTTACCCTCCTTAATTGCAAGAAGAAAAAACTTGGACAAATTATTCAAACAATAAATAATTTCATTCAAAACGTGTATTACAAATTAAGTATTTCAGAGCAAAGTCGGCTTATGACCTTTTTGATGATTAGGAGGCTAACATGCTCAAAGCATCAACTTTGTTAAAATTTTTATGCACATTTTATGCTAATATTGGCGTTACATAAAGTAGCAAGATACTTTCATAGTTTCTTTTGATTTAATATTTGACCTTTGGTTTTTCTGTATACCAGGCTATCGATTCTTACACTATTTCCCAAACGGAGCGAGGAGAATCTGTAATGATAAGCGAATCCTTTCTGCAATTTGCCTTGGAACCGGCTTTACTGTGGCAAGGGGCTTTATTTGTGAGATGTCAAGCTGTATTGAAGCTTGTGCATGACGTCAGGAGCTTGGAACTAATTGTAGGCGAAGGAACATCGGGAGCACAGTTTCAGAGAAGTGAGTGATTTTTTTTTAGATCTGAAGAAGAAATCAGGCTTGCTCCAAAAGAAAGTTTTCATAGTTAATTCTGATTTGCGTTTTTGTTTGTGTTCAATTATAACTATATATCGCCACTTAAGTTCCCACATGTGCTATCTAACTTTGCAGAAAGGATCAGATTTACAGCAAGGTAAACCTTGGCGCGTTATTTTCTTATTTGGCGATATTTTTTGAGGCAACCTGTCTGACTTCGACTGATTCGAATCCTTTGACTTCGCAACGATAGCGTTTTCCGGCAACCCTATCTGACCATTATTTACTAGTGCGGAATAGAGAGTGTGACGTCAAAAGTCGCCAGAATACGTATTTTTGGCATGATTTTGGAAAATTCGCCAAGAGTTACCTTACAGTAAATCTGATCCGTTCTGCGAAGTTAGATAGCACATGTGGGAACTTAAGTGACGATATGTTTCTGTTCGCCGTTACGGGAATTTTTTCCCCTTGTCGTGCCATATTTTTTATTGTTTGTCATTTTTGTTTTTATAATAATAAAGATTATTATTATTATTTATTTTTGGAGGGAGAAGCTGTTACTGGTTACGCTTTCAAGTTGTTAAAATGCCCAGTATAGATTAATATATCAAATAAGAAACGAATGACACTTATATTGGTATTGCCTCCAAACATATTTGATTGTGGAAGCTTTCTGTTTGCAACTGTCTTGTGTTTGTTTGCCAGATTATTTTTTATGTTGAAGTATTATAATATAAGTAAACTTTATATTTTTTTTTCGTTAAAAAAACTACAAATTTCAGAATTTTTTTTTAAGGAAAGGGAATAACAGTATAGTATTCAAAATACTTTATCTTAATCAAATGAGACTTTAAATTTGTAACAACACTTATAAATAGCCAATTTTAACTTATTGCCATACACTGTTAAAAAATGCTATGCTTGCTTTCACCATAATAATGGTTCCTAGTAGCTGCAACGGCTGTGTGGTGAAGTGTTTCACCATATTTTTGGTATTGGGTTGAACCGTTTCTCAGGTTTTTGTTTCCAAAACTTGAAAAAAGTTTTGACTGAATACCGGAAATATGGTGAAACACTTCACCACACAGCCGTTGCAGCTACTGGGAACCATTATTATAGCGAAAGCAAGCACACAATTTCTAACAGTGTATCTTTATCACTTGCAGATTATAGAAATAATACTAAACCTAAATTTGTAAGCCTCAATAATGTGCTTATAAAAATATAAATTGACGTTAAGATTATTCTTTTTCACTTCAGTTCTCCATGTATCTCCTGGTCAAGAAGCACCTTCTATCACCGGTGTAATGCCAAAGTACTTTGTAGGAGATGTAGTAGAAGTCAACTGTACTTCTCCAAGATCACAGAAACTGCCGGAGCTACAGTGGCAATTGAATAATGAAAGTGTACGTACATCCATTAGTTTTTATAGTTTAAACTTAGGTAGTGGTAATGAATAGAATGCTAAGAACAATAAGAATATGTGGATTAAAATAAGTTACATTTCAATTATTTATAACAATCGGACAATTTTCAAAAAAAGGTCAGAAAATGCATATTTTCATATTATTGAAAATTATATAAATATATGTGTATGAACAATATATACATATATTAATTTTTCATTTAATTTAAGCTTGAAATTAAAAGAAGTAAGTTACTTTTATTGGCATTTTAATTTCTAGACGTAAGTTCGTTCTCGTAAGTTCGTTTTAATTTCTAGACGTAAGTTCGTTTTTTATAATTCCTGAAAAATCAAATATTCACAATTTCAAAATTAAAGTTTTTTTAAAAAACAAATTATAAGATTTCGAAAGTAACTAAGAATAAAATTCAAAATTGTCATTATAATTACGAAAATTTAATAACCAAAATAAAATATTGATATTAGAGATTAAAACTTCAAGTTGAAAAAGTTACATGAGAGCTGATATGGTTAACGAGCTCTTGTATTCTGCCCTGGGCAAAGTTACCCTCCTTATCTGTAAGAAGAAAAAAACTTGGACAAATCATTAAAACAATCAAAAATTGCATTCAAAACGTCTATTAAAAATTAAGTATTTCCGAGCAAAATCGGCTTAAGTTCTTTTTGATGATTAGGAGGCTAACATGCTCAAAGCAGTATTTTTATCACTTCAACTGTTTTTTTAAAAATAATTAAATATCAACTTTGTTGTCCCGTTACTACTGAGCACTCCAGCCAGGAAATATCAAGGGAGCGAAAAATAGAAATAAAACCCTCCTCTATCATTTTCTCGGGAAGAAGGGGTTAACCTCTTTTTACAAATTAATCATATTTCTTAAGGTTCGAACAGAGTATGTGACGACGTATCCGGTCCTTGACTATCCGGATGGGCTCTTCTCCAGCAAGAAAGGCCTTCGCTTCCGAGTTAAACCAGACCATTTACGTGGAGATGAAATGAAATTGAAGTGCACAGCTACTTTCTACGACACCGTCCTTCGGACGTCTGCAGAGACTAGTCTTTTTACCAACAACTACAGGACATCAAGTTTTCATACTTCTCTCTCTGACAGATCTGGAGCTGGTAAGGTTCCGTTTTATTTGCAAGTTTATTTAAATTAAGCAGCTTTCCAGTCCAAGAAACGAATTTCACACTCACGATTTACAAAGTGCTGTTTAAGGGGGTCTGGTACCTTGCCCCAACTTTTTTTTTATTTATGAACTTATACTATTCTTATTTAATACACTGGTGTATCTTGCATTAATAAAACCTATTAGCAAAAAAAATGAGAATGACTCAGTGTTTTGAAAAAATTAAGTTTTTGTTAAATTTTTTAAAAATTTTAAAATTCTTACTCATCCCTAATTTTTTTTTACTTTTTATCACCAAATTTTTTATATGAGTTCTCTAATATTATCTTAACAAAACTATGCATCCAAGTTTAATGAAGATTCAACAAAAAAAGGCTTTTCAAAATTTTATCATAAAAATATAACGAAAAAAGTAAAATTTAAACTTTGATTTTTTTCAAAAATACTGACAAAACAAATGAAAAGTTTAAATGCATTTGTTAAAAAGGGTGATCAAAGTGAACATAATTAAAAGAATAATTAAAAAAATTCACGATCACACACACATGAATACATTTTTAATATATAAAATAGTAGCAGTATGGTCCCGCCTTATTAGGAACCCGTTAACTTCGTATTGCTTCCTTTTAGAGGCATGCTTACTTGTGCAAATGGGGGACTTTCACGGCCATATCCACCTGAGCTTCAATTCCAAATCGCTGTGGAAAAAAAAGCGGTTAGACAGGTTCGAACAGTAGGAAAACATTAGCATGTGTTTCGAGAGGTTTAGGATAACAAACCGCGTGACATCACATGAATGTTCCCCGTACGCCCAATATCTAAACTAAATTCAATTCGTGTTGGAGCATGCGCATAAAAAAGGCAAATTATAACAGAGAATTGCGTCAAGCCCCTGTTACAGCCCAAAAACTAAGAAAAAAACTAAGCCTCAGGTGCACACGTAGGTATTAAAAGGAATCTATATTAAAAATTTCGAATTTTTTAGAGCTGTCTAAGTAGGTCTTTTGCGATCCACAGACATACACACAGGCTCTTTCTTTTATTATTATAGATTTAATTTGTAAAAAATATATAAATTTCGAAATTTTAAATTGCAGAAAGTGCAACAAAATATTATACATAAACATGACTTAGACTTTTAAAATTTTACGGATTGTTTCAAATATTTGCTCCATGAAAATGAAAATGGCTTACTTATTATTTTATCTCAAATATTTCAAATAACGTTTTATGAACTTTTCATTGATGTAGTTTACATAAATTAAAATTATTAATAAAAAACAACAATTATTTTGGTACTAATAACACATCAAAAGAGTTTTTTTATCATGAAATATTTAACTTACGACAAAATATTGAAATTGGGAAACACTTGTTTAAAATGGTGTTCATATGTCCAAACTGCGTAAGTAAAACATAACCTTTTTTTATTTTATAATGTTAAAAATATTTTAACGTCATATAAGGTTAATTTTCATATAGATATTCCTCTATCGTCTATGCAGTGGCTAGCCTTGGTTTCAGTACTATGTTCACTTCTAAGAAGATGACCTCTACAAGAACAGCAAAGAAGCAAAGTTAAAACATTCATTTTCGAATGTGTGGTATTAACCATTATATGTGTGGAGAAATTGTAAATAATGATGTGTATAGCTTATATGAAAAAATAGTTGTTTTTATAATTTTTCTGTTAGGAATAAAATCGAACTCGTCCACAAGCTTTAACTAAAGAAATCTTCTGAATTTTTATTTGCCACCAAATATTTAAATGCAAGCAATCTACTAACAATTATGCTAAATTTATCTTTTCAAGTTGCATTCGTGTCTGTTTGTTTTTTTAAATATTATTTCTGACTTCTAATTGGTGCAGTTAAATCCCCATTATAATTTCTAAAAATCTATCTTTTTCTATCAATCTTATTTATCTTATCTTTTTCTATCAAATTACTTATATGCTATTTGCTTGGTGATTATGTATTACTTTCTATCACAATCATTAGGAAAATTGACAAGGTAAACTAAATGGCTCTTTTTATAATTGCACATGTCCATAGATTTAGTTTTCCAAAAAGTATAAGAAATTAAATAAAAAAAAATTCATATAGCTTGTTTTGAATTTGAGTAACGTTTGGACAAGTCCGGTTTTATTTCTGGGTCATGGTTCGGACTAATTAATGAAAGATCTTAAAATTCTTCTGAATTCTAAGAAACAATCAAAAGTTTGGCTTCTAATTTTAAAGATATGTTACACGCAAATGACCAAAATGATTCACTGTAAAAAGTAACCCCAACGTGTTGAAGTATTCTAGAAAAGACCTTAAATGTTGAATGCGTATCAAGAGAGCTAAAAAAAGACCAAATCGTAAATTATAAACCTTCATCAATACGTTTTGGTTGTAGGATTCATAACATTTATGCAAAACTATTTTCATTGAAGGAACGGTTTTATTTTTACAATTCACGTAACTTTCTTACTGAGTAGAATGCGAAGTAGCTCTCAAACAGTTACATAATAACTGATATTATTCATCTAAAAGCGGGCAAGAGTTACAATAATTTAAAACCATTATGACTCTAATTTTTTCGCTCAATTAACAGTTTTGGCTTTTGGCTGTAACATGTTAGTTATTTTCTTGAACATATGTTCATAAAAATTTTGTCTCAAAGAAAGTCTTCTGTCTTAAAATATTTTGCCAAAACAACAAAAAGTTTTCGAGAATATTGAAAAACGCGAAAATAGACCAATTATTCTATTTTTAAAATTGAAATTTAAGCAATGTTCAACAGAAGTTTATAAAAATGCACTGAAAAATAAAAAAATCAAAATTGAAAAAAAAACAAAAACAATGCAAATTATCAACGTTTACACACAATTTTCGTTGTGAACAATAATCGGAGTTGGAAATTGATCAAAAATAATTTTGAAAATTAGGCTGAACATAAAAAGAAAGTCATTAAAAATTAAATGATAACTTTTTAAAATCGATATTTTTTTTGTCACATTACGTTAAATGTAACAGATTTCATTGTTAATCAAGTCACAAACGAGATTTATCAATGGTATGGTTAATGGTAAAGTATAACATTTCTTTTCAGAACATTTGAATTATGTACAGCCATTTGATTATAATAAAACACTGCTTCTGTAAGTAGGGTATATTTTTTGGAACAGTGTAAAGTGAATCACAAATGAAAATATCTTGTTAAATGCAAAAATGTGTCAAAATATATTGAAATTTACTGTTGCAATTTTTGTTTTTAATCTAAATAAATAAATGAAGTAAACTGTTTGTATGTTGTCTACTTTCAGCATTTGACAAGAATAAAAATATAAAAATCAAAGTAATTTGAAAAAATAAAGCATTTTCATTGCCGATAACATTTCTGAATTTGCACATTTAAATACAGAGTTTATTTTCAATTTAAATAAATTTTAAAGTGTACACGTGTTTTTGATTAATCTTATCATATCATAATAAAAGAGCCGTTCCAGCAGTCGTTCTAGAGATTTTATCAAAAGTAATTTCTGATTCTTATTATTCTATAATCAAAAATACCAGTCAAACTAAACATCTTTTACGTATATTTCATGTTATTTTTAAGAAAATTAAATACTTATTTAACTTAAAGTAACGTACCGTAAGTTAAAAAAATATTCAATATCTATATAACAACATCTAAATACTTTTATTGCATTCCAGGTCTTACATTTTCTGATCAAAAATACAGTATTTTAATTATTTCTTTATTTATTACAGCAATTTATTTGAATCCGATTTGTATTTCAATCAGTTTTATTATGATGAGGCAAATATTTAAATGTACAAAAAATTAAACTTTAATGATAAATTATTGACCTTCACTTCACCAAATATAGAACTCTAAGTAAAATTCAGACAAGTGTTACATTTATGTTTACAACATAAAACATCGGTACTTCGAACTATTTTCAAATGCCAACAACACAATTCCAAACCAATAGCATTTTAAAAAAGTAATCACTTTAGCACCCCCAAAAGCCATTACCGTTTTTTCCTCTATTCCTTTTATTGTGTTCAACTTTATCTTGTACAAAAGGAAAACTATTTCCAAAATCCCATTCTGTAGATACTTTTGGGTTGTGAAAATATGACCTAAACCTTTTAGCGGATCGTCCAAAGACCATCATACAAAGGAGGGGACATCTTCCCTAGCCCATTTGCTTCAATGATAAATTCCTATCGAGATAACTGAGCTCGGATTTCGAAAGCTATTGTGCGACACCTGATGCGCGTCGATAAATTATGGTCAAAATATGTAGATTTTTGTGATTTTGAATATAAACTTTCAACGTATTTATGCCCAAGTTATAAAGTTTAGAATGATATGAGTGCCGTCAGTGCGGGTAACTTTGGTCCAAAATCATAGTTTTTTTTTACAAAAGAAGAAATATTAAACTACAAATACGATTTAAACACTTAAAAAGCATTATGCATTATAAGTATTTAACTTTTATGAATAATTTCCAAGCATTTTTGTTAAAGTTTATTAATAAAAAAATTGGTGTTAGTTTAAAAAATTAGGACACTGTTCGGTTTTGGGCTTAACTTTGGTCCAAGCATGAAATACATAAGAAACATACTTTTTAACATCCCTAAAGATTGTTTTACCGAATGAAATAGTAATAATAAAATGTTAGAACGAAAAATAAACTTCAATTTTTAATAAGGGAAAATAACTTCTTTTTAAAAGAAAGATTTAATAAAAAATATCTTTATAAAAAAAGAAAACGATTTTATTATAAAAGAAAAACACAAATATTTCCTTAATTACGTATTTGAAAAGTTTTACCTTTCGACATTAGCGAATTTGAATGTTGTACGTATCTTGCATTTCATCTTTATCTTTTTAACGTTTAAAAATAGTTTGATTTTTTTAAAATCATCTCAAACATGGCTAATCATAATAGGTAAACAAAAATTCACTTTTATGTACTTTTTTGAAAGTGCAAAGTTAAATAAATGAATATTTACATCGTGGACCAAAGTTACCCGCATTCAGTGGCAAAAGTTTCCACCAAGCCGTTGCAGCTACAAGGAACCCTATTTTTGGTGAAACCATGCGCCAAATTTTTTAACTCTTTGGCAGAAAGCTGGAAATTACATGCCTTATATCCAGAGAAAATTTAATATTTTAGGAACTCCTCATGCTAAAATTAACACATACGAGAGATATTAACAATATATATGCATGAAACAAAAATTTAACCATAGAGTTACGAGTTGTACATCGGAATAATAATTAATGAATACGGTAAAAAGGTGAAGCGAGGTTTAAAATGTGGCAAGTTCAAATTTCCAATAAAGCTACTTATGTAGGCATATTTTTCAACTTCCATGGATTATACAATTGAAAAAGTTCTATAAATTCAGGGGAAAAGCCTTGGCATTTAGGTAAGTATCTTTAGCTTTATTTTTTCTGACAACTGATAAATATTAGTATGAAATATATAAATTAAAAGCATCAAAAAACATTTATGTGCCTATTAACAAAGCTATTGTCCATTATTAACGGGTATTTTTAGTGTTATTTTCAGTACCCATAATTTTTTATTCTGTTAAAACTGCTAAGTGGTAAATAAAAAAATCTGATAGGCGGTAAATAAAAAAACTGATAGGTGGTGAAAAACATCGTATCGGAACAATAACTAAAGTAATTCTGATGTTTCAATCAATTCTTGAACATTTTCATGAAAGCTTCCTTCGTGATAAGGCGAGACGAAGAAAGGAGTCTTACGTCATTTCTTTTCAAAATATTCTTTTATTTCCTTTAGAAAATTTTGCAGGTGTGACGCTTTCTCTACTTTCGCACATCATATTTTGGCTTTCTTTTTTAAGACTTCCCATCGGATCGCTTTCGAAATGTCTGTCATTGCGATGTCATCGTCTAAAGGAAATCGATTAAAATTAAGTTGTTATTTTCTTGCCATTGATTGTTTCATTTTACGAATGGCGGAATTGATTCTAAAAATGAACTTATTTCGTCTAAAATATTTCGCATTAAATACATTGTAAAATTATGCTTAGGTGTTACAAAATATTGCTATGCTTGTTTATCAAATACAATAGAAGTTTAAACTTAAATTTTTTTAATGATTAATAAAATTTGAAAATTATATCTATTCTCAAAATAAAATATAACTATTTAATTATATCTTAAGGTTCTGTAACTGAGAATATAATAATTCTGACCAATGAGCTAGAATTTTAAATTTCACGGTAAATAAGACTTAAGTTAGATCTTGAATACTGATTTTTGCAAATTACTTGACTACTAAGCATTTGCTTTTATAAGAGCAGACTATAATCTAGTTATTTAAAGTAAAAGAACACAGTTAAAAATTTGGCCGGTGCTTTCACCAAAAACAGGGTTCCCAGTAGCTGCAACGGCTGTGTGGTGAAATGTTTCAAAATTTTTTTGGCATTTAGTTGAACCATTTCTCAGTTTTTGTCTCTAAAACTTGGAAAATGGTTATACTGAATACCGAAAATATAGCGAAACATTTTCCCACACAGCTGTTGCAGCTACTGAGAACCATTTTTATGATGAAATCAAACATACAATTTTCAACAGTGAACAAATATGTATTACAGAGTGCTGGTTATATTTTACTGAATAATTAAAGTATGTTGCACAAGGGCACACAATTAAAAAAAATGTGCAATGATGAATGAAAAAAATTATTAAATATGTTGCACCATTAAGGCCTCGTTAGAAGAATGCTTAAACTTGCATCAATATAAAAGTGTGGACACTTTTTTTAAAGTTTCATGTAACTTTAAGAGCTTGTAAAATATATTAATTTTCACTTAAATGCAAGCGTTTATACATTAAATTGAAGGCAATTTAATGTAGAATTTAGTAATTAAAATTGCCAAAAGTGAAAATTAATACATTTTACAAGCACACAATGTTGAAAAACATGAAACTTTCAAAAAGTGTCCGCTTTTGGCCACCACTGTAAATTGGATATCTTTTTTATCGTTTACTCATTTTGAAACAGTTTAGAGGAAAAGTTGAACAGTATTAAAGATCTTTTTTCAAAAACACAAGAAATCACCTAAATATGTACACTCAGATTTTTTTTCAAACAGCACAATTGGCACTATTGGAACTCAAGTATTGCAACTAGGACAACTTTTCAATATTCTGTTGTTTCAATGCGAAAAATTTGTTGATAAGATACCGCTATTCAAAAGTTTGATGCCGGAATCCTGAAACTATGGTTTTACTACAAAATTCGTAAGTTACATTTCAACTAGTGGTGGCAACTAGAAATTCTAGGATTCCGGTTAAATCCTGCATCAAATATTTTAAGAGTGTACAACTATAAGTTTGTGTTGTTCCAATACAACTAAGAATTGCCGAGAGGAGACGATTGTTATATACACGAGCAATTGACAAAAAGCCTTAAGGTAGGCGAATACCCAAAATTCTAAAATTTTTACTATTACTTTAATCTTTTCCAAATTTGGCATAGGGATTTCAAATATAATGAACAATGCTTTTTAGGCAATTTTTTTTATTTAAATATAATTGATTTATTTTAAACGGTGTTTTTCACCTAAAAAAAGGGGTTTACGCCAACAGTTCTAGTATAAAAAGTTTTACATTAATTTATCTGAAATTTTTCACAGATGCTATTTCAATATATATCTGTGCCATGAACCTCTGACATCTGGTGTAAATAAATAAGTTTTCTTTAAAAAAATGTCCAAGTGTAAGTTAATCGAAAAAAATCCTTTTTTTGTGGTTAATTTATGACATTTTTCTTAATAACTTCTTTTCTTGTAATTTGTATGTAACTCTAGAGGGTCATTGCATGCAGCAGTTCAAAGCGAAGAATTTAACACATAATTAATGTTTATAGGATGAAAATTCAATGTGGTAGACTTGTTGGCGTAAACCTCTTTTTTTAGTAGGAAAACACCGTTTAAAATAAATAAATTATATTTAAATTTAAAAAAATGCTTAAATAGTATTATTCATTATATTTGAAATCAATATACCAAATTTGGAAAAGATTAAAGTAATAGCAAAAATTTTAGAATTTGGGGGAATTTTGGGTATTCGCCTACCTTAAAACATAGTGTTTTGATGATGATGTTTTGCCCATGGAAAAAGATTATATGGGGCCAAAGGTCTCATAGACTGCTTCAGGGATCTGCAGACAGTGGTCCTCATAAAGGTCGTCGTAGGATTTGCAGCAATTTTGTCAGGATATCTGGACAAGAGAAAAGATGTTTTGGATCCAGTTTCGAGTCAAGGCAGTTAATGCTGCTGCAGTAGTTGGTATTGTTTTCTAAAATATGTATATTAAAATTGAAACAGACAGTTTACAGTTCTACCGTAGCATATAATTTTATATCTTTAGTATAACTTTTTCCCCGAAACATTAAAGGTCAGATGATGAAATAAAGTTTAGAAGAATACTTGTTTTCTGCGTTTTATTACAATATTCGTGCAAACCATGCAATGTTATATTGTCACAATTCAATTTTTTTATTGTTTCAATACAATTTTCACTGGGAAAACACAATTTCTCAAATTTTACTTATTGTAAGTCAATACAAGTTTTGTATGATTGTACATTGATTAGGTAGACATCTTTCTCTGTACATTATTTAGTAGACTAAAACTCAAAAGTTATGATAATTAGAATAATCACATATTTTCTATATCAATTTATATTAAATTCTACTCAAGTGTTTGTCAAGATCATTTTATAAATAAAAGTTCCTTTAACTTATTTTTAGATTCTTTAAAATTTCAAGGATAAGTTTATCCAATAAATTAAATTAAAGCTGACTTTTTTTTATTAAATTAGAGCTGACTACTTCACAGAGCAAAGGACAGCAGATGGTTGAAACGCTGCCCTAGAGAAAATAAAGATTGGCTCCATTTTCCTATTTTAGAAAGAAATTACGAGTGATCGAAGAAACTATTTAGAATGGAGAGCTTCACCCGATTAAATATTAACGTCTTTCGAATTCTTTTTGAAATAGCAAAAGTCACCTTCCGTTTTGTGCTAGGAAGACGTCAGTCCAGGACAGGTAATCAATGAAAAGAATGTGATGGAGACTTTTTTTCACTTTTTAAACTAAGTTAGACAGGAGCGATCAAGTTTTAAACATGATGTTATCAGTGTCAATCATAAGTTATGATTAAGATCTTGAAATAAAAATATGTTAAGCAGAAAAGATGGTTCTCTCATTTAATCGAAAGTTATGGTTCAAAAGGTATTTGTAGTGTTAATTTTGTCAAAAAAGTATCTTATCAAACTAACAATGTTAACAATATAAAAACCGTATTTTTTTCATTTTTATTTTAGCCCTAAATTTTCTTAAATTTTTTACATAACTTTATTTACTTATATATTTTCAAGCAGAATGCTTATTTTCACACGCCCAATTTTCTTTCTAATCGTCGTAATTGGGTTTTATCCTTATAAAATTTTCATACTGGAACACGGCCTACTCAACTTACAAGGTCAGAAGCCGCCCCGGTGGCACACTCGTTAGGATTCTGGCCTTTGGAGCTGCTGGGGTCGGGTTCGAATCCCGTTCAGGCATGGATGTTTGTGACCGTCAATAAATGTTGTTATTTGTCTATGTGTTTGTGTCGTCTCTTTCTTTGTGTGTCTCTTGTGCTTGTGTCATTTCTGGGGCTTAGTACAATAGACTTAAAGTCGCAGTGCTTGGCGATCTTGTCCCCCACCAAGAAAGTCATAAGTCATACAAGGTCAGAAAAGCTCTTCCCTCAAGTACGCAGACGAAAAGCATAACGTCACTGTTCCGGGTGTCGAAGATAAAGAAAACCTGTTAGAAACCAATCGAAACCGTAAACAAATGTTTAGGGTTCCGATTGAACCAATTCCATAACATATTCCGATTAAAAATATTCTATAACATATTTCGATTTAACATATGGTCAACTGTCAAAGGGTGCTCCCAAACAGGTTTTGAGATAAATTTGCATCACCTTCGGAACACCGAAACTTGGAGACACCAGTGACGTACTTGTGTGAGAGAGCTTCTCTGGCCTTATAAGTTGAATAGGTCGTTGCTGTACTCTTTATCAGTTTTAATCAAATATCGTATGAAGAACCATTTTAATGTGACTAGTAGTTATGACGAAGTTGAAGCATTTCCTAAAATTTTTCATTTGAAATTTGTATTATATTTTATTGCACGTTTTTTTAATTGATTTTTTTCAAATTCGATTTAATCTCACTCACTCAGTTATTGGATTAATTCTAAATAAAGCCCATTCTATTTATTTGACTTCCACAAAAATTAAAAAAAAAATTCCCTAAAAATTAATGAATGAAGCATTAAGGATTTTAACTTTTAATTCCGAATGATTATAACCTTTTTCCCAATAGAAAATCAATCAATAACGGTATTCTTTGTTTATTCAAAGAGCAGAGGACTCCCATTTAAGTGTCCCCATACTTTTATTCCCATTCTTTTTTTTTATCGAATGCTTATTCTTAAAAACTGTATTAAGGTGCAAACTAATTAATTCGCTTGAAAACTTTTATTCAACACAATGGAAAACAATCAGTGGATTGGGAATGGAAGAAAAACACTTGGAATAGTTTTCAAACCGTAACTAATATAAGGGGCTCTTCCGTCTTTAATGAAAGCGACAATAAAAAAGATTTATTTCTAATTAAAATGAATTGAATTTTTTATACTTTGCTTTTAAAATTACATTTGAGAAAGTATAAATTGTTTTCCCAGTGAATAAGACTCGTGTCAAATGTGTTTGCATTTGCCATTACATGCGTCGTATTATTTAAAAGCTCTTGTTTAAATGAAGCGATGAGATAATTTTTTTGTAAGGAGTTATTTTGTTTCTACAAGGGTGATATGTTAGTTGAAAGAAATCATTTGGTGTATAAAAGTTTAACTAGATGTTTAAAGCAAATCAACAGCCATTGCACTAAAGTTATTTTTTTTTAAATTTCCAATTTTTAAAATTATTTCCGAAAAGAATTTATTGTGATCGTGTTTTTAAGCACACTTAATCCATACTGTCTGGTGATAGCCTATATTGTCAGTGAGATGATACACGGTTTTTGTCTTACTTTTAAGGCCATATAATTCAGGTAATGGTAATATAATCGTTTCATTAGGAGCTTTAACACAGCCAATAACGCCTCGTAATTTAGAACCCTGGTCAAGTGACGAGGTCGACACCTGAGAGGGCACGCAACGGAACTTCAAGCGACATCGTACACTGACGCCGTCGGGACTTTGGACTATACAGATTTAACGAGCATGTCTGTCCCAGTGTACTCGGGCTAATCTGTCACGAATTGGATTTTTCTACCTTTTCCTTATCTATCACCAGTGCAGGAAAGAGAACCCACGGGTTGAAAATCAGTGTTTTGAAATACCGACATTTAAAGCTGCCTACAAAGTTATATTGAAGTTTACTAGTATCCTTCTGTTACCATTTAAAAACTATAAATATTAGATATTCGATATTTTGAAGCGTCGTTGTGTGCCATGTCTCCTTAAAATAGTTGAAAGACTAAACGACTTCTGTTCCCATTTAAAAATTAAAATATAAAATATTCATATTTTGAAGTGTCGTTGTGTGCCCTGTCTCCTTAAAATAGTTGAAGAACGAAAGTAATATACTCCACAGTTTAATCTTCACTTTGGTAACATGAAAAAAAAATTACAACACTTCACAACCATCCACTGGTACAATAGGTGCAAAATGTGATGTTTGTCACAAAATTACCAGTAAAAGCTTCTTTGAAGATTATATCAGCATTAATAATTTTTATTTGCATTAATTGTTTAACTCATGTTAAAAATAAAAATATGAGTAAATCTGTAAAATATAAATAGCCATGTGTCTCAAAAAAAACTAAACGCCATATTTTCTCTTCAATCTTTACTGGCATTTGGCAGAAAACATCAAATTATGGCAAATTGTACAACAAATTACATTGTATAAAGTAATTAGGCTAGAACACCATTATTATAGCCATTTATCCCGAAACATTGATTTAAAAGTTGTTAAGGTGTGGTTAGGTTTACCACTCTAAGTGAATATTCATTATTAGAGGCGTTTCCCTCATTTAAGTTATTTTCGAGATTGATGTATGCTATTTCTTCTGAGATGGCTTTTTATCACGCTATATTAGTAGAGTTAAGATATTCCATTTCAATAGATCATAAGTTTTTCCCCTCAAAGAAGTTCATTTTCATGCCAGGCACTCAAGGGCTATCGCGTAAGGGAATATGGTAAGTAGGAAGGGGGAAACGACAAGAAGTAAAAGGCCAAATTGATATATTTGAAAAGATATAGGTGGTTAATATTCAATGGTATTATGATTAAATGCCACTGGAAATTAACTAAAATGAATTACGCAGACCTATTTATTACTCTAGAAATGCTTCTGTACATTTTAAAACAAATGTTCTTGTAAGGAATCCCAAAATAGTTTAAAGTGAATTATTTCAGTGTTTATTTTTTATTGAACAAAATGAAGAATTGGTCTTTACTGATCTTTGTCATAAAAATACAGATTGAAAAGTTTATATATTTTTCAAATTTATCATTTGGTTTGAGTTTACCTTCGGAAGGTAATAAAAAAAAGATATTAATTACAAGTAAAACTAAATACAATACTCTGCTCTCTTCAGAAAAACATGGTAAAAATATGGGGTTCATAAATTTCTTACAGGACACCAAAAAATAAATTAGATTAAATAGCAGTTTTAAAACTTATTTTAAAAAAGTAATATATTTTCAATATTAAGTACAGAAGAAAATTCAAGACGGTGTCAAAATTATTTTATTACTATAAATAATCTACGGATGTTCGTTTATTTACGTCTTAAGAAATTTTTCAGCTTTCAAAATATGAAAAAAAATAGCCTCAACATTCCAATGTGTTTACTACTAATACTTTCATAAAATAAATAATTAAATAAATCAAATGTGGGTGAACGAGATTCTATAATATGAACAAGTGAACTTACAGGTCAATCTTAACACCAAGTCGTTTATGAAACCACAACTCTGGCCTATAGTTTGTTTGAAAATAAGTGCTTCGGACTTATCCATATTATTTAAAATGTGAGTGGTAGAAAGCTTTGTGATTAGTTTTTCGGCTGGCGTCATGAAATGATAATTTCTTTAGAAGTTTATTTGCTTGACTAAAATTTAGTTTCGGCTATTAATATTTAGGTCAAGCTGCTGTTTGGGATAGTTTAAAAAAAGATTTGTGTGGAAGATAGACAATAGCTTATTGTATTTCATCAATAAAAGATGGTTATTCTTGTGAATTGAACCTTTGATTGCATTGGTAAAATTTAATCTAAAGAAAAAGGAAATAAGGTTAATCATATGAATCGGAATGCTTCCGTGGTACATATTGCACAGGGATACAGCATATTGCCCGAACAATGATACTTTTTTAAGAAAATAGTTTTCTGTAAAAACATAAGCTTCACTTGAATAATTTTCTACTGCATTTAGAAATGTAAACAAATAAAGCTTTAACAAAACTGCTGTTATTAATAAAAACCATTGAAGTATTACATTATTGAAAACTGAGAATTTCTCTTTAACCCTCTAATGCATACTGTTACCGTTTGGTAACAAGTAACATAATCCACTTTATTCTATTAAATTAGAGCTCCTCCTAGACAAATCTGTGTTTTTTCATCTATTACATTTCATTTTAAAGTTTTAATTACCAATAATCCTCATAGATGACAGTAGTAAAAGTGTATTCAAAATTAAAGAGTGAGGTTATAAACTTTTGTGAAATTACGTTTTTGGCAGTATTCAAAGAATAATAATATTAGTACTAAATACTAATAAATTGTTTTGAAAAATTAATCATAGTTAAAAAGGGCTATTTTGAAATATTTTTAGTAGTTTTCTAGTCATTATTATCAAAATTGGAATTTTGCAGTTGGTTTTTGTCATATGGAAAAAAATTTCAAAATTGAAATTATTTAAATTCTAATGCAGTTAAATTTTTTTAAGTATTTTTCCCATAATGTGTGAGTATTAAAGATACATATATATTTTTTTGGGATGAAAATAAAAATTCATGCATTAGTGGGTTGAGTAAAAACCCTTCCCCAAAAGCATTTTATTGCCATATTAGAAAATATTTACCAAAAGATTACTTTCCCAACTACCTTACATAGATATGTCTAAGGGATGTCTATACGAGAAACCTATCCATTAGATGATCAAAAACTGATTAGGAGGTTCCGTCAGCGTTAAGCCCCGAGTAACTAAACAAAGAAGAAAACCGCCTCCTATTTAATCAATGTATCCCATCACCACTTCCTTGTCTTTAGTCTCCATTAAGCCCTGCGGATAGCCTGACATACGCACTTAAGTGAAATGCCACACTTGCAAGTTATTTGCACGTGGATATTCCCATAGGGTTGGGCAGTGGAGGGTTAATATGGGTTTATTGGAGGATAAATGGCAAACATATTAAATTTATGTAACGAGACTTAGATTATATCGCGGATAAATTATTTATAATATGTGTCTTTATTAAAGGTAGGTTTATTAATGTACTTTGTGTTATTTGGTTATCAATCTATTTGGAAAATTGATTTTATAATCAATATTATTAGGGTAAGAGAGGATGTAATATGAATAAATATTTAAGTCATAATAATAGTATGACATCTGTGTCATCACTGTACCATACAATTAAAACTATGTACTTATTTGATTAAATAAATGATAAAAAAATGTTTATTTAACAAATAAAAACTATTCTATACATTTTGTAAAGAATATATGAGTTTGTAATAACAATTAGTATTAATAATAACACATAAAATAGTTTAAAAATAAATTTTAGTTACGTTTTTCTTTTCTGACTGCACGATTCCTCTTCCCGTATAGGATGTTTCTCTGCACATAATGTGTATTAGTAGAAAAACGGGTTTTAAAGAAATTTCCGTGGCATAACATCGTCCAAAATAAATTATCTAATGCTCTTCATAAGGCCGAATGCTATTATTTAAATATTTAATTTTTAATTTTATATTTATCCTTAAGTAATTTTTAATTTTCTAAAATTTGTGTTTTTGTTGGACTCAAAAGTTTAAAGGTATTTGGTTTCGACATTTGAAATAATTGAATTCTTAGTGTTTAATTTTAAAATAATGTCTTCATGTGTATGACAAAATAAAAATAAAAATATGGAAAGCACATTACATTCTTTTGGATTAAGTATTTTAAAAGAATATATATTTAAAGCTATGCTTTACATTTTACACATCTGTCTACATCTAAATACTCGATGCCACTACCGACTCATTGATCTACTCATTCATAAAATACGCACGAATATTAATTTGAAGGCTCATTTGAATAGCGGTCCAACTCCATTACCTCTCTTACAAGATGCAAAAAAAATTTCACTATTTCAAGCACCACATAATATATATTAAAAACTTGTCTTTTAGTGTTCCCTTTTAGGACTGAAAGAAAATTATACTTAATATATAACAAAGCAGATGGAAATAGGTACACTCTAAAAAATAAATGCTCAAAAACGACGAAATTTTCCTTAAATTTGACGATTCCGTTACTGGCAAATGCTCCGAGTTTTCGTTTACTCAAAGTGAGGAAATTTGAATCGTCATTTTTATGAGGATTTGAATGTCGTCTAATCTAAAGAAATATTTCGTCATTTTTGAGCATGTGAGTACAACAACGAGATTCAGTTTCCTCGAAATCAAGATACAGAATCGTCAAATCACGATCGTAAAAGTGAGGATTCGCGTTTACTCAAAAATCACGTGATATTTTGACGAAACAATCCTCAAAATTAATGAAATGAGGCTTGAGGATTCATGAATCGTCAAAAATGAAAGGGTTATTTCTGAGAGTGTAAGTGTACAAAATTCTGCTTTTTTTTCACAAACTGGCTTTACGCCACTTTTAAAGCCTAACCTTCAACGCTAATACCTTTTACCGAGTCTCGATTAGCCTTTTTGATATATAATGAGCCCCCTAATTGAGTAGAATTTGCTTCACTATCCAGGCGGGCCCAAGAGTGGACAATCACAGTCAAGACCTGCAATTGTCTCAGGGCGTAGACACCACTTTGCAAGTCCTTTAACTTGATGGATGGAGGCCCACCAAATAGCATGGGATGGGAATTGGATCGGGTTTTCAATCCCAAATTGAATCGCGTTAAACTGAAAAGAGCTAAAGGGAGCAACATAATTTACTACAACAAAAACCTTTAAAAATGCCGCCTCGGTGGCTGAATGGTTAGTGTACTAGCTTTTGGAGCTGCTGAGGTCGGGTTCGAATCCCGGTCAGGCATGGATGCTTGTGACAGTCAATAAATGTTGTTATTTGTCTATGTGTTATTCATTTTTTGTGACTGTAAAATTTCTTTCTGTGTCTGTCCCACTTGACGAAAGCTTATAAGCGGTTCTCTGAACAAGCACACAAGCTGGAATATATATGTAGCGTACCACTACCATACCTTTAAATTTTTTTTATAAATTAATATTTATCACAGATTTAAATTTTCACAACAGTAGAATTTATTTACAAAAATTAGAACTAAAGAATAAATTAAGTTTTAAAAAAATCAACCTTAAAGATTTTTTAACAGAATTTAAGAAGTAAAATAGAATTTAAGAAGTTTTGTAATGAAAATCTAGATATCATTGAGAAACCAAAAATAGAAAGTTATTTAGGGAAATGACACCGTATATAAAGTAAAACCTTTAAAATATGCTTCGATAAAAAATATCACATAAAGAAATGACAATGGGGCGTGATAACAAAACGTTTATTCAAAAAATCACAATTCATCTTCTTTTTTTAAATTTTAATTTGTGTCTGAGATTTCTATGGGATAAGAAATTTTAATATGTAGCATGCAGTATTTTACTATATATTTTGGGTATCAGCTGGATATTGTACTGTCGGAATGATAGTAGTAAGATTTAGGATAAATTGTGCAATATCGTGCACTTTAGGAATAATGACAAAATGATGCTAAATAAAAGGATAAAGGGCAAATAGCAATTGCAAAAAAATAAAAAAATCATCAATGTATTAAATGAAACTTTTTTTACATTGAATAGTTATGCTCGTAATGATTATACCATTTCTAGCCAGAATGTAAGATTCGAAAAGACTCTCTTCCCCCATCCCTTCACTGGATTTTCTACGAAAAGGGGGAGCATCGCTTATCTAATCCTAGCGCGCTTGAGGTTTACAATCAAAACAGTATTTCCCCATGTAGAGTGGGAGAAAAGCCGAAACAGCTATAAATCACCCCGTTCCATGAAAACTGCACTTGTGGATGGGGGAAGAAATGCTTTCCAAGCTTACATACTAAATAGACCTACTATAGAGTACCATTACATTAATAGTTTTTAAAATACTAAAAAAAATAATTCACAATATGAATATACATAAAAACAAGAATTTTCTCAAGCATATTTGTCTCTAAATAGAGAATTAAGCATTTTACATAGTAAAGAATGAAGGTACCTGTAGAAGGTTTTCAAAAAAGGGACGTAAGAATTGTTTAGCATGCATATGAACAGTACACGGGAAGAACTGCTTGATTTCATTAGAGTCTTTCCGTAATTGTGCCTGTTTGGCGGAAATTGGCGACCGGAAACCGGTTTTTCGTTTGGTTCTTTATTTGCGGTACAAGCGCGTGACTTGAATCCCCTGTTCTCTGGCGTGAATCAGGGTGCAAACAAAGTGAGTAAACGGTGTTTCTTTTCTTCAGTTTAGGCGATTTATCGCTATCATCCCCAAAGAGGCTATTAAGGAAAGCCTTCTACGAAATCAATTGGTTCTTCCCGTGTACTCTTCATACGATGTCTAGAACTCGTAATTGAGGCTTTTAGATTTCTTTTATTTCATTTATTCAAATTCTTTTGATGAAATAAATTTTAAGCACACAAAAGTATCTTGGAAAGAAATAACTTTACCAATAGCCCTCGTTTAGCTCCACTGCAACGATATTTCAAACCGAATAAAATTAAAACAAGACACTATGTCACTTGGTGCCTTTTGGATTGACAATTTGCAATCGGATGAACTGGGCATTTTCGTGACGGTGTAAAAAAAACCTACGCGGTGGTTTGACGATGAAGGAAATATATTGAATTTTTATGATTCATTTTTTGTTTAAATGGTTTTAAGTATTTAAGGTAAAATATAATTGTCTAGGAGCCAATTTTATTATTATTATTAATCTGATAAAGAAGAATAAAAAAGTGAAATTGAGAAAAAAAATTCCACACTGAAAAAAAAATTCTAGTCCAACTACCAGAATACGGTATATCAAACCGTATTTTCTGGCTCATATGGAACACCAAAAAATGTGGTTGAACTGCCAGTATCTGTTTGGTAATGACTTTATGGTAAAATTACTAGAAAAGTATGGTTTCATTACCATGATGTTTGGTGGCGCATTTGGTTTTATTACCATATATAGTGGCTTTGTTACTGTATATAGTGGTTTCATTACCGTATATAGTGGTTTTATTACTGTACACAATAGTATTATTGCCGTGCACAAAGTTAATATTACCAAATAAGATTATGTAAACCACATTGTTTAGTAGGTAATTTGGTCTGTACACAAAGGCATCACTACCAAATAAGATTTCAATATCAATAAACAATGTAGTTTTATGAGGTAGTCCCTGAATTGGAGGCAAATAGTCTCCAGAGACCTGTACCCGTGGGAAACTGCTCAATGACGGCCCACAGGACTTTCGGACCCAACAGATTTAACAATACGTACTCCGCATATACTCGACCGGTCTTCAGTGACCAGGACTCGATCGCATAACCTTCCGATCCGGATATAGAGACTCGGACCACAGGACTCCCGATTGTACTAGTATCATCAGTTTAGTTTGCTTAAGCCCATTTCACACCTTGTCACAACTACTTGCAACTCCCGTAGGACACCGTGCCTTAAAAAGTTGCACTCAGTTCGTGAGATTTTTTCCTGCAAGCACGAAAAAATCGCAGTTGCATGTACCCTTAGCCAATCAGAACTCAGGATTTCCTTGGCTGCATTGTGGCGAACTAGACTTCGCCAACTGGTTGTTTATTTACTTTTTAAGACGCCAACTTTCCCCGTTTGCAAAAATCTGCGCAGTTAAAAATGGATATTAAATGGATGGCAAAGATGAAAATTGATCTAATTAAGGAAGTTCGGAAACATAAATTTCTGTTTGATGCAAACAATGCCCATAGTTTGATTAAAGTTTGCTTTCAAAAAGATGAAACTTGCCAAATTTCGAGATGAATAATTTTTTGTGGAAGCCCGAAAATCCAGGTTACCACAAGTTGCGAGTTGCAGTTGCAAGTAGCTGTGCAGGTGTGAAATGGGCTTTATATGACTTCTTTTGAGTTGTCACAAACGACTGCAACACAGCACCGTGTTTGATGACTGATATTTACCATACGTATTGGTAGTCAAAATTTCAGCTAATACCGTGGTATTTGGTAGGTATCTTTGCGCTCAACATGGTTCAATCACCAAGCATATGGTAAAGGACCGATGCTTTCTGGAAATTAATTTGGTATTTTAAAAAATGCTTCTCGTATAAAAACAAAGCGTATGGTAGGAAAAGCATTTGTGCTGGTAAACTTACTTTTCATGCTCGTAATCTTACCAAACGTATGAGTAACAGAGCTATAATTTTAGATACCAGAAATTCTAGTAATGGGTTACCAAAACGAATAGTAAGGTTACTAATTGAATGGTTTAAGTACCTGATATTCTGGTTTTATTACTAGAAATACCATTATCAAACAATTATGTTTTTTTGGCAAGAATTTTTTTTTCAGTGCAAAATTCGTACTAAAATGTTTCAAAATAGTATTTAAAAAAGGAATGGAGAATTGTAAGAAGATGCTTTAAAATATGTCTGAGCTTATGACTTCTAAAATAATTTCGAAAACGCACGTAATAGTTGCCATTAAATGCGAATAAAAAACAACATCAAGGCAAAACTTCAAAAAGTATTCATAAACTTTTGTGACAAAAATGAAAGCTTTTTCTGATAGATTTCTTTAAAAAAAAAACCTTGGCAAACCAATCTATAATCAAAACAAATACCGATTTCTTTAAAAATACAACAGCCGCATTTCAAAAGAAAATACTTGTTTTACTTACAAAACACATTTTTGTTTCGATTTCACATATTTTGTAGAAATCCATTTTATAGAAGAAAACGAGACGGCATAAGGAAATGTCGCAACAAGAAAATGACTTCGAAAAGCAATACGGTACCGGTGTAAGGCGAGATAAATTGTAACTTCTGGATTTGGGTATTTTCAAAGATTCAGATCATTACTTTTGCGAAAACATCCAACATCCAGTAACCTTATACTTTGTCACTGTTTGCTACATAGGAATGCAAAGAAATATATTTTTCGACTCTTTTAGATAACTTGAAGAACTTTTTTGTATAAAAATGATAAAACTGTGCGTTATATTTATGTTAAGTATGTGTGTAAATATTGAGAGCAGTATAAAACTTGTCGAATAGAAAATTCATTAGTGCAGCAGTTTATTATAAATGAACTTTAAATTAAGAGTTGAAAATAATGCCTATGGATTCCTTGTCATAAAAGGACTGGAAATTAAGTTAATGCTGAACATGCTTTTTTCATAAGTACAGTTGACAAATGATAATGAATGCGCCGATGGGAGGAGCATAGGCTGTATGACCTAACTCGCCAGAAGTGACACAGTCACAAGAGACACACAAAGAAAGAACGACACAAACACATAGACAAATAACAAAATTTATTGACAAACAAAAACATCCATGTCTTACCGGGATTCGAACTCGAGCCCAGACGCTCCAAAGGCTAGCATCCTAACCGTTGTGCTGCCGGGTCCACCATCAATAACGTTATACACTCAGAAAAATCTTGTGTTGACTTTCAATACAAAACATTGATATTTCTTAGTTGTTTACAAGCTGTGTGGATACAATATAACAATTGTGCGTTCAACCCAATAATAATGCATGGTTAGTGCAAAAATTGTGTTAAGATTTGTGGATTCCTTGTCATAAAAGATTATAAATTTAGTAAATGCTGAACATTAACTTTTATCATCAATACAGTTGTACAACTGAGAAAAATCTTGTGTAGACTTTCAATACACAAAATTGATTTTTCTTAGTTGTTTACAAGCTGTGTGGATACAATATAAAAATTGTGCGTTCGACCCAGTAATAATGCATGGTTAGTACAAAAATTGTGTTAAAATTTGTGCAAAACGCATGTATTCTTCCGAAATGTCGTTCAATATTTGTACATTTGTAAAATTTTTGTTCAACATTGGTCTGTAATTTTTCGTACAAATAGCTTTGCTAAAGTACGTCTCAAAAGGTTGGACAAAAAATATTTTGAGTCAAACATTTTTACTGAAAAGGTTTAGTTCAAAAAACTTTGGTATTAAGGATCAAGTAGGGATAAATATTTAAAAATATCATGAATCACAAAGAAAATAACAAATAAAATTATTTGAATTAATGGTGAAAAGTAATAAGAAATCTATCTAAAAAATATAGACAAAATCAATTTAATACACGTTTAATTGCAAAATTTACCATTTTTATCGATTAAATTGTATTTATTTTTGATATGATAAATTAAAAAACACGATATCTAGGGAATCAAAAAGATTACGAAACACTATTGGTTCAATTTCATATCATTATTTTTTTAAATCCCTTTTTTGAAATAAAATAATTACTATTGCACAAATAACAAATTAAGTTTTGTGGATCCTTAACTGGCTAACCATTTAACAATCTGATTATAGTTCTGTGCGACAATCTCTAGGGAGCCATATATCAATAAGAATGCATCATATCAAATGAAAATTGTCGCAAAATAATGCAAAACAATTCCATAAAGGGATTTACCTTTGTTACAATAAAATAACTGAGAACTGTGTGTTACGCTATAATTAGTCTCTAAGGTGCTATTTCCGACATGCAAGCGGTTCGATTATGAATGTAATTAGTCGATTTATATAAAATGATTTTAGAATTTTAGAATTGAGAAGATAATTAAATATAAAGTTTTCGCAATTGAAGATCTGGAAACTGACCCAGATTTGTCCAAAAAGTCTGATTTTTAATTTTTCTCCTCTGGGTACTCACTTTCATCTTCACCTGCCTCGAAACTTTAAAATGAAAAGCGACTTATAATCCTACTTGTTAATGAGGTTTTTTTTGCAGAAAGGTTTTCTTTTGTAACTATTTAAATTATCATTTATTTATTACTGTAAAACTATCATTTCCTTTGATTGTCATAACTCACGATCAAAATTTTATCCTGTCAATCCACTGATCAGATAATTAACTACTTACTACACATGGAAATCATTCGTATTTTACAGTATTCAAATGGTACAGTTATAGTGAAATCAATTTTTTCAAATTTTAGTTTACCGTTGACGATCTTATATATTGAATTTAATTTTTACCTATATTTGACGAAAGAAGTTAATTTTTTATTGGTGTGATTTTTGAAATAATGCAATTCTTCCCAGCTTTTCTACCTGCTTTTGCTTTGATTAGTGCTCTACTTTCACGTGACAGTGTTTCCCCTATCGAAGCTAGAGAAATATTTTATTTTCATTCAGTATTTCTGTTGCCACTCAAGATCTGAAAGTGCTCATTTGATTGTCAGCGCACATTTTTAATTTGCCAACATTGTGACATCAGACAAAATTATAATTAATCGACGTCACCCTTTTACTCAAATCTAATCAAATATAACCTTTTATATAAGGGGTTACATAAATATTTTATTGAAAACCTATATTTTGTAGATTCAAATTACTTATTGGCTACTGTAGATTGGGAAACTTTAGCCAAAGCCCAAAACTTTAGTGCTGTATAACTGTTTCTCTAATAAGACAATTTTAATGACTAAATTTTTTTTTATTTAATGAGGAGTAATTAAGAAGTTAAATGTAAGCCAGTTCATCTTTAATGTCAAAGTAAGTTTGAACGAACGTAACTAACAACTAATACACTGACTAATTTAGTGATCATGAATATTTGCTGATACAAAGAAATATACTCACGGAGTTAAACTTTATCTTTTATATTCGCTCGCGAAATTATAGTTCGTGGCGCCATCTTCATCTTTATATTGATACTTCGCAAGCGAAATTAATATTCGGTCGTGGTGCCATCTTCTAGTATGATAAAGAGATTTAAAATGTAATATCTTAATGTGTCACGATCATATTGCAGTATGGTAATTGCGATTTTATTATATTTGATTTGGGACGCTTTTTTTCTTAAAAACAGACTTGCTAATAAAATGACTTTATTTTTTATTTTGAACAACTGGTGCTCAAATTTAGATGGAGAGTTATGTGCGGCGTTTACTAACTTAATATCTCCTTTGATGAATGAGTGATCGTGTTTTTTTATGTTAATGGGGCTATACCTTAATGTACATTAAAAAAATGTTCGAATAAGAGTAATAGCTGGCATAATTGCTTTTTAAATGTGGTTTTCTTAAAATTCGTTGAAAAGAAAAAAAAATCAATTTATGAAAACCTTAAACTAAAGTTTAACAGAAAGTTAATAGAATAAATAACTAAATTATTAACATTGTTTATATTTTTTTTATAAATGTCTCAATTTTTCAAATTACTATAATTATTTTTTCTCCATTTAAGTCCTTTTTACAAACTAAATAGTTGATAAATATTTGTAGAAAAAAAATGAACAGAGACAATGCTTAAATATACAATTTAAATGCCTACTTATTTAAAAAAAAAATGTGTTATTACTACACATGGGATTATCATAAAATTGATATTTAAAAAAATATTTTTAACAAATCATAAAAGTAAACTGATAAAATTAAAACATTTTAAAAATGTTTAGAAAAACCATTGAAACAAAAATTTAAAAACATATTTTTCTTTTAAACATTAAGGTTTTATTTAGAATTTATACAGAGAGATTTTTTACACGACTGCTACACTATCTCATAACTTTAAATATTTCTTTATGTATAGTCTGCCAAAAGCTTAGTTTTATACGGGTATAAAAAAAATTCTTAAGACGAGAATGCGAGCTAAAGATTTTTCATCTTCGTATATAATATTATTACTAATGCAGAACTTATTCTACTATACTAAAATATATTATTAATGGTTAAAACATACTATTGTAAAAGAACTACAATGCAGTCTTTAGTTTATTTTGAAATAAATGTACAAAGAAAAGTGAGAAAGGACTAACTTTTAAAGAGACTCCTCTATTCTTATTGCAAGAAAAAATTATTTGTGAAATAAAAATTTTGGTTATAATCAGTTTACAATTTTCATAGATTTATTTGTAAGCAAGCATATTTTTGGAAATTTTTGCACAGGCATAAAGCAAAATCACCTATTTAAATACGTTCAATTTCAACTGAGTTTTATGCGTCTAAGAATAACTAAAGAGCTTAGTGGAAGAAAGTGCTAAGTGACAAAAAGCTGAAAACGAGAAAATGAGCTTGAAAGTTTTTAGTTTGCAGTTAAATTAATTAAAAATGGTACTAGCAAACGGTAAAAAATATACGAAACTTTCAGTTTATGAAAACGGGGATACTTGTTATCTTTTAAGAATGGAATAGTATGTTCATTGACACAAAAATCTTAATTTTTTCCAAAATGTTACTTAGCACGTTCTTCCATTAAGCTCTTCAATTGTAAGTAAAAGAATTTAAATATGTTTTACATTCCCAAAATACACATTTGCAATCTAAGGAAATAACTTATTACTGGTATTTTTATAAAAAAAAACATGCTTAAGATATCTTTACTGTGCTACAACAAATAAGGAATTGTCAAAATGATTGGTATTTGGTGGTGCCATCTTTCTTTCGTACAAAAAATCAAATTGTTGAACACATCCTCTCGAGATCGACCAGTAGGGTGGGCCGAAAAAAAACTTTTTATTTTATTTCGCATTGCTATAGTGCGGAAAAGTTGCCATTGGTAAAGACATGAAAAATGCACTAATTATTTTTTTTTATTAATTTATCTTCCGTTCGCGCAATACCATCAAAGTTGGCAAAAAAATTGTCAAAAACCATAATTTTTATATATTTTTAAACACGATAGATGTTTTTAATTGCGTTTCTATATCATGAATTAACTACTAAAAATACTTAAAATCAACATCTATGCACAAAAGTACAAAAAATGTACAAAAATGTGGAACTTCGAAATTTTGCAAAAAATACGAATTTCCCTCCTTTTGTATTAGGTTGCGTGGCCGAAAGATCTGACACAAATGTATAATAAGTGCATAGATATATCGAATTTACTACTTTTAGTAGTTAATTCGTGATATAGGAACGCAATTAAAAACATCTCTCGTGTTTTAAAAAAATATAAAATTTACGGTTTTTGACAATTTTTTGCCAACTTTAATGGCATTGCGCGAACGGAAGATTAATTAATAAAAAAATAAAAATTAGTGCATTTTTCATGTCTTTACCAATGGCAACTTTCCGCACTATAGCGATCCGAAATAAAATAAAAAGTTTTTTTCGCCCCACCCTATCGACCAGGGTGGGGAGGATGTTGAGGACGGGATAAATGAAACAATTTTTTTTTGCACAATTTGGCAACACCAGATGCAAAATGCTTAAGTTTCGTGTTGTTCAAAAATAAATAAGATGCAAGTGATACTTCAGTCGAAAATTTAATACTATACAAAACTAATAGTGTGCAAGCTTTTACATCTGAGCAGCAACTAAAGCAGATTTTTTTTTGCTTAATTCAACACACAAATTACGTGTTTAGGTTTTTCAAACTAATGCAATTGCTAGTTCCAAACAAAACTTTCAAAAATGAAACAACAGTCAAAAATATTTTTACAATTTATTTTTCAATGAACCTTATCAATATTTAAGTTTTCAAAAATTAAAAAAGAACATATTTAAATACAATATAATACACACTTAAGTGTTACTGGAATTATTAGAAATAACGTAAAAATCTAAATATCAAAATGAAGGAAAGCATTATTAATTTGTTTCGTATTAATAACGACTTAGAGGCATTCATCATTTGATATTTTGCATTGTGCAAAGAAAAATGACGTTTATATAATGTTAAATCAATAAGAGATACGTTACTTCAATGTTCATAATGCAAAATATAAATGAAGTACCCAGTTGCAAAAGTCACATTCTCCTAAGTATAACTAAGATATATTTTTTGTTCCGTCTATTGGCGACTTTTGATAATAGTAAATTCAATTAAACAAAAGCTTCAATGAAGAAGCCGGCCCCTATATCTTAGTTAAACTTTGGGTATTGTGAGTTTTGTAACAGACACTTTAATTATCACCAAACATATTAACGAAAAAAAGTAGACTTTACAGTTTATTTACATAATACGTATATAAATGTAATTAAAGTTGTTCTATTTAATAGAACCAAAAATAATGTAATCAAATCATTTAACTTACATGAATATAAAACTTTTCTTGTGAAATTAACTTAACTAATAAGTGCTTCATCACTTTGCGACTGAAATAAAAGTATCAAAATGTATTATCATTCTTTATGAGAAAAATACAGACTAATAAATAAATACTAGTATTTACTGCTAAAATGTCTAAAATATACAACCGCTTCAAAAATTACTTCACAATTCAAGCGTTAGGTTCTTCAGAGATGACAGACTGTTAGTCTCATATTGAACAATTGCCATAAAAAAAGCTAATGTCATTTTCTCAAGTAACATTAATTTTGTGGGTGTTTGAATAAAGACTTATAATCCAATACATAACATCAACTATGTTTTTAATCAAAGATTGTTAATTTTTTTTGTTTTAAAATTATTTCAGTTGCGACGTTATTTAAGTACTTATATTGATACTTGTTAAACTTGTGTGTTATTGCGAAACAGAGCAAATAGTTCCAAACAACCTTAAGCTTATGCGGAATTAATAATTTTTTAAAAAGCATTTTTAGCTGCTTGAGATTTAACCACTTCACTCCGAGCAAATTCCTAAGCATATATTAGTTATAAAAACATTTTTCTCGAGCAAATATATATTTAAAAGTATTTTTTGCTCGGAATTTTGATAAAAAATAGGTTTTGATATTTAGTGAGGGGCACTTCAAATTTAATATAATTTGAGACTTTTTTACTTTTAGTTTTCAATGATGAATAAACATGTTATGTTAGTTTTTTCTCTAGGGGACACGGTACCACTTTAAAAAAATATTTAATTTTGACATATTTACTATAAAATTGATGTTTTATTAGTTCAATCTATGTTTAAAAAACAATATATGGCATTTTTTTAAAAAAAATAATTGTCAAGTTATTTAAAAAAATAAATGTTTTAAACTTTTTTTTTAAATTCTAGGACTTTTTTAAATTCAAATATTTTAACCCAATTTTTTTCTCATGTACTTGGGACTGTTTCACTTAAGAATTGGCACAAAATTTGATTTATCTTCAGTAGTTGTTTTATAAAAAAATATTTATCAAGAAAATCCAAAATTATTTTAGCATATTTGAAAAATTTCGACTATAGTATTTTTTATAAAAAAGTATTACTTTTATAAACAATTTTAAAGCCAATTCTTAATGTAACATATTTGACAGACTGCATGCAAAATTCCTCATACTTGATAAATATTACAAAAAAACACCTTAGCGTTTTAAAAAAATTGTCATCAAGGAAAAATGAACACCGAGAAAAACACATTTAAAGTTTTCATTTGTTTGCATTTTTATCCTAAATTTTGAAATAAAAAGTTAAATAACTTTTTTTTTTAAAACTATATCTACACTTTAAAAACTTTTTAGAATCATTTATTTCTTTCATACAGCTAACACACGGTATTGAAATGCAATCTGTCTGTTAAATTGAACATAATAAAGTGTAATAACATAAAAAAAATAACTAACGTAATAAAGTGTTTCATATCAAATTCCAGACATAACTAATTCGTTTTCTGCAAGAATTGTGTTAATATCTCGATAAATTTCTTTTTTATTAATTTTTAAAAACATGTAGTCCATTTTGGGACACTCTGTATGTACTTTGCATTCTTGTACGTTGCCTTATGATCGGTTAGTTTGTCTATTTATCCGTGAAAAATAAATGTTTTTAAAGAAATGTGTTTGAAAATTCCTTAACCCTGACTTGTGTTTTAGTAGAAACACTAAGAGCTCAGACCTGCTTGTTCTCATGCAATTTTAAATTTTACAGAACTTTCCTCTCTGGGCTACAGCTAAAAGCCAGCAAAATCATATGTCAAAAATGGGCAAGTTAATAGACGTTTCAATGCCAAAAAGCAACTTTTTTTTTTACACTCTTCAAAATGACAACTTTTCACGAAAACAGCAGCAAGAGAAATTTTCCACATCGCTCAAACTGTCTCTTCTCTTCCTGCGAAACTGAAAGAAGAATATCCTATGCTTTTTCACATGTTCTTCTTAAAGAACACATCTTCACATGTTCTTAAGTTTGTTATAAGGTTCCTAAAAGTTGTCTAAGAATGAAATGAGAAGCTGGCAAAGGAAGTCCGATTCAAACTTTTATATCTACATTCAAATTAACCATTGTTGTTATCATGTTTAGTAAGATTTGGCGCTTTGTGTGTGTAAGAGTTTAGGCGAAATGATTATATACGATCAAATTTTTTTTGTAGTTATACTCGTTTTTTTATTCACTAATGCACCGTTGTTTTTATGAACTAAAATAATATTTCTTATTTTTCTTCCCGAAATATTTGATATGCCAAAATTCCCCCAAAACCATAAAAAATACATTACAGGTAAAATTAATAAACAGTGACAATATTGAACTGACACTAATAGATAGAAGGATAAGTGTACTTTGCTTTGGCATTTGAAAATTAAGCGCTGTTTTACAGAAAAAGACTTTAAATAGAGCTGATAATTATGATCAGATTGTTAGGGCATGCATAGATCACCATAATAATCCTGTTCGAATGTGCTTATTTCTATTATACACTCCATGATACGTTTTGAGAATAGTACTCGAAGCTATAGTTCGACGTTAGTTTGACCTGTTTGGCAATCACAACTAGGGAGGTTCTAAAAGTCCATAATTATTAATCATC
Source organism: Hylyphantes graminicola (assembly GCA_023701765.1). NCBI lineage: Eukaryota > Metazoa > Arthropoda > Arachnida > Araneae > Linyphiidae > Hylyphantes > Hylyphantes graminicola. Next base: position 28,219,204 of record CM043122.1, read on the forward strand.
ATTTTCTTGTAAAGATCTTAATTAATTTAGAGTTTTAAATTATATCGGACAAATTTAGTTAGTCAATGAAGTTATGAAGCATGTGTAACTTCTTCGATTTCTGCAACTACTCTGACTTGCATGGGCTCATTCTTAAAGACTTTTTTTTGTCTCTAGAGCGAATAAGGATTTTGGAGTTCGTTTCGAATGGTTTCTTTTAATTTAAACCAAACTAAAATCCAATAATCCGAAATATCTAATCAAGTCATTGTATCATTTTAGTTAATTTATTAATTATAAAACACATGGAACTCTAAAAATCTTAAAAAAAGTTTTTTTTAATAACCAGAAAAGGCAACCGTTTTCGAAAAAGAGCATACATTCTACATCTTCATACGAAACTTCCCCACTCTATTGCTCGGTGGCCCTTTTTAAAAACGCCATGAAATATGCTCGCGCTTGGAAACAATATTAAATGAGCGGTCATCTAACTCGCGGCCGGGCTAATAATTTTAGAGATATAATTACCATGCCTCCCCCCTTCTGCATAAACTGCGAAACTTTCACAATTAAGCAGCCACGGTTCAGGTCGCTTAGTTCATTTATCATTTTAATGAATGCTTTCGAATTGGCAGTTGACACTCGCCGCACAATATTAAATATACGGGTGGGGAATCCAAAGTGGCTCGGCTCACCTTAAACTGATCTACATTACCACTTACTTTATTAATAACATGCTTAATCGAAGTTTCAAAACTCTTGAGGAGAGGAATCTGAGACAGCCGATTGAAATTACAGCACTGCGTCTTCAATTTTAGGGATGGGACTAATGCGAAGTGGCGATTTATGTCCTTTAACTCGGCCTTATTATGACGCGGATTATTAATAGCACGCATAATCCCGCTTTAAAATTCTTCAATGAGGCTTTAAGATATAGTTATTGAAATTGGATTGTAAAGTTGGACATGAGTCTTGCGTGTTCTTGTTTAAGATTAGAAATCATGTATAGTAGTGACGTATAACCCATTAATTTATATACATAGTCACTCATTTTATTGGTTTGCAACATGTTTGAACGAAGTTTCAAAACTATAGTACATGATTGAAGTGGAGAATGGCGGAATTTAAGCCAGTAGATTAAATTTACTACACTTATCTAAAGTGCATTTCAGTTTTAGGCTCAGACTAATTCAAAATGACGAAACATGCTTTTTAACTAACCCTTATGATTGCTCATTTTATTCATAATATGTACTTATGCATATGTGTACTTTTGTATGACCTTATGAGGTCCCTTTTGTATGAGGCCCTTAATTATACACGTGTATTTATGAATGCTATAGTGCTTAAAATCGATTCAAAGACATTTGATTGATTTTTTGCCAATGCCACAAGTTTTATTTTCCAATCCCTATTGGATAGTGGTGAACGCGCTGAATCTGTAACACAATTGAAGAGCTGTTTGGAAGAATGCGCCAAATGAAAAACAGACGAAAAACGAGGCAATGAGCCTTAAGTTTTAAGTTTGCACTGTTGAAAACGGTAAGTGCAAAGCTTAACCTAAAGTTTATGAAAAGGGGGGGGGGGGGGGGGGGGGGGGGGGGGAATTGTTATAAAAAGTTACTAATATGATTTTTATTCTTTTATTTTTTTTTATTCATTGATTTTTATTTTTAAATTTATTTTTTTAATGTCACTTAGCAGGTTATTTCACGAAGATGTTTAATTCTACTACTTTAATAAAATTTCTTTAATGAAATTGACAGAACTGTTAAGCCACAAATTTTGAGAAATGTGACAGAATTAGTGACATTCAATTAAGATAAAAGTCATTACTGCACTTGGATACAGTGACATTTTAGAAATGAACTGCATACAATAAAGATATGTATCTATAAAATAATTGTTATTATTACTCGTTTTACAAATGATGATTGATCTTAGTTTGCAATTAAATTGTTGACTCTTGTATTAAAATAATAGTGTTGATATTCGTTTTACATTAAAAAAAGTATAGTTAACAACTCCTTACTAGTTGGATCTGGATCTTAACTTATTATTTGAAACTAAATAAAATATGCACGATGCATAATTATGAAACAAATTTATATATCACACTTTAAAAATAATTTTATATATCACATTTGAAATATTTTTATGTATCACATTTAAAATAATTTTGTATATCACATTGAAAATAATTTGAATCAACATTCTATGAGTCAAATGTGTTATTGGGAATGATGCGTTATTGGGAATGAATGGTTAGGGAATGATTCTCCACTTCGAGGTTTTTAATTAAAAATACTGCACTTTGTTAGGCTCTAATCAAAATTTCGAGTAAAATGTAGTCTAAATAGTTATCTTTAACTATTTATTTTTGACAAAATGTTAAAATTCAGCCTTGAAATACATATTAACAGAATGTTAATACAAGAAATAATGGAATTATGTACATTATTTTCTGTTTTCAATAAATATCGAATTTTTTAGAATTACTATATATGTTTTCTTGCTCATTTGGGACTTTTTTACAAACAAAACAGTTGATATTTCGTAGAAAAACATGAACAGACAATATTTAAAAAATATAATTCAAATTCATGAAAATTTTTAAAAACATAAATTTATACCTCTACGCATGGAATTATTTTAAAGTTAAAATCGACTCTTTCACAAATCATAAATATGAACTGATGAAATTAAAACCCTTTAAAATGTTTCGAAAAACATTTGAACAATAATTATCCAAAGCGAATGTACAGATAACTGTTTGCCACATTGAAATTCGAATCGATGCCAATGAGAAAAGGTCACTCTTCACCAGTTGGAAGTTTAGCATTGATTCTGTGACAGATGACTGAAATAACATGAATCACTACATTAAGATAACAAGGGTTTCCGATTTGAGGTAGAAATCTTACAAGTGCAGTTAATTGTAAAGTCATTGCGAAATAGTATTGGGAATAATTCGTCTCGTGAATTCGTTGTTAACAGTGAAATAAGCGTACAGATTATGGTTTTGTTGAAAGCTTTTTTTTCCTTACATTTATGTTGATAACTGCATATTTTTATGTTTATTGGGAGATAAGTTAATTTTTTATTTGTTTTATATGAATTGTAATATAAATTGAATGGCTGTATGGTGCTTTAAGTTCCTTACTTGTATATTACTAGAAATAGAAAACTAATTGTAATGTCAATTTCTTTTTATTGAACATTTTATTGAATAATGAACTATTTTGAATGTTTAAAGTCGGGACAGTTCCATGGTTTTACAACATCGAGTTCAATTGCAATTTTTCTATTTATTAACACTTAAAAAATATATACCGATTTCTCAAAAATATGTTTTATGAACTTTCGGTTTTCAAAATAGTTTTTAAAGCTGTAAAGTGATGTTTTAGTGGGTCGTTTAACACTTTATATGTCGTCGTGGTGTTTGTATTTATGCTTTCCTTCCAACATATCGTGTTTGATAGTTTTCTTTTATGAGAAAATCCATATTGAATTTCACTTTAATAGCCTGTCACGTTTACTATGTTTCTTTCAACTTTCCTTCAACCTTTGAAACTAATACAATATTTTTCAATGCACAACATGTACAGTTATTTTTAAAACAGTACTTAGTTTTAAAAGTAATGCACGTTCGACATTTTTAATTATTTATCCTTATTAGATAAATATTGTAAATATGGATATCCTAAATATGCGCGAACGCCCATTGTCAAAGTTAATTCGGCCTGTCGCTGATATTTTAAGGATTATTGTTAAAACAATTGAGCATTCGTATGATGTTCAAACAATTAGATGAAGATATTGATAGATAAAGAGATCAATAGAAAGCCACAGAAAAAGAGATCTAGGTTTTTCACCAAATAAATTTGAATCTTAACAAACGTATTTGCACAACAACCGTGTTTTCAGGAACAAATAGGATAAAACTTAACACATTTTTTCGAGAGAGTTTTGTTCTAGTTTATTATTTGTGACAGGAAGCCATTATGTTTATTAATCTTAAAGCCATATGTCTTATAAATTGGTGAAATTTGATTTTAATTATAACCTTAATAAATCTTCGCAACAAAGGTTATTAAAGTCTGTCGATGAAGCCAAACATAAGATAAATAAATATTTAAAAAAACTCATTTATGTACCTATTATTACAGCATGTTTTCTAACGTCTTGTCCTAGACGAAAAGTTCAAACAATTGTGATGCTTAGTTCTTGATTGCTGAATAACTATTTCAGAAGGGAACTTTATTAACCGGATGCGGTACCCAAAAATTAAATCCAGTATTTCTTTCACTGGGATGAAAATTAAATTTTACTAAGAACTAATCTTCAATAAAAATATACAAATTATAATCAATAATTAAATTTTTTAAACTTATTTTCAAAATGCTCTTCCACTATGATTAAAAGAATTTGTTAATGGTGTTCTTGAAAATGTTTCTACATCATCTATTAATAAAAGTGGGTATGGATATTGAGCTATAAGTCAACAAAATCATTTGTGTTGGTAGCTTTATGCATTAAAAATGGCTCAAAAATATTTTGTTCTAATTTTTTTTATTTCATTAAAAAAACCTCTTTACACTAGACCTTATCCCATAAATTATTTTTTAATCATGTATTTTTCAACACTGGAAAAAATACTTTGGAGCTCGACATTTATTTACTTTGAAGCCTTAGGGATTTGAACATTCACAAACTGAAAAAAAAAATGAAACTGAGAAAATCAACATGCCATTTCTAAAACTATTTTACCAAACCGCCATATCATTTTCCATAAACCCCAATAATTATAAAGGATTCCTTCTTTTTTTTAAAAAAAAAATCATTAGCACGCTGCATCGACATGTTTAATTACTTTCTGGGAAGCCCTACATTTTGGGTACCTCGCCCTTTAATTAAAATTCGAGCACCATGCTCAAAATAATACAAAACTTCCAACAAAAAGTGAAATTTCCTCAATTCAATTTCAATATTAAACACCATTCTACAAGAGACACTTATCAGGATTTTCCCTCACATGCCCACACCTGCCAATACGCTACTCATTAGTTATTACACCAGCAATTATTCGCTTTGTTGTATCTATCCCAACAATATTATTTGTAGGCTCCGCCCCCTTCTCAACGACATAATAATCTGGGACTGGCCCAAAGCCGTACAATTTCGCCTATAGACCATGTCTGTAGCATCCGCAGTTCAGGCTTTGAATGTGACACAAAGCCGCATAGATAGACATTGCTTTTGTGTTGGTTCACGACATTCAATTGAAAATGCAGTGAGGTTTTTGCCAAGGAGAATTAATTAAGCCTTTTAAATCGATTATTCAGCCATCCTCTTCTTCTAATAATAATGATTTCATGCCGTATATAGGGTATCTCCGTATCATTAGTGATACATGGAGGTGAACCTTCAAGTAAGGGGGATTTTGCTTTGGTGGTGGTGCAAGCAAGCAGAAACTGAAAGTTACATTTTACGGAGGTTTAAGGGGAATATTAAATGCATTGGAGTATACTATGTAAGGGTTGATATTAGGGGAAAAACGGTTTATTATTTACTGCTCCCGACCTTTTTTTTTTTATTTCCAATACGGTTTATTCTTAATCTAACATACTTTTCAACACAAATTATACTGCTCAAAAAGTATGTTTTGACAAAGGAATAAATTTTTTTAATAGTTACTTTAGGGGACACGCTCTTTAATACTCTAAAACATACACATATTTTGTGCTATAAATACAACAAGATACAGGACCGTATCAACTTAATTTGTAGTTAACATATTATTTTATTATTCTATTTTATTTCAAAATGCTTGAAAATTATTAATTCTAAAAGGATTTTTTTGAAAAGTTAGAAAAAA